>ML778716.1:735540-864049 GCA_009831015.1 Picea engelmannii
ACATATATTGTTGTGTCATTCAACTCTTCACTTGTTGTATCTGTTTTTCCTTCATGTAGTTCTCCATTTCTAGATTAATTTCATTTACGCAATTTCTCATTCCTAGATTAATTTCATTTATGCAACTAGATTAATTCAATTTCAGTCATGTGTTAGATTAATGATTCAATTTCAGTCATAGCTTAAACATAAGATTAGATTAGTCTCTCTTCAATCTTGCATATACTTTGTGTGTGCTTGGTTAGTTTACGATCCTCGGGTTGACAAATTAGATAGTTGGGTAAATACTACAATGCAATTAATTCAAAATTAGTTCGGCCCAATGTAATGATTGTTGTTCCTTTTGCAAGTCGTGTTGTTCCTTTGAATAGAACAACTACCGTTCCCTTTACGATTTTTGTTCCTTTACAGGTGTTGCATCTCTGGAGGTTGGGTATTGAAAACGGAAGGTAAGAACCTACGTAGGCGACAAGTAAAATGCTTGTGCCAGCGCCTACCTTTGTTGATGCATAGAGGTTGTTTTTAGGACATCTTTAGAGCCCAACATTTTGGCGTCGTTGTCGGGGAAGCACGATGGATTGGAGTTTAGATTTATTTTTCATGCAAGTGTGATTAAACATGCTCCTAACTCTAAGGTGACATATGGGTAAGGACATGTAGGGTAGTGTAAATTTCAATTTCTGCAAGTTAGTGTAAATTTCAATTCCTGCAAGTGTGGTAGTTTAAATTTATTTTTCATGCAAGTGTGATTAAACATGCTCCTAACTCTAAGGTGACACATGGGTAAGGACATGTAGGGTAGTGTATATTTCAATTCCTGCAAGTTAGTGTAAATTTCAATTTCCGCAAGATTAGTTTAAATTTTTGCAAGTGTGATCTACATGTGTTGGTTCTAGGGGTCTTAGAAGCTACTTGAATGGAGACTGCTCATGTTCTCCCTGACCAACTATCAAGAATGTTTTAATTTCCGCAATTGTGAAGAATAATTTTTTTATGTTTTAGTAAGAGTGTTTTTTAAAGTTTTTCATTTTGATTTGGGTGTTGTAAGAATCCTTTTTTTAACATGATTTAACAATGAATGTCAGCTTGGAACTACTCACTCAGATCCTGGCAGATGTCAGGATTTCCTCTTCCCATGAAGCAGAGATCTTGACAAGGATCAAACATTCAAATACTCCTCCAGAAACAATTGAAGATCCAACATCTGAAGACTCTTATGCATCCGACGAAGAACAATTGATTGAAAAGGAGATCGAGGAAGATGAAAAGGAATTACAACATGATCTGAGTGAGGAACAACACACCTATGAAAGCCTGATCGAACGATGGTTTCAAGCGAGTAATAGGTTAGATACATTTAGTTTTTATTTTTATTTTCTTAATTCACAATTTCAACAACTAATTTCACACGTTCATACATATTCTTGACTGTCAATTGCAAAATTAAAAGACAACATATTTTTATTACTATTGCATGCATGACTACATTGGTTGTTTGATTATACGTAACTACTCTCTCATTTTTAATTAACGTAGTGTAGATAGGGTTTTATTTTCAAGTTTTTTATTTTCTTTAGAATAAGTATGCTCTCCTCTGCGCCTCATGCGATCACGAGGATCAGAAAATAGGGTAACAAAAATTAATTTTAGGAAGAATTTTGTTGACGATTACATAAAAATTGCCTAATCTATTTTCGATCTACAATTGTTCCATTTGCACATAAATTTTAGATAAGTTAGTAATAAAACATTGTACTATCCAGTCTTGGCATTTAAATGGATATTCCTTCCTTATAATGGGATTTGAAAATGGTACATGTACATCTGGTTGTGCTGTGAGAAAGAGATTGCATCCTTTCCTACTTGCACATATCCATGTGACACACTTTTGAGCATCATAGTGGGAATTCTCTTCGACTACCTTCATAAAGAATGGAAACACACAAACTATCAATGAGAAAACATGCAGGATGCAACAAGTATAGGTTTTTTGGGAAGCTATCCAGAATTAATCTCTTATGTCGCCATTTTTTGATGTACAAGAGTTGTTGGTGGTATTCCAGTTAACTAAAAGTGCCTCATGTATTGACTCACAACCAACATCTGCAATAAAATGTCCTAAAAATGGGAGCAGATGTGGAAGCTGTGGATCGAGGTCTTATCTGCAAGGCTTTGCTGAAGTAATGCAGTCATAAAGAGAACTATGCCAAGTCACCCCCACCGAGCATCCAAGGTTGAGCAGCCCAACCAAGTATCCTATTATCAAAGCCAAGAGGTTGTCCATCCGATCAAGAAAGAAGTGCCCTAACCGTCCAGTTTCAGAATAATCCTAGTCGTTCGTTACTGGCAGACTGTTGGTCGAATTACCCCTGGAAGGAGGATGGTCGGATCCAAAATGGAGAACTTATTTACTTGTGTCAACAAGATGGAAGACGTTCAACAATGAATCCAAGGAGTTCATTTCAATATATGGGCATGAAACGCAACCTCCATGAATAAAACAGCCTTCACCACCAATCAATCGTGACAATCAATCTTCCCATGCTCTCGTATTTCCATGCTGCGATTACCTCGCTCGAACGGTGAATAATCATCTGCAAGCACACAAATTTCTGCCTCTTGACCGGTAAACTATTGTTGATGGCATAGGTGTGCCAATGCTCAGTGTCCAGGCATGGATATGGTTCAAGAAATCGAGATCTACTCCTGATAAAGTGGCCATGACATTCAATTCAAAGATCTATTAATTGAAAATCTCTATGCATCCAACAAACTACCCGTCTGTGATGGAATCAGACGAGGATGAATGGACGATGGTGAATTGAAACTTATTCTCTACATGGTGTGCATAATCTCTGTGATCTACAATTCCGTGATGCACAACTAACATCCGTCTAGATACAACGGCTTGCCTGTTCTTTAGCGTGGATAGCTATGGGGCCAAAGGAGACGGGATGGTGGATGACACTGAAGCATTTTTGGTAGCCTGGAAAGCGGCATGCACGAGCAGCTCAGATTCTGATGGGGTTTAACATCTCTTGGTATGGGGAGAATGCAGAAGAGAAGGCGTATGGCCTTCTCCAGTGCAGAGAGGATGCATCGCCACAACAATGCTTCAATTGTTCACACGAAGCGAGCATCATTATTCAACAACTCTGCAAGAATAACATAGGTGGTTGAGTGTGGAAGCCCATGTCGACCCTTTTCACTCCAATCCCCAGACTATCAAGCACAATCCAGGTGATTTTTAGAATGAGGTAATCGATCTACTTCATTTTCTGCAGGGTGTAGCTACTGATGCTGGAAGCAAGGGTTTCGTTGTAGGATCTATTATATCTTCTTCTAATAGGTACAATATTTTCACTTTGGTTGAATGATGGAAAGATTTGTTGGTAGAACAGTGTAGATCATGTATGTCAATAGCGCTCATAAGTTTCTATGAAAATAGGGGGCGACGCCTTGTTAGGAAATTATAGAATTCGATATGACATATACCCTTTCTCAGCGCTATTTGCCGTCCTCGCAGTGCAGCAGTGAAAATATTCAAGAAACATGGCCATTATATGTGGGACTATTGGAGGCGGATTGCTCGTCTTTGTTGTATGCCTGTTCTAATTTGGAAAAAATGATATCCGCAATTCTACAGAGATTATTCCAGCTCAGACAAACAGAATAAGGATCATTTTTCAATCCCCAATTGGTGTTTAGCTTGGACACATTGATTACAACAACAAATACTTTTGATGAAAACAAGAAACTTGGAGAGGGAGGCCTAAACTTAATGACTGTCTACCACCTTGAATGTGCCCAAACCACACATGATCCCGATGATGCTAGTGTGAGTGATGCTACACAATATAGAAGAGCAGAGGCAAGTATGACATTTGTAAAGTTTGCTGAAAAGCATCGACGGCTTCTGAATGCTTTTGTGCAGCATAATCCAGGGTTATTAGAGAAGTCCCTTTCTCTTATGCATAAGACACCTCGTTTAATTGACTTTGACAACAAACAATCATTTTTCCGCTCTCATATTAGACAACAGAATGAGAAGAACAACTATAATCCACTCTGTATTTGTGTTCACCGAACATATGTCTTAGAAGATTCTTACAATCAATTATGGATGTGCTCGGTAGATGACATTGAAGGGTGTTTGACTGTGCAGTTTCAAGGAGAGGAAGGCATAGACGCTAGTGTTTTAACAAGAGAATGGTACCAACTATTGTCCAGGGTGATATTTGACAAAGGAGCATTGATGTTGGGAATCAATCAACGTAAAGAAATTTATCATCAAGAGTGTGTCGGTATTCAGAAGGCTGGAGGTTATGTTGAAGCAAATGGATGCCTCTAGGCTTGGCTTGAAGTATCTTGTGCCTCTGGTGATCACCAATTTAAAAAGATGACAAAAATGAAGTTTGAGACTTTCAATGTGCCTGCCACATATGTTTTTAGTTGCCCTAGGTTGTGTTTTGCTACTCATTGTGGCAAACAGAAATAACCAGGTCTGCACACCATCTCATTAATTTGATTTGATGGATGGAGAGCATGGTCACGGACGTGCACCTCCGATGTGGGTAGTCCACAACAGTGGCAAGAATCACGAAGATTGAGCGTGACGATTCTGGGCAATGACAACGGTCAAAGTTGGATAACAAGAATGAACAATTGATGCCGCTCAGTATGAGGAATGCAGATGCAGAATAGATGCTGGGCACCACAAATTTTCTCCTAACAGCTGAAGCGTTCATGGTATCTTGTTGGCGTAGGTATTCTTTTATTTTTATTTTTAATTATTTGTTTGAATTTTCTTTTCTTTGTTTGTTTTTGTTTTTTTGATTCGCTTTTTTTGTTTTTGTTTGATTGATTTCAATTATCTGTTTTTTGTTTTGTTCTTGTTTATTTGTTTTAAATTATAAAGCGATTAAAAATAAAATAAAATTGTTTGTTTGATTATAAAACAATTGTAATAAACAAAATTAAAATATATATAAATAAACAAAAATAAAAAATAAAAAAGTTGTTTGCTTTATTATAAAGAATTTACTTTTTTTTATTAGAACAAAAAAACAAAAAACAAAAAAAACATCTATTGTTTGTTTATTATAATTTTTATTTTATTTTATTTCTTTTGTTTTCTTATATATATATAACTAATAATAATAAACATTTGGTCAACCATTAAAAAAAATAATAATTAGAAACCAAGTATAAAAATTAAAACCACAAAAATAAATAACATTGCAAATGGACATTTTTATAAATTCTTGAAAACAATAGTGAACACATGTTTTTTCTCTTTTACTCTAAGCAAGCAACGATGAAACAAACGCATGCGCAATGATCACGACAAGCGGCATACAACGCATTTTTTTTATTTCCTTTGTCGCATTTGTCCTTCTTTCTGCATGTTCTGTTTTTCTTCGAACATCTCACAAGTTTTCATGCAGGATTTGTACTAAGTTTTTTCAGGCGCGGGGCCAATCACATCTTGCTGCTAAAGTGATTTTCAAAAATCACAAAAACTTTTGAAAATGACATGACTTATTGCCATCTTGAACGAGCTAATTCTCGTCTTACACATCATGGCGTTTGCAGTTACACATACACCAGTTCATAAAATCATTTGCACCACAAAGGTCTTCCTCCAACTCTCCTTCCAAGCAGATTGTTCATCCCTGTGTTCAAGCTCATCTTCCATTGACTTATCCTTCATGCCTTCGCACACACCTATCATTCTGAGTCGCATACATATCTTTAGTTTTTTTCATTTTTCCTTGTCAAGAAAACTATCCATCTCCCTTTCCATGACTACATTGCCTTGCCATAAAGACTGTTACTACTGGGATATTTTCATTTATAGTCCTACCACTCTTTTTATCCAAACTCGCATTGACTGATGTGGGATTCTTTAAGGCCCACCTTTCAACAAGTCTTGCCCCATCGACCTCAACACCTTATCTGGGATATAGACTAGAGTCCATTTTTTAGTACCTGGAGGCTTGCATGCCTTAATGGCAAGTTCTCTCGCTGACAATCATGGGAATACATCAATGTCCCTTGATCATTAGATCTTGCAAGTGGCTTCACATCAACTCATTCATTCTCACTTCGCAAGATGTACTCGGGTACCTCGACACTCATTGACATCAATGGTGATTTGCCTTGCATTGGTTAACGACATTCATCATTGTTTGGTAATTCAATGACTTATTTTCATGCTCAACATTGACACATTCATTCGCTTGATTAGAATTGTACCATCAGGTTTAGTAGTGGGAGAAGACTATACACTTTTTATGACTCTATCAGTAGTTACCGCAGCATGACTATAGCTATCTGAGACTACTATAGTTCCACTTTCACACTTTCTCTTTTCCATGCTTCATTTAGCAACAGTTTCGATCCCTCCACTTCACATTCTCTGCTACAGCAGACAACAGTCACAGCTACAAAAACAATCACTTTTCACATGTTCCTACAATAGCAGCATCTTCCATGCTCTAGCAGTCACATCAGCCATATTCCTATTTCTTAGATCATCAAAATTTTGGATAAGTGGAGGTATGTTATTTTCTAAACTTTAATCATGTAAATCCTCAACTGCTAGCAATGAATAATTTGGAAAATTCGCTCATTAAGTTGCCTTTCCTTTTTCACTTCTACGACTTCTGCCATGTTGCATGAGGACATGCAACAAGTTAAGTTCGGGGGTAGGGGGGGGACATTATTTACTATCATCACTCCACTTTTACACCATCATTATTCCATTTTTTTCATCTCATTTACCATTTATGAACATTTCTTTTCCAAATATACTATGTTGCACTTTGCTTTATAAGCATTGGTATACATATTGGCATGATTCACAAATATACAAAAAAAGGGGCTTTCTTGTACTCAGTGATGTTTTCCTTATGCACATTGATAGCATACCTTTTCCAGTAAAAATATGGGCAAATTATTATCATAACAGCAAGAGAACAAGAAACGAAATGAATGTTGTTAACATAAGAACCAACATTCTGTGTATTCATGGTTGTCACACAAGAACCAACCATAAGAAAATGTAAGTTGTTACTTATGTAAATCCCATCCTGGAAAACATTCATTATCATCACTCAAAGCCAACATTCAGATGCCAAAATTTCTTGAGAAGATCTATTCATGGTTGCATGAGGACATGCAACAAGTTAAGTTGGGGGGTATGTTGGGGCTCAGAAATGTCCTATTCTCATCCACCTTTCCCTTTATCATTCTCCACATTTCATTGCCCCATTAACCTTTCACAATATCATTTCCATAAATATACTTGGGTTTCACCTTATTGTTCTCCACTTTATTCATTTTAGTATTTAAAAGGAATTTGTGATTAAATGTTAGAAAATCAACATGTTTTCATATATATCTCAAATATGTGTGAGCTTTGTAATGTGTAGGAATATGTGAAGGATTAATTCAAAGGACTTCTCGAATACTTCCTCCACCATTTCAATATTTGAGGAGACAATTCAAGCCCATTCCAAGGAGAAGATCATGGAGATTTGGTTGGAATATCTTATCTAAGATATATGAGAGATATGTGTGAGGATTTAAAGGGATTATATTTTGTAATAATGGGAAATATGTTGAGAGAAAAGTGGATCTGTAATAATGAGATGGTTATCTCATCTTCAAGGCTCTCATGTATAAAAGAGAGTGATCTCTCTTCATGAGAATTCAATTAGATTATTAAATTAGGATCAATTAGAATTCAATCAGTTGTAAGTAGAGAATTAGAGTAATCATTAATGGTAGTCATTAGGATTCGAAAGAAAAAGGGATTCTTAGCTTTGATTCATGGTTTTGGTTTTCATTCTTTCATTATTATGTTATGAAGATTGATTTGGTTATTTTAATATAAGATTGCTTCATTAGAGTGAGATCACATATATTGTTGTGTCATTCAACTCTTCACTTGTTGTATCTATTTTTCCTTCATGTAGTTCTCCATTTCTAGATTAATTTCATTTACGCAATTTCCCATTCCTAGATTAATTTCATTTACACAACTAGATTAATTCAATTTCAGTCATGTGTTAGATTAATGATTCAATTTCAGTCATAGATTAAACATTAGATTAGATTAGTCTCACTTCAATCTTTCATATACTTTGCATGTGCTTCGTCAGTTTACGACCCCTGAGTTGACAAATTAGATATTTGGGTAAATACTACAATGCAATTAATTCAACATTAGTTCGGCCCAATGTAACGATTGTTGTTCCTTTTGCAAGTTGTGTTGTTCCCTTTACGATTGTTGTTCCTTTACAGGTGTTGCATCTCTGGAGGCTGGGTATTGGAAACGGAAGGTAAGAACCTACGTAGGCGACAAGTGAAACGCTTGTGCTAGCACCTACCTTTGGTTGATGCATAGAGGTTGTGTTTAGGACATCTTTATAGACCAACACATTGTATTCACATCCATATTTTATATTTCCATATAAAATGATGCATCTATATACATTAGTGTTGTGGTCAATTTACCCCTGTAGACAGGTGAAACTCCCCTTGGATCAAGGTTCCTTTGATCCAAGACAAAAGATAAAAAATGGTGTACTACTTCCACCTAGACCTATGTCAACAATCAGAATGAGAAGAGAAGGATGGATTAATTACCTATTTTCATTGGTTTTACTCACTGCTCCAGCCCTTGATCTTGATGTCCAAGTTCTTGGTGCAATAAAAGTCCTTTAAGGAACAAAGAGAAACCTCCTTCTTCCAAAATGTACTGTTAAGAAAAATAGATCTATCTATTATGAATTATACAACAATATATATGCATATAGTGAGAACATAGGCATGAGGGGAATATGCCAAGTTATATATTAATGGAAAGAAAACAATAGTGAATAACTTGCAATCTCAATATCGATGTTGTAGAATCTCCTCCAATATCTCCTTTCTATCCCGTTGAATCTCACAAAATCATAAGTATGATTCTCTAAATTCTCCTCCCTTTCACTCAAGAATGGCCTCCATTATATAGAATTTGAGGCATCACAACCATAGGATAGTTTTGAGGAGAGGATGTGGTCAAATGAGGATTTTTCTGAACCAACAAGATTGACCTTTCCTTGAATAGGAGATAGATCAAACCAATCCCTTAACCAACTAAAATATTTCGGAAACAACCTCACAAAAAAAAGCATGATGGTTGCAAATACTTCATCGCTTCCCCATAAATGAGTAGGGAGCGATAGTATCTCTCCCCTAATACCAAGCAAGGAGCAATAAAGTGCGTTCATCTCCCTCTACTTGTGGGAAGGGGGGGAGATGAAGCTCTAAAAGGGACAAAAAATCAAGGTAAAATAAAATATTTCGACCTCCAAATGATATATTTCCTCTTCAAATGTCTAGGGATTATGACATACACTTTTGCATGGTGATGAAGTTGTGACACTTAGGTGTGTAACTGATGTGACATTTAAGTGAAACATTTGGTAGTGTGACACTTGTGACACTTAACTACGACATTTGGTAGTATGAAATTTGTGACACTTACGACACTTAAGTGTGACATTTAGTAATGTGACATTTAGGTGTGTAACAAATGCCCCCTAAAGTCTCAATTTGGAAGAAAAGCTTATGGCTGAGACACTTGTTATAACCCTAAATTGCACCACACATGCTTACCTGGCATCAGGCCAACTCATATCCCTTTTTTTCCAAAACTCTGTTGAATAACTCTTTGAAAATCCTCTTGTGTAAAGGCCCACGCGCCCTAACCCATTACTGGATGCGTGTACACGCTGGATGACTCACAACAGCCCGCGTGTACCTACAAAATCACAAAGAAAGGAAAGTTGTTGACGGAACAAAAAGCTATGGGTGAGTTAACTAAATCTCCCGGCCATGCATGGTCGAGGGTTCGTCCAAAAACCTAGCTCCTTCTAGCCTATAAAAGAAGGGGTAGGGGTACCATTTGGAAGAGGAAAAATATAGCAAAGAAACTCTGCCCATTTACGTATTCCATTGTCCCAACCCTTTAGCCTTTCCTAATGCCAAAGGAGATTTAAAGCAAAGCAGTTGAAGGACAGAAGAAGAGGAGCCCAGGATCAGGTTCAAGGAGCAGTGGCCGGTCTCAACTTTTGTAAGTTGACTCATTTTAAGTAATAAAGAGAATGCTTTTCCCGTCCCAATTCATGAACTTTCTATGGTTTGATTAGTTTGTGTTTGATTTCTAACCCATTAGTATATAAGTAGTATGCATGCATATTTGTTGCTCGTCTTGAATGCAGGTCAGCTTTGGAAGGAGCATTGTGAACAAGTAATCAAGCACAACAGAGGATCGACATCAAACATCGGTAATGAGGTAGGTTGACCTTTCCATGCATTTACTGAGAAAAGGGGATTTAAATCTAGGGATGAAGGTAGAAAGTAATTTCTATTTGGTCATATCTGCATGCAAAGTCTGAACTCTATTTGCTAGTTTGTAGGGTGTTTTTCCCCAACAACAACACTTTACAAAAATATTTATGTGAGGGTGTTGGAATAGGAGAGCCAGTCAGAAGCTGCAAACAAACATCAAACAATATATATGTATCATCCCCAATGTAGGCATACCCATTCTTGGAATACACTTACTCAAAGCATGGTCATCAACCAATTCACTGTGGATCCATGAAAGCATTGAATAAGGATATGGCCACCAAAGATACAATGTGGATCCATATCTCCATGACTCAATTAGGTCGTAACCATAAACAGATACATAGTGGAGCTATGATATGAAAAAACTGGCCACGAATCAATACAAAGTGGATTTATGTGACAACATATATATCAGTAAGACCGCCAACATGAAGACCATATTGGAATCTTCCAATTATTCAAATAATCTCCATTGCAACTTGGATAAGGCATGTAAGGGAGGTAGGTGCCTAAGAATTTCTTAGGGTCTTCATCTCGATCCCAAAATGGTATGATTATATCCATGTGAATATATGTGTTGATGTCGAACATGGTAGAAACCACTTGATTACCAGCCATTGATGTATATTGTTAACAAGTGCGAGGGAAATCACTAATGAGATAATGACTCCCAAGGTGCCCTAGTATATTCCATACAATGTGAATAAATGAGTTGAAGTTGAACATTCGTGGAATCATTCAATTAGAGGTCAATGATGTAAACCTATTGTCAAAAGCAAGGAAACCGTCCATTGGGGCATGCAGGTTCCAAGGTACTAACTGGTTTCTAAGTCTAATTCCTAGATAATGTGTTGAATTAGAGAGGAACAGACTTATCGATCCAAAGGAGGGCCATGATTTTTCCCCCATCATCGATATGAAAATGACACAAGAAAGTGATGTAATATAATGGATTAAATGAGCATAGACTGACATGAGGATGAAGGTTGGTAATACTACAGAGTAGCTTATTTGGGATGAAAATTCCCTTGAACATTATGAGGCACAACAAAAGACTTGGAAGTATTGACTTGATGATATATAGACCAAAACATAGTGAAACAATAACTGGGGCAATCTTTAGGTGAGCTAAAGGAGTATAATGACTCATAGGATTGGTATGACTCAAAGACAAGAATATTACCCAACTATAAGACAAGATGCAAATAGGTTCCATGTTCAAGGGTGACAACAAACAACTACCATTATGCTTTCCAAAAACAATGACCCACTTCCCTCAAATTCCCCCCGACCATGAATGGCGAGTACCTCTTTGTTTTTTAATGAGCTCGAGGAGGATAAAAAATTATTGGTATAGATCATCTTTGATTAGTCCCTCATCATATGTTTAATGAACCTAAAGAAGGAGGGGTTCGGTCCTATATGGGTCCTTCACTGTATCATTTTACGATCTCAAAGAAGGTAAAATATACGTTCTTTTCATGTTTAGAGAGTTTGAAAAGATCTTAAAGGAGACTCTAAGGGTGTTCTTTTTTATAAATTTAGTCCGTCGAGGTTGAAAAATTATAAAAAAATACAAGGGAGAACTCTTCTAGTCAAGGTTTACTAGAGTATTCATTTTTCGTAATTAGTCCATTTGGTATGAAAAATGGTCAAAATTACACCGAATAGATGCACTTTCAAATCCTTTTTAATGAGTGTGAAAGGAAACAAGTTTTCTCCAGAATATTTTCATGTTTAAAGAGTCTAAAAAGAGCTTAAAAAAGACTCCAAAGATTTAATTTTTCAAAGTTAGTCTTATGAGGCCGAAAAAGGGATAAACTACTACTCAAAAGACAAATCTTCGTTGTTTAATGAGCTCAAAGAAAGACAAAACATTATCGAAATGTTCGCTTCATTTTTTAATGAGATTGAAATAGATAATGAAACTGTGCTCGGGGTAGGTTTCATTTTTAACGAGCTTGAAACCAAAAATAAACTATGCTCAGAATGATACCCATGGACGGTTTCTTCCCAACATGATGTCCATAGGTTGGTACTTTGAGTGATACCCATTGACGGGTTTTTTCCCAAAATGATGTCTAGAGGTTGGTACTTTTCCCCCAGCATGATTGGAAGAAGATGGCGGCTTAACTCCAACATGATGTTCAGAGGATGGAGACATTCCCCCCAATCTTCGTTTCATTCTCCGACTCTTCTTCTCCACCCAATTAGTCTCTTGGATACTAATAGAGATAGGTTCACCATAGAGGGAGGAAGAAATAGTATCAACTGGCATAGGCGAAGGAAATGAAGGTTCATGTACTAGATCTAGTGAAAGACTTGACTCAATTGAAGGGGGGTCTGTTTAATTTTTTAATGATCTTGACACAAACAATGAACTATGCTCATGGTTATCTATTTCATTTTTTAACGATCTTGACAAAGAAAGGGAACTATGCTCATGAACCTTGATCATGGCTTCCAAGAGGTATTCATCAAATGGAAGAACAATGATATGGAAAGAATTTATGTTAAGAGACTCAATAGGGATAACGACGGAAATATAAGGCTCCAATTCCCCCATTGAAGGAGTCATTATGTCAATTGTTGGATCTAAATATAAATAACTCGAGCATACAATGAGATGCTCCTTCTCATTAGTAGTCGAAGGCATGGGACATGATACCACATAATTAATCTGTGGTGGGAGGGATATCACTTTCATATAAGGAACATTCAAGGAATTCAGATGGTTAGCAGTCAAATTAGGACTAACGAACAAAAGTTGGTCAATGGTCACAACATTTCCACTATGAGGGAAATGCATCACTTGAAAGAGTGTGGACATGGTAGATTTCATAGCATAGACATAGTCCCACCCAAGGAGTAAATTAAAATACAAGGGGCCTTGGACTACCATAACATCAATATTGATAGTTTTCCTTCACAAGGTGATGGGCATATTAGGAAGGATCCCTAAAGGTTCATTGTATATTCTATTGAAATCCAACAGGTGATGGGTAACTGACACACGTTAAGGGGAACCAATATCTTTCCAAGAGGTTGAATATAGAATGATAACATAAGAACCTTTGTCTATAATAGTGTGATGTATGAATGTATCGCAAACCTACATAGTGATTTGGAAAGGTGGGCAGGAAGGAAGTCGAGGCTCCGCCAGACTATTCTAATCAAAGGAAATGACCTTAGTACTTGGAGGGGGTTCCATTGAAATGGGTGAAACATCCCCTTGTCAGGAGGAAATTGAAGTGACAAGAAAAACCTGAGCGATATTCACTTCACTCTCCAAGGAAAGAGTGGGATCGACCAAGGATTGAATCAGACCAACCACTTCATCAACCAATGGTTGGTTGGGAGAAAAATTATGGGAAGCAACTAAAGGTTGTTGCTGGGAAACAACAATGTCTTCCAACAATTGTGAAGCTTCATCCATACGAGGGAAAAGGTATGTTAGGTGAATTTCCCTACATAACAAGAAAGGAATCCTAACTTTTCCCTTCCCCCCCCAGCCTTATGATATATGGTTGATGGGTTGTCACTAGCATGACTTGTAGTGGTTGGAAACACGAGTTGTTGAAAACCCATGGACCACACTTCTAATACCTTCATAATACCAGAGCAATGATTAAGAAGTTGGTCACCCTTACAGATCCTGCAAGGGAATTTAGGCTTGAAAGATATGTTAGTAGGGTTTCCAACATTATCAACACTCACAACATTGGTTGTTTGATTTCCCCTTTGCTTATTTTGCTTCTTCTTGTTCTTCCTTTTCTTCTTCTTCTTAGCCTCCTCGTTACTAGCATTAAGGATTTCACTGGGTGAGGAAGAAGAAAGGGAAGAAGATGCGATGGGTGAATATGGAAAAGGGTCAACATAAGGTTGATGTACTTGAGGTGGAGAGATTGATTGAGCAATAATAAAGACATTTGGGACCACGGGAGTGGAAAAAAAATATATCGGTAACCCCTCAGTGAAACCGGGAAGAGTTAATGTCACGATGTAGGGAGGAACAATGTTTCCAAGTCAAGGAAAAGCATAAGGTTCCCCATCAAAAGGGGGCCCTTGGTTGGTAGCTTTAGGAACTGTTTCCATGGATGTACATTGTATATTCAACCTAGGGTCTGCTAAACGTCAAAGACAACACACTACCAAAGTCCCTACAAGATAAGATCAAGCAAACAACTCCCTTATGATAGGGATAAAGGAAGTAAGGATCTTCCAGATATGGGATATGAGTCCATCAATGAAAAAATTAGCAACAATTATGATAAAATTCACACAACAATCCCCCAAGGCACAAGTAAGAGCCCGTAGGAAAATACCCTCCCAATTCACTAAAAAGGAGATTGAATGTCTATTGCAGGTACCACAAAGAACCTCCCTTGTAGAAGGAATCCTCCTTGTAGTCAGCAACATGGAACCCTAGGAGAGGTCACTATGTTTACCAATTCACAATGAATAACCAAGGAGGTACCGTCGATAGTCAATACTATCAAATGGGCATGGGAATTCCAGACACAAATCCATGACCCAAAACTAAGAATAAGTGGTGTCACCCAGAGGATTTTCCACTCTTCAAAGCCCCAAACTTACAATAGTCCCACTAGGAGAACAAAATAGGGTAAATCTCAATCGATCACTTCTATTGACCTCATGTTTGACTCTTATGTGAGAGGATCTTTCCCAACTAACTCTAATTATTACTAATAATTTTTTCTTTCTCTAGTATTCTATGGTTTCATTCCTGTGGCCTTGAAGAGTTAAACATCCACCCTACTATCAAGGCCCTAGAATTATAGACTTGTTGGTTCTCTATCAAATAAAACAAAGTCTAATTGATTTTATATTATGTTCCTCATTCCTTTTAATTGTTTTTTGTTACTCAATAGCAAAAGCAGAAGTTGACTAGATGGTGTTTTGACTCGACTCCAAAACCATGCAGAAAGAGTGAAAGGAAAAATATTTTTTTTTGATGAATTATGTGTGAGGAAAGGAGAGGAGTTATTTTTATTGTCAAGTTAATATCCATGAAATCCCTATATAAATGGAATACAATATCTTTAAAATGTGTATCCAATAAAAACCTTTCACCTATGAAAGTAGAATGCACAATTTTTTGTTTTCTTCTTTTCAAATTTTATGAAAACTCAAAAATAGATTCTTCTTTTTCTTTCACTTTCAATCAGAATGAAAGAACTCAATGACATTCACAAAGGATCCCAAAGCTAAATAAGATGAAGAAAAAAATCACTCAACTAAGCTAAAATAATCCAAACACAAGGATGCTTCCAACACTTGTTCAAAAACGAATCCAAAATGAAAAGTAAAGGAAAACCACTTTATGAAACCTTAAAATTCAAGTAGAAAAGATAAAATATCAATGCAAAGTTTCAACAAGTCCAAAAGATCTTAGGAGTACAATCAAGGGATTAGAAGTTTTCCCAAGAGTAGAAGAACGAGAAACTAAAAAACAAGGCTTAATGCAACATATGCAATCCCAAATCAATGAAAAGGACTCCAAAAGAAAATAGGTAAAACACTTAGAAAGTCTTGGAATCATGCAACAAAAGTTCAAATACTTACAGATGATGAGGATCAAACTATTGATGACATGTACTTGGCCAAATGATCAAGTTAACCTAGGGCAATGTACATTTCACAATTTGAAGGAATTAAAAAATCAAAAGAGGCAAGAAAAATATGATAATCATTGAACTTCAATCAATGAAAGAAACAATCAAGCATGTATGATTCTAATGTAAAGGTCTAAGACAAAGCACTGACAGAAAGGAGGAAAAATAAGCTCCAAATTCACTCAGAACAAGGATTATCTCCCATGTAATAATTCAGACAACGTGATGAACACGGGATTATCAATCTCTAATATATTGTGGGGGGGTGATGATTAAGGTATTATCACCCTGTACTCCCTTATGGGGGAGGGATGAAGTCCTAGAAGTGGTGAGAAAGAATTTTTTTTGCCCAGATATGAGAAAGAGTCAGGCGTTTGACTCAGTGAGATTCCCAATGACTATGAGGGAAGGGGATAATTCAACGAATATCAAGCAACCAATGAATAATCAAAAGGATATAAAGAACTAAGGAAAGATTAAAGTGTTTGTTCCCTAGTATGGTCGCCAATTTTCTGTTGTGGTAAAGTTCCTCCTGCGAATAGGTGAAACAACCTTTGGATCAAGGTTCGTTTGATCCAAGACAAAAGATAACAAATGGTGTACTACTTTCCCCCTAGACCTATGTCAACAATTGGAATGAGAAGAGAAGGATGGATGAATTACCTCTTTTCATTGGTTTTCCTAGCTGCTCCAACCCTTGATCTTTATGTCCAAGTTCTCGACGCAAGATAAGTCCTTTAAGGAAAAAAAAGAAACCTCCTTCTTCCACAATGTATTGTTAAGCAAAATAGATCTATATATGATGAATTAGACAACAATATATATTCATATAGTGAACACATATGAATGAGGGGAATAATCCAAGTTATATATTAATGGAAATAAAATAATAGTGAAGAACTTACTATCTCAATCTCAATGTTGAAACAACTCCTCCAAGATCTCCTTCCAGCCCCTTGAATCTCACAAAATCATAAGTATGATTCTCTCAATTCTCCTCCCTTTCACTCAATAATTACCTCCATTATATAGGATTTGAGGCATCACAACCATAATATATTTTTGAGGACACTATGTGGTCAAATGATGATTTTTCTAAACCAACAAGATTTCCCTTTCCTTGAATAGGAGATAGCTCAAACCAATCCCTTAACCAACTGAAATATCTTGGAAAAGAACTCACAAAAAAAGGCATGATGGTTGCAACTACTTCATCGCTCCCCAAGAACTAAGAAGGGAGCGATAATATCACTCCCATAAGACCAAGAAAGGAGCGGTGTAGTGGGTTCATCACCCTATGCATGTGGGTAGGGGGGCGATGAAGCTATAAAAGGGCAAAAAACTCTCAAGGTAAAAGGAAGTATTTCGACCTCCAAATGATATATTTCCTCTTCAACATGTCTAGGTATTATGACATACACTTCTTCATGGTGATGAAGTTGCAAAACTTAGGTGAGACACTTGGTAAAGTGATAAACTTAGGTGTGTAATAGATGTGACACTTAAATGCGACATTTGGTAGTGCAACACTTGCAACACTTGAGTGTGACATTTAGTAGTATGACATTTGTGACACTTACGAAACTTAAGTACGACATTTGGTAATGTGACATTTAGGTATTTAACAATTAGTACTCTAATGGAAGTTAATTTTGCAACATGGGAAAAAATCTCACCAAAGTTGACTCCTTCGACTTTGGAATATCCTTTCACTATGATTCAAGCTTTGAATTTATTGACTTGACCTGTGATGTTCATTTTATTTTTGAATAACCACTTTCTACCAACGATATTTCTTCGACTAGGTAATTAAAATAAATCCCATGTCTCATTATTATGCAAGTATTCCATTTCTTCGACCATGGAATCCTTCTAGAGTTTACCCTCTCCTGAGTCAACTGCCTCCCTAATATACTTGGGCTCTTCATCAGTGATATTTAACACAAATGCGAAACATAATTCATGTCAACTATACCTTTCGACTCATTTTCTTACTCATTTTGACCTCCTTACAACCAAGGTTGGTTGTTCCACCTAGTCATCTAATTCAATCGACTCATCTGAATCATCTTCTTCATTCCTTAGTTCAATCCACACCATCTCTAGATCATTCTCTATTTGAACCATCACTTCAGAATCAGACTTCCTTCTAACTTCTTTGAAGATCACATCTCGACTGTACACTATTTTCCTTGATGCAGGATCCTAGAGCTTGTATCCTTTCATTCCTTCTTTATATCCAATGAAAATACACTTGAATTCCTTCTTGTCAAGATTTCTCCTCTTTCCCTTGGGAACATGCACAAATGCATCACAACCAAATAATTTGATATGCGATACTAAAGGTTTCTTACCATACCATACCTCGTGTGGATTCATGTCAACTAGCGTCGACAAAGGAGACACATTTACTAGATATTTTGCAGTGTCGATTGCATATGCCTAGAATTCTTGTGTGATCCCAACACCATTGAGCATGCTCCTTTCCTTGTCCATCAATGTTCTATTTATTCTCTCAACAACTCTATTTTTTTGTGGGGTATATTGTGTGGTATTTTGGCATGTTATACCACACTGCTTGTAGAACTGATCAAATCCATTTGCACATAATTCACCACCAATGTCAGTTCTCAACACCTTAATCCTTTTATCTGTCCGGTTTTTTTATAAGAGACTTAAACTCTTTCAATTTCTATAAAACCTATGATTTCTTCCTTAGGAAATATATCCATGTCTTCCTCAAAAAATCATCTGTGAAGGAGTGTTGGAAATACATTTTGGATGCATTTTTCAGAAAATTCCTAAGTATGGAGGAGATGCACAGTAGCAGAGAAAAGAAGAGAATGAAGGATCAAAGTGTCTAGTAAAGGCGCATTTAGAATCGAAGTGTGCAGTGAAAAAATACTTAGAAACAAATAAGAATGTATAAGAAAAAAATAAAGAAGACGGGGAAGTTTTGGGAGGAATGGTGAATGGAAGTCAGTTAAAAGTCTATAGAGATGGTCGAAAGTCTGCGCAATAACACATGTAGCATAGTAAAAGAAGACGGGGAAGTTCTGGGAGGAATGGTGAATGGAAGTCAGTTAAAAGTCTATAGATATGGTTGAAAGTCTATGCAATAACACATGTAGCATAGTAGTTTTACTATAGTAGGAGACCAAAACAAATAAAAAGAAAATAAAGCAAAGAAATAAAGCAAGAAAGTAGGATACCAAAACAAAGAAAATAAAGAAAGAGAATAAATCAAGAAAGTAGGAGACCAAAACAAAGAAAATAAAGCAAGAGAATAAATCAAGAGAGTAAATCAAGGAGCTAAAGAGGGTGAAAAAGAAGGACAAAAGTTTGAAATGCAAAAGAAGAGATACGCAAAAACGCAAGAAGAACAACAATCGGGAAGGCAAAATCTGCATGCAGCAACGAAAGCAGGAAAAACATGCCCGAAAAATGAGTTGACATGATTTGTAATGAATCATGATGAGTTGTCATAGGTTTTTGGGATAAGAAAGTAGGGTTTTGAGCCCTAGATTCCATGTATAAATATGTATTGGGTCGGGAAGAATGGGGTTCTATTATTTTGGGTTTAATGGTTGGTAATTACTGAGAATAGGTTGTTTTTAGTTCTGTGGTTTATGAGGTGATGGGGAGAGCCTATGTCTAAAGGTTTAGGGAGATTTTTCAGAGAGAGGCTTGCACTACAGAGAAACTAGGTGGGATGGGGACTGTTTTTATGTTGTATATATTGTAGTGCAATGCATAAGCCTGAGATGATTGCATAAAGTGTTGGAATATTGGTTGTTGTCATTGATGTCAATCCTAGCCATTGGCTTTTGGACCCCACATTTGATCGAAGTAGTTAGACATGAAGGAAATTGTGCATGCAGATACAACACCCATGGATGGATAGTATAAGTCATTCTTCTTCCAGTGGTATGTGGCACGTCACATGGATCCTCATGATTGAGGAGAAGAATTTTTGAAGATGACAATGTGAATTGAAGCAAAAACTACATGTCAACCCTAATTTTAAAAGGAAGTGACATAAATGGTAGAAATACATCTCATTATACATTCATTTTTCAACACACAAAATTTTATTAATGAAGAATGATATATAAGTCGAATTTATGAGGAAATCTAAAGTAAAGAAGGCCGAATTTCAAGGGAGGATGAAGTCTTTTGGTGATGTGTTCTAAGGTATGTTATTTACAGGTCATCTTACCATTTTATCTATAAATTTGTTTCTAGAACGATTCAGATGGTGAAATTCTGAGGCTATTGAGAATATATATCTAGGTACCTATCGTAAAAAATTCAGCTCTTTATTCGCTATAATTTTGGAGATACACTATGTGGAAGATAGGGGTTTTGACTAGTCCTGAAGCTAGTCATAAACATGTGTTCCTGGTAAAACTGTCATAATGTATTCATAGAGAATACAAATGAAGTGAGACTAATTTCATTGGAAATCATACAGGATGTAGCATCATGTGTATGAATTTTAGAATCTGATGTTAAATATTGAGCGTGGGGTATTCTGTACAAGTTCTCTCTCCTGAATAAACTAGAATTGAATAAGGTCTACCATTTTCTCTAACTCCTTTTCTGGGAGGATTCAAGGAATGAAACTTGGAGGAGTTTTAGAGAATACATTGAGTAATATTATCTACAGGATCAGAGTATTCCAAGAAGTGAAGAATTGTAGAAGTTGAAGAAGTCTCAAGAATCATTATCCGGTTCTATGTGATGGTTGGTTGATGGTAATAATTTAATGTAAAGTTTTATTATCTCTCATATATTCTTGTGTGGAAGGAAGGGGAAAGGATGGAGAGGTCAAACCTCTCTTGATATTGGAGGATTTTATCTTCATTTTGGAGGTCCATCCCTCCCTTTATATTTGGAAGTTGTAGCTACCTTTGAAATTCATTACTTCCTTTGAACAATAATACATGATTACTTCTTATATATTGTGCATGGTGTATTAGTGTATCTCTCATACTATTCTTCATTGTTCATTGGATAGTATGAATTTCTGATTCGATATAAATTGAATACATTATTTGATTGAAGTACAAGTTCAAAAATACTAATTTCTCTAAATATTGATTCACCCCCCTCTCAGTATTTCCAACAATTTGTATTAGAGCAGGCTGCCTTCAGAACAGTTTAACCCCTGGAAGGAAAATCTTGAGTAGAGATGGATGACCATGAGCAGATTCCAAATGGGATTCAATGATTTTATGGAAGAAATTATGCATACTGGAGTGATAGAGTGAAATGTTACCTAACAGCTTTGGGAGTAGACATTTTATACTCAGTTGTAAATGTCTATGTAATCCCAAAGAATGCTCCAACTGATCCAAATGAGAAGAAGCTTATGATTTGTAATTCAAAATACAAACATGTTATTCTAGGAGCATTGGCACCAAACATTGCTAGAAAAGTTATGGGATGCAACACTGCTAAAGAGGTATTGGACAAACTCAAGAGTATCTATGAAGGTGATCCAAAAGTTAAGCAGGTCAAGCTTCAACGACATAGAGCAGAATTTGAAAATTTGAAGATGGATGAAAATGAAGATATTGTAACCTATTTTCTTAGAGTTGATGAAGTTGTTAATTCTATCAGAGGATTAGGTGAAGAGCTCAATGAATCCTTGGTCGTAAAAAAAGTGTCGAGATAATTTCTCTTGAAGTATGATGCTAAGGTCTCTGCCATCGAATAAACTAGGGACTTGACCAAAATGACAATAAATGAATTACATGGGTATCTTATAGCATATGAAATGAGAAAAAGTATAGAAAGTGACCAGCCAAACAATGAAGTAGCCTTTAAATCCATAAATAAGACAAAAGACAAGGATAATGACCTTTATGAATAAATAACAAATTTCATAAGAAGGCTCCAGAAGGGAACTGGCAGATACAAAGTTAAGTCTCCTCTCAAATGCTTTAACTATGGTAGAATAAGACATATTGCTGAAAAATGATACTATAAAAAGAGAAGTCTCAACAATAAAAAGAGCTTCTACTCCAAGGATGATGACATCTCCTCAGATGAGAGTGATGAAGACGATAATGATGGAGGATAATTCCTCTTCATAACCCAAGAAACCCAGGATGATGATCACAAGAGTTCTAAAGAAGAAGAAATCATTTCTAAAGAAGATTCAAATGAATAAACCAACCTTGATTCCTTTTGGGGATACAAAGACAATGTAGAGAGTGAACAAGAAGATGCGAATCTTGAAAAGTTGAAGCATGTTGAAACTGAAAATAGAAAGCTTAGAAACACAAACATAGTACTAAAAGGTGAATTGAGTAGTTGTGAAGAAGAGAATTAAAATCTTGAAAAGACCATTGATAGCTTGAAGGAACAATTAGAAGATTATGAGAAATTGAAAGCATAATTGGATCACACAAAAGGGGAGATACTATTGACAATAGAAAAGTTGAAGAGGTTTGAAAAAAGCACTGAAAAATTAGATGAGATCCTTAGCAGTCAAATATGTCCAAATGACAGGACAAGAATAGGATACAATGACAGTTTGAAGACAACAAAACAAGATAAGGAAGATGAAAATGATGAAACCAACACTCCAGAGGAAGTTGAACAACAAGATAGAAGACTAGAATTCAGAAGGAACGAGACATCAAGAATATCTTCTCCCATCATGTATGAAAGCAATCATTATGAAGGAAACTACAGAAGAATAGATCGTGAACCCAGATGGATCACACCACAAAGAAGATTACTTACTCCCAGGTATCAAAATTTCTTTCTTGGACATTGTTATACTTGTGGAAATTTTGGACACAAGGAAATCAATTGTAGAATTAATGAAAGGAATAACTACGCAAGCTACATGAATGGTGCAAATAGTAGATATGGAAATGTTCATAGACCTATCAACATAAATTATAATCCATTTAACCCATTAATGGATAAAAATATTGTATGCTACAAGTGCAATAATCTTGGTCACAAAGCACGAGATTGCATAGAGATGAAGGAAGATAATCCTATGCCAAATGCCCCTATACCAACTACAACATGGAAAAGGAAAGAAATTCCACACAATGAAAACTACCGAATAGCATTGGTCACTAAAGAATGCAAAGAATAAGATGAATGGTTCATATACAGTGGGTGCTCATCTCATATGACTGGAGATCAAAGAAAATTTGTTAGCTTGAAGAAAAAGGGTGGAAATTTTGCATTTGGAAATGACTCATCTACCAAAATACTTGGAAAATGAACTGTAAAGCTTGGAATTGAAAATGTAAAAGAAGGAAAAGTCCTATTGGTTGAATATATGAAGCATAATATCCTTTGTGTCAAAAAAATATGTGATCAAGGATACACTCTTACGTTTGACTCCTGAAAATTTAAAATCAGAGAAAAGAACTCAGGAAGATTGGTTGCAACTGCAACAAGAACACCGAACAACATATACATCCTAGACATGAAGAAGAGAGAGAAGACAAAATCCACACAAAAGGATTCCAAGGAAGAAAAAGTCCCAAAGACCAAAAATAAGGATGAAGTATTATTGAGTGCCACATGTTCAGGGGGAGCAGCCCCAAAGAAGGCCACCTTATGCCATTGAAATCAGGGGGAGAATCCCCACCCTTTTCCATTGATGTGGAAGGGGGAGGGAAATTGGGATCATGATGAAAGGAGGAGCATGAGTGTTTCCATCAATGAGAAAGGGGGAGATTGTTGGAATATTGGTTGTTGTCATTGATGTCAAACCTAGCCATTAGCTTTTGGACCCCACAGTTGATTGAATTAGATAGACATGAACGAAATTACACATGCAGATAAAACACCCATGTATGGATAGTATAAGTCATGCTGGTTCCAGTGGTATGTGGCACATCACGTAGATCTTCACGATTGAGGAGAAAAGAATTTTTGAAGATGACAATGTAAATTGAAGCAAAAACTACATGTCGGCCCTAATGTTAAAAGGAGGTGACATAAAGGGTAAAAATACATCTCATTATACATTCATTTTTCAACACACACAAGTTTATTAATGAACAAGGAGTTATAAGTCGAATTTTTGAGGAAATTTGAAGTAAAGAAGGCCGAATTTCAAGGGAGGATGAAGTCTTTTGGTGATGTGTTCTAAGGTATGTTATTTACAGGTCATCTTACCATTTTAGCTATAACTTTGTGTATAGAACAATTCATATGGTGAAATTCAGAGGCCATTGAGAAGACATATCTAGGTACCTGTTGTAAAAATTTCAGCTCTTTATTCGCTATAATTTTGGAGATACACTCTGTGGAAGATAGAGTTTTTGACTAGTCCTGAAGCTAGTCATAAACAGGTGTTCCGGGGAAAAAATTCATAACGTATTAATAGAGAATACAAATTAAGTGAGACTAATTGAATTGGAAATAGTACGAGCTTTAGTTTCTTGTGTACAAATTTCATAATCGGGTGTTAAATATTGAGTGTGGGGCATTATGTACAAGTTCGCTCTCCTGAATAAACCATAACTGAATATGGTCTACCATTTTCTCTATAACTCCTTTTCTAGGAGGATTCAAGGAGTGAAACTTGGAGGAGTTTTAGAGAATATATTGAGTAATATTATCTATAGGATCAGAGTATTCCAAGAAGTGAATAATTGTAGAATTTAAAGAAGTCTCAGGAAGCATTATCCGGTTCTATATGATGGTTGGTTGATGGTGATAATTTAATGTAAACTTTTATTATCTCTCATATATTCTTGGGTGGAAGGAAAGGGAAAGGATGGAGAGGTCAACCCTCTCTTGATATTGGACGATTGTATCTTCCTTTTGGAGGTTTATCCATCCCTTTATATTTGGAAGCTGTAGCTACCTTTGGAAGTCATTACTTCCTTTGAACAATAATTCATGATTACTTCTTATATATTGTGCATGGTGTATTGTTGTATCTCTCATACTATTCTTGATTGTTCATTGGATAGTCTTCATTATTGATTGGATATAAATTGAATACATGATCTGATTGAAGTACAATTTCAAAAATACTAATTTCTCTAAATAATGATTCACCCCCCTCTTAGTATTTCAAACATAAAGAATAAATAAAGAATCCAACCATTGTGGATGTATCCAAAAGTTGGGTGAACCACGTTAAATATTGTGTTCGACCGTGTATTTTTGTGTGTGATTATTCATGGATAATATGTTCATGCATGTTATAGTAGATCTAGTTACTATATGATTGATGTGAAATAACTATGGATGTTCAGTGAATATTTTATATTGTAGTCTACGTTATAATAGTATTGCATAGTCAAGTTTCTTAATTAATAAAAGGATACTCTATACCAAACAATGTGCATAGGGTATATAAATAAGAATGAATATATTGATGGCCTCACATCCCCTCATGTTTGTGGAAAATTGGTTCCTACAGTCCTAGTAGATACCTTGGGTGAGAATTCACCCGTGCATAGGTGATGCTGAAAGGGATGGTATATGGAGGGTTTTTTTGGTTAGATAACTTGAACCTAAGGTCTTAAAATTGCGCGCCAACAAATGGTTCCATTGTCGGGACCTAGAATTTGTAGTTGAGAGAATGTTTTAGAGTCCTTCTAAGAAATATATCACTGAATGGCTAGAAGGGAAGGAACAAGAATTCGCTTGAAAAGAGAATAGAAACCCTCATATGAGAGATGAACAATGGATGCAAAAGTATGTGTATACCTAGCTTCATGATATTTTATTTGGCAAATTTCCAATTATCCTGACTGAATGGTTGGAAATATTAGTGGAGAATACTGGAATATATCGAATCACTGCGCCAAGGAACTAGGCTCCTAAGTTGGTAAGACAATTGAATTATGTAAGTAATAAGACTTCTCATGCAATTGATTTCTAGTTAAATATCATATTTGGGGGTCATATTATGAAATTTGCAATAGATTGTACTCAGACATATAGTGTCAAGGAAAGGGATTTCTTTACGAGTCCACATGGAAGGTTTATGAAGTCATTAGGTACCTAGATAAAGATGTTACTATGTGATAAATGTGTGATGACAATGGAATCTGATTTCTATGGGGCTATGTGCACATAGGGGAACTGGCGGCTAACTAGGAGATAGTCTAAAGGTAGGAAATAAATAATGAAGAAAGCAATGAACCAAGAAGGAAGGAACTAAGGATGCGGAAAAACGAAGACGATATACCAAAAGAGGAAGACATGTTTGTGGTACTGCAAAGTGGAGGAAGGTACAAGAGGTTGAATACTGGGGCTGAGAAAGGAGAGACATGTAATGAGTATGAGTGGAGAGGACCTTGCATAGTAGTCCAGATCGTAGAAGTACCATGTGCATAAGAATAGGAAGAAGAGTCTCAGCTTAGTCCCATAATAGAAAAATTGGTAATACCTACTCAGGATGGATCTTGTGTCGAATCCACGACCCCATGTGTGTCACCAAGATCTGAGGTAACAATTGAGGATTTGTCAAAAGAACTTATAGTGAGAAGAGAAATTCAGAATAGTAGTAACGATAATAGTGGGAGTAGTGCATCAAGTTAGAGTAGTGGGAAGAGTGCAATGAATTAGAGTTAACCAACATCGTCGAGAGGAAGTACTGCATAAATTAACATGACAGGGTTAGACAACACATTGAGACTTCCCGAGTTCCAAGGAGTTGGGTTGGAGGACCCAGAGCGACATCTATTTGTATGTGAGACAATTTGGATTGCAAGGAATGTCCAAGATGAGGCTGCGAATATTGCATAGTTGGAAACAATGTTTAGAGGCTGCACACTAGTATGGTATATGAAGTTGCAAACTACTACACATACAGGCCAATCGAGGACTTTAGCATAAATTACAAAAGCATTGTTGAAAGAATTTAAGAAGCCAAAATATGAGTCACAGTACATTACAAAGTTGAAGGAAATCAAACAAGTACTGATTGAGTTAGTATGGGAATTTGATCAAAGATTCCAGGATGTGATGGGGAGGTTAAGGTTCCAAATTCCCAATCAATAGAATGGAATATTACAGTACTATTGCCCCATATTCAAGGCCCATTGATACAATAGAAGGTTACATTGCAACCTAAATCTTTGTAGATAGCGATGAAGTTGGAAGCATGTCCTATAGGAGACTGTGGGGGAATGACCCAGGTACAAACACAGTTAGCTGCCTTGACCTTTCAATTAGAAGAGATTACAAAAGGGAAGGAGAAGTGAGAACAAGTATAGTGTACCAAGTGCAAGATGAAATCCCACCATAAGGACGAGTGCCCAACCTTTGCACAATATTTGGAAACTGGAGCACATAATCCATTACCAAGAGGAGGGTACTGCGAAATATGTAAGAAATGGGGCATCATCCAACTAAGTGTCCATAACTACATAAATACTAGTAGGGCATGAAGAAAAGGATTTTCATGCATTTGATTTGATGAGAGAGAGCACTTCAGATATGTATAGAATTCAGGAGGAGAATGTTTCGATGAAAGGAGGAGGTCCATAGTACAATAATAAGAGAGGATTTAATCAAGCAAGCAGAGGATGATTTGGTAGAGGTCGAGGCAAAGGAGGTAGAGGACCAATAATATGTTACAATTTTAATCAATTGGGGCACTCATCTCACAACTGCTTGAATCCTTGTACAACATGCACATATCATAGAGCATTGGATCATACGACAAGAGACGGTCCTCAACTACATGCGAAGTGGAAAGAATGAGGGAATCAAAACCCGAACCTGAATCAAAACTTCCAAAATATATCAATGGAGATATGTGATGAAGGACCAAAAATAACAGTTTTCACATGCAGAGGAGCTAGGAAAGGGATCGACGTGACGAATGGGGGGAGGTAGGCAAAGCAATGGGTGAAGAAATTAGTAGGGCCTATACCAAAATTTGACCCACAAAAAGAAAATGAGACATATAAGAAGACAAGAAAGGAGATACTAGGAATATAATGGGTAGCATTGACATCATCTGCGCCTCTTGTGGTGAACATGCCTCTAGATTATGATCATACTATACCCGAAAGGTTGTTTGTGAAGTTAAGTACTTTATGAGAATTTCTGAAAAGTTGTTTAGAATTGATGAAAGGTGAAACTGCATTGAATACATCATGTAAAATGATTGATAATTATGCACAATAAAGAGAATTTCATATCGCGTAGAGGGTAGTGAATTAGGTGCAACACAAGAAGAGGACTAATGGAGAATTCAGACTAAGTGCGCAGATTGGGGAATATGATGTGGATAATGTCATTTTAGACTTAGGTTCTAATGTAAATGTGTTTCCCAAGAAAACATGGGACATGATGGGGAGACCCGAGTTGGTTTGGTCTTCAATCCAATTAAGGTTGGAAAACCAACACAATATAGTACCAATTGGTCGATTGATAGGGGTACTTGTGAACATAGATGGGGTACGCAACATCATTGATTTTGAAGTCATTGAGATAATCGATAATAGTCATCCCTATCTAACACTAATGGGGTTATAACGTGACTTTAACAATTAGGAAATAATTAATTTTAAGAAGAGGGAAATGATCTTCGAGGTAGGAGACTTGAAGGTAACTATGTTGTTGGATCCGACAAAAGGAAAGAGGTATCTAGAGCTAGTGAAAGGAAAAAAAATTGACAACTTATATAATATGACTGTGTGAATGGATGAATATGTTAACCCATCCACAGATGGTGCACTAAGTTGGAGAAGCATTAACTCATGTGCAACAAATTTAGAGGAAGGTATAGAAAACTGGAAGTAGAGGATGCATGAAGTTTCCACAAGACAATGTGCTTTCATCACTCGATCGTTGCTTTGGATTGGGAGGGAGTTATGTGATCCACCCAAGTACGATGGGTTGACAGACCTAGAAAATTTTGTACAAACTTTTGAGTTGAAAATACCTAAACAATAGATACTATTGGCATTAGATGTTGTCTTAAAGGCCACTCTAGCCAGATGGTGGGCTACACACAAAGAAGGAATAAAAGACTGGAAGCAGTGTAGAAGATTGATACAAGTTAGATTCGGTACTAAGGAGGATTACATTGCACAAAAGTATATAGGGGAAGGTGATCCAACATATCATATTTTGTAGTGTCAAAATAAATGGAATTCACTACCAAAGGATGAATGGACATGTAGGTTCATACATACATTGGATACAATTCATAAGAATTGGTACTTGGAAGTAGAAATGCGTAGAGAAACAATGAATTAGGATCATATTACTCAAATTTTTAAGGTAACAATTAATTTTGAGCATGAATCCCCATTACTGGATGTAGATTTGTAGGCCATTAGAACCAAGATCTATTTGGAAGAGGGGACAATGGAGGTAGTGCATGTGTGTAGTGGACATAGATCTTCTATGATTGTTCATGAATTACTGGAATGTTATAATGTTTCTAAAGAATATCACGATGATGAATATACAAAGAATATACAAGTACTTGAAACACAGGGGGAATGCGTAGCAGAAGTACCAAAGCTTGATTATGTTGCTTATGCACATCCATTGAAGACACGAAAGAAAAATATTGGAATGGAAGAGAACCCAAAGTTTGCGCAAATAGGAGATTACTAGAAGGATGAAACTGTATAGAATATTGCAGATTTACTGTGCGAGTATAAGGATCTATTCCCAAACACATTCTCAAAGATGAAGGGGATAACTGGTGAGTTAGGAGAAATGAAGATCCCTTTGAAACTAGGTGCTAAGACAATAAGACAAAGACCCTATAGGCTCAATTCGAAATATAAAGAGAAGGTAAAGTAAGAGATAGATCGCATGCTAGAAGAAGGAATCATTGAACCAGTCGAGGAATCAGAATGGATAAGTCCAATGGTGGTGAAAGATAAGAAAATAGGGGGAATGAATATCTGTGTAGACCTAAGGAAGCTGAATGATGCATGTCTCCATGATTCATTTATGACACCTTTCACCGATGAAGTGCTAGAGAATGTAGGAGGACATGATTCCTACTCTTTCATAGATGGATTTTTAGGATATCACTAGATAAATATTGTGAAGGAAGAAATATATATAAATACCTTTGTGATAGAGTGGGGAAGATATCAGTGCATAGTAATGCCTTTTGGGCTGAAAAATGCACCTCCAGGTTTTTCAAGAGTAGTTTTCGTAGCCTTTAAGGAATATATTCATAAGTTCCTTGAAGTTTACTTGGATGATTGGACCGTGTTTAGTATTTTGAAGGATCATATATAAGTACTAAGGTTGATGTTGGATAGGTGTAGACAGTGTCATATTTCACTAAATTTGAAGAAATGCATTTTCTGCGTGCCTTTTGGAATTTTGTTTGGCCATGTGGTATGTAAGCAAGACTTACTAGTGGATCCTACCAAAATTGCAGTGATTTTGGACTTACAACCACCTACATCAGTCAAATAGTTGAGAGAAATATTAATTCATACAGGATAATATAGTAAGTTCATTAAGGGTTATACATAGATTACAACACCCATGGAGAAGTTGTTGAAGAAATAAGCTAAGTTTCAGTGGAATGAGGACTTTTAGAAAGGGTTGGATACATTGAAACAAAATCTAGTAACTATGCTGATTTTGACAATCCCAGATTGGAAGGAGTTTCATGTTCATGTGGATGTGTCATATATAGCCTTAGGAGTAGTATTATCTCACCCAGGGGAAGGAGAAATATACCATCCAATTGCATTTTCAAGCAGGAAGCTTTCGACAATAAAAAATAATTACACTACAATAGAACGAGAAGAATTGGCAATGGTGTATGCACTACAAAAGTTTAGGAATTATTTTTTGGGTTCACATTTTAATATGTATACATACCATTATGTGCTAATATACTTAGTCAACAAGCCACTATTGGGGGGGATATGCAGATGGTTTCTTTTGTTCCATGAATATTATTTTGAAGTTGTTGTGAAACCAAGGAAGATGAATGCAGGACCATATCACTTATCACACATATTATCAGGGGAAGATGCAAGGAATCTAGATGACATCTTTCCAGATGCACAATTATATACAATTAAAATGGTGGATAACTACTTCGCAGATATTGTGTAGTTTTGAAGTACGTGTATGACCCCATTAGACATGATAGTTGTGTAGAAGAAACAGTTAGTGGTTAAAGAAACCAACTATCAGTTAATTGTAGGAAGCCTATACAAGTTAGGTGCAGATGGGATACTAAGATGATGTTTGGTAGAGAATGAAGGGACAACAATATTGTCAGAAGCGCATGAAGGTGTTGCAAGAGGACACTATGTAGGTAAAGAGACCACACAAAAGATTTTGTACGCATGGATATGGTGGCCCACACTCCACAAGGATGCTAAAGAATATTCTCAACCATGCAATGTTTGTCAAAGGGTTGGAAAGCCATATAGAAGGGATGAGATTCCCTTGAATCCACATGCTATGCTACAAGAATTTAATAAATGAGCAATAGACTTTGTTGGACCAATCAACCCACTGACGAGAAGATCATAAGCTAGGTACATAATTATTGCGACAAAGTATTTGACCAAATGGGAAGAACCAACACCAGTTACAAAATATAGCGCAAATGTTGTTGTGCACTTTCTATTTGAGAATGTAGTGACAAGATTTGGATGCTTGTGCATTCTATTGAGTGATCAGGGGACACACTTATTGAATGAGACGATTGGAGTGTTGACTGAGGATCTTCAAATTCATCATCAAAGGAGCACGCTGTATCACTGATCCAAATTATTTTTGGCATGAAATGAGAGCGGAGATAAAATAAAGAAATGCACAGAGACATCATGCATATCCAATAACATCACATAAATGTATCAGAAATGAAACCATAAACACAGAGATACAGTAATACATGATTTCTATTAATGAAAGAAATGTACAGAGACTGTAAAAATACAGAGTGAAAGACTCGCTAGAATGGTGGAAACTTATCTCTAAGAAGAGATGTGACGACTACTCGCATTCGCAAGAAGATGATTTTACAATGAGGATCCAAAGGCCTTTTTATGATAAATAAAATCCAAAACCCTAACCCCAGAAGATGAAAAGCCAACAATTTTGTGGACCCTGTTTTGGGTAGTTTGGTGTATCAACTTCCCGGGGGCGTAACTTTGGCATACAATCTCACTTTGGGGAGAACGATAGCTCATTGGAAAGGTATCATCGAGGAGATAAATTTAGGGGGATAAATTAGAGCCTATGAATATCATTGAGAATATCAATCCCAAAAAACCTTCATTTAGGCCCTCAAAATGGTGTCGAAAGTTAAAAACTGCTAAAAATAGTAAATTACCAAAACTGTTAGAAAATTGTTTTGAGCCAATTGGAAAAGGTGGGTGGCCACCGATATCCACCTGGATCAATCCTCCCTCCTTAGGAATTAATGGTATCCATTGCGTTGAGTGCCCAGGGGAGAGGGAAAAGCGTTTCCTGAATCTGCATCTTGATGAGTTACTTGCCTTGTTGGAGAAGTTGCACTGCTTAGCTTGTTGAAGGTTGTCACGAACATGTGGCTGGAAGGATTGGAACTTTTTAACTAGTCTGAATACATGAGACTCTCTTGTGCATAAGGAATCTTTACACTTGGCTACAATCTTTTCAACCTGCTTCTGTTGGATAGAAGGTTCTTGGGTCGAAGTTTTACTGGTTGTAGTATCCTTCTGTTCACCTTTTGAACAGATTGTGAAGAAGTTGAATTTTGTAGTATGAGATACTACTTTGTATCACTGTTTAGGTGGAACAATAGTCAGAACTACCTCTGGTATTCTATAGATATGACCCCCCAGAGAAATAATGACACTACGGGGTCGAGACTCATAAACATCATGGGGTTTCCACATATATGGTTGGCCCAAGAGAACATCACAAACATCCAGTGGGGAAACATCACATAATACCTCATCCTTGAAGGGTTGGATGTCATATGACAATCGACACTGCTGGCTGACATGGAGATATTGTCCTTGGTGAAGCCACCCAATGTTGTATGGTTGCGAGTGTGGTGTTGTCAACAATCCCAACTGATTGACGACCTCTGTTGAGATGAGGTTATTCTGGCTTCCGTTATCAATAATAAAATGTAGTGGGGTCCCCTTCAATCACATCTTTGAATGAAAAAGGTGCCCCCCCTCTTCAGGATCTGTTGGTTCTTTTGGTTGAATTGTCGTAGTCGCGACAATAGCAGTGGGGTCTGTGTCGATGATCTGTATTTTACCAGTATTTTCATAATCAGATTCTGAATCAGGGTTCGTCTCCTTTTCTTTAATCTCGACCACCAATGACTGTTTTGAGAAACATTCATCGTTGTTGTTCCAGGGGATTTTGTGGAAATCACACCATTTATCGGTGTCCTTCTTTGTCTTTCCATGACCCTTCTTTTCCTGTGGCTTGGACTAGTTTTCAGGACACTGTTTGTTAGGGCCGTATTTATCATACTTTGGCTGTTGCATATTTGCAGAACCGAACTCCCATTTGTTCTCGTGCTTAAATTTCTGCTCGATTTTAATAGCATATCGATAAGCAATACCAAGTGATGAGATTTCCAGAAAATACATTTCAGTTTGGATGTATCAGTGTAGAGCCCCACGGTATTTCAAAACCAAATTTCGTTCAGAGTCTTTGATACCCAGCTTGGTGCACAAGGTATGGAAGGTATTTGTGAACTCTGAAACTGCTTGGCCCCTCTCTTTCCATAGTGTGGTCCATCTCATGTACTGGTCCTCATAGTTTCCAACAGGGTAATATTGTTCCTTTACCGCATCCACAAAAAAATCCCAAATGGGCTCGACCCCATATATTCCAGACTCCTCTATGGAACTTTGCTCCCAATAAGTTTCCCACCAATGTTTGACATGGGGGAGATCTTTAAGGAGTGTGAATTTGATCCTTTCCCTGACAGAAAAATTATGAACAAAGAAATAACCTTCTGATAGATTTAACCATTTGTCTAGGGCATTCGTATCTATCTGACCTTCAAATATGGGAATATCAAAATTAACCTGTACCTTGAAAGGAGAGGTTATTCCAAAGTGGCTATTTGATGAAGGTGCACCTATTTCTATCGACAGGCGTTGAAGGATGTGGGAAAAATTATCCATCATTTCGTCCCTCTGTCACGTGAGATCTTGCATAGCAACAAATTAATAGGATTGTCTGCTCCATCGTTTTTATTTTCTTCCACAATGGAGGGTTTCTTGGGCATGCGAGAGAGATTTCCTTCAAGAGAGACAAGCTCGAGACCCAACTTTCTATACTCATACCTCGTCGGGGACATGCACTGAAAAAATGATCAAGAGCAACCTGCTCTGATACCACTGATCCGGATTATTTTCGGCACGAAATGAGAGTGGAGATAAAATAAAGAAATGCATATAGAGATATAGCGGATATCCAATAATATAACATAAATGTATCAGAGATGCAACCATAAAGACAGAGATACAATAATACATGATTTCTATTAATGAAAGAAATGTACAGAGACTGTAAAAATACAAAGTGAAAGTCTCGCTAGAATGGTGGCAGCTTATCTCTGAGAAGAGATGTGACGGCTACTCGCATTCGCAAGAAGATGATTTTACAATGAGGCTCCAAAGGAATTTTTATGATAAATAAAATCCAAAAATATAACCTCGGAAGATGAAAAGCTAATAGTTTTGTGGACCCCGTTTTGGGTAGTTTGGTGTATCAACTTCCCGGGGGCGTAACTTTGGCATAGGATCTTTGTTTGGGGTGCACAATAGCTCATTGGAAAGATATCATTGAGGAGATTCATTTAGGGGGATAAATTAGAGCCTTCGAATATCATTGAGAAGATCTATCCCAAAAAACCTTTATTTAGGCCCTCAAAATGGCCCCGAAAGTTAAAAACTGCTAAAAATAGTAAATTACCAAAACTGCCAGAAAACTGTTTTGAGCCAGTTGGAAAAGGTGGGTGGCCACCGATATCCACCTGGATCAATCCTCCCTCCTTATGAAGCAATGGTCTCCATTGCGTTGAGTGCCCGAGGGAGAGGGGAAAGCGTTTGCTGAATCTACATCTTGATGAGTTGCTTGCCTTGTTGGAGAAGTTTTGCTGCTTAGCTTGTTGAAGGTTGTCACGAACATGTGGCTAGAAGGGTTGGATGTTTTTAACCAGTCTGGATACATGAGATTCATATAAGGAATCTTTACACTTTGTTGCAATCTTGTCGACCTGCTTCTATTGCATAGAAGGTGCTTGGGTCGAGGTTGTACTGGTTGCAGTGTCCTTCTTTTCACCTTTTGAACAGATTGTGAAGAAGATGAATTTTGTAGTATGAGATACCACCTTGTGGCGCTGTTTAGGTGGAACAATAGTTGGAACTACCTCTGGTATTATGTAGAGATGAACCCCTAGAGAAACAATGACACTGTGGGGTTGAGACTCATAAACAACATGGCGTTTCTACATATATGGCTGGCCTAAGAGAACATAACAGACATCCAGTAGGGAAACATCACATAATACCTTATCCTTGAAGGGTTGGATGTCAATGACAATCGACACTGCTGGCTGACATGAAGATCTCTTCCTTGGAGAAGCCACCCAATGTTGTATGGTTGCGGGTGTCGTGTTGTCGACAATCCCAACTGTTTGATGACCTATACTGAGATGAGGTTCTTCTGGATTCCGCTATCAACAATAAAATGCAACGGGGTGCCCTTCAACCACATCTATGAATGAAAAAGGTGCTCCCCCTCTTCAGGATCTGTTGGTTCTTCTGGTTGAATTGCTGCGGTAGCGACAATAGCAGTGGGGTTTGCGTCGATGAGCTATCTTTTACGAGTATTTTTAGAATCAGATTATGAATCAGGGTTCATATCCTTGTCTCTGATATTGGACACCAATGACTATTTTTACTGACATTCATCGGTGTTGTGCCAGGGGCTTTTGTGGAAATCGCACCATTTTCCAGTGTCCTTTGTCTTTCCGTGACCCTTCTTTTCCTGTGGCTTGGATTGGTTTTTGAGAAACTGTTTGCTAGGGCCATCTTTATCATACTTTGGTTGTTGCATATTTGCAAACCCAAACTCCCATTTATTCTGGTGCTTAAATTTCTGCTTGATTTTAACAACATATCGATAAGTAGCACCGAGTGATGAGATGTCTAGAAAATCCATTTCAGTTTGGATGTATCTGTGTATAGCCCCACGGTATTTCAAAGCCAAATGTTGTTAAAAGTATTTGATACCCAGCTTTTTGCACAAGGTATGGAAGGTATTGGTGAACTCTGGAACTGCTTGGCCCCTCTCTTGCCGCAGTGTGGTCTATCTCATGTACTGGTCCTCATAGTTGCCAACAGGGTAATACTGTTCCTTTACCGGATCCAAAAAACAATCCCAAGTGGGCTTGAACCCATATATTCTAGACTCCTCTGTGGAAATTTTCTCCAAGTAAGTTTCCCACCAATGTTTGACATGGGGGAGAGATTTAAGAAGTGCGAAGGTGATCTTTTCTCTGTCGAAAAAATTATGAACAGAGAAATAACCTTCTAACATATTTAACCATTTGTCTAGGGAATCCGCATCTATCTGACCTTCAAATACGGGAATATCAAAATTAACATGTACCTTGAAAGGAGTGGTGTTCCCAAAGTGGATATTTGATGAAGGTGGGTCTGTTTCTATCAGCATGCACTGAAGGATGTGGGAAAAATTCTCCATCATTTCGTCCCTCTGTCGCGTGAGAGATTTCTCAAGCAACAGATTGATAGGATCGTTTGCTCCATCGTTTTTATTTTCTTCCACCATGGAGGGTTTCTTGGGCATGCAAGATTAAATTCAAGAGAGATAAGCTCAAAACCCAACTTTCTATGCTCGGATCTCATCGGGGACATGCACTGAAAAAATGATCAAGAGCAGCCTACTCTAATACCACTGATCCAAATTATTTTTGGCACAAAATGAGAGCGGAGATAAAATAAATAAATGCAAAAAGATATCGCGGATATCCAATAATATAACATAAATGTATCAGATATGCAACCATAAACATAAAGATACAGTAATACACGATTTCTATTAGTGAAAGAAATGTACAGAGACTATAAAATTACAGAGTGAAAGACTCACTAGAATGGTGGCAACTTATCTCTGAGAAGAGATGTGATGGCTACTCGCATTCGCAAGAAGATGATTTTACAATGAGGCTCCAAAGGAAATTTTATGATAAATAAAATCCAAAACCCTAACCATGAATGATTAAAAGCCAACAGTTTTGTGGACCCCGTTTTGGTTAGTTTGGTGTATCAACTTCCCGGGGGCGTAACTTTGGCATACAATCTCCGTTTGGGGTGCATGATAGCTCGTTGGAAAGGTATCATCGAGGATATTAATTTAGGGGTCTCAATTAGAGCCTTCAAATATCATTGAGAATCTATATCCCAAAAAACCTTCATTTAGGCCCTCAAAATGGCCCGAAAGTTAAAAACTGCTAAAAATAGTAAATTACCAAAACTGTCAGAAACCTATTTTGAGCCAGTTGGAAAAGGTGGGTGGCCACCGATATCCACCTAGATCAATCCTCCCTTATTAGGAAGCAATGTTATCCATTGCATTGAGTGTCCGGCGGAGAGGGAAATGCATTTGCTGAATTTGCATCTTGATGAGTTGCTTGCCTTGTTGGAGAAGTTGCGTTGCTTAGCTTGTTGAAGGTTGTCATGAACATGTGGCTGAAAGGGTTGGAACTTTTTAACCAATATGGATACATGATATTCCCATGTACATAAGGAATCTTTACACTTTGCTGCAATCTTTTCAACCTACTTCTCTTGGATAGAAGGTGCTTGGGCCGAGGTTGTAGTGGTTGTAGTATCCTTCTGTTCACCTTTTGAATAGATTGTGAAGAAGCTGAATTTTGTAGTATGAGATACTACCTTGTGGAATTGTTTAGGTGGAACAATAGTCGGAACTACCTCTGGTATTCTGTAGAGATGACCCCCCAGAGAAACATTGACACTGCGAGGTCGAGACTCATAAACAACATGGCATTTCCACATATATGGCTCACCCAAGATTACATCATAGACATCCAGTGGGGAAACATCACATAATACCTCACCCTTGAAGGGTTGGATGTCGTATGATAATCGAGACTACTAGCTGACACAAAGATCTTGTCCTTGGCGAAGCCACCTGATTTTGTATGGTTGCAGGTGTGGTGTTGTTGACAATCCCAACTGTTTGACGACCTGTGCTAAGATGAGGTTATTCTGGCTTCTTCTATCAATAATAAAATGCAGTGGGGCCCCCTTAAACCACATCTATGAATGAAAAAGGTGATCCCCTCTTCAAGATATGTTGGTTCTTCTGGTTGAATTGTTGCGGTCGAAACAATAGCAGTGGGGCTTGCGTCGATGATTTGTCTTTTACCAGTATTTTCAGAATCAGATTCTGAATCAGGGTTTGGCTCCTTGTCTTTGATCTTGGCCACCAATAACTATTTTGAGCGACATTCATCGGTGTTGTGCCAAGGGATTTTGTGGAAATCGCACCATTTTTCGGTGCCCTTCTTTGTCTTTCCGTGACCCTTCTTTTCCTGTGGCTTAGATTGGTTTTTGAGAGACTGTTTGTTAGAGTCGTATTTATCATACTTTGGTTGTTTCATATTTGCGAGAGCCGAACTCCAGTTTGTTCTGGTGCTTAAATTTCTGCTCGATTTTAACATCATGTCGATAAGCAACACCGAGTGATGAGATGTCCATAAAATCCATTTCAGTTTGGATGTATCTGTGCAGAGCCCCACGGTATTTCAAAACCATTTTTTTTTCAAAGTCTTTGATACCCAACTTGGTGCACAAGGTATGGAAGGTATTGGTGAACTCCGGAACTACTTGGCCCCTCTCTTTCCGCAGTGTAGTCCATCTCATGTATTGGTCCTCATAGTTGCCAACAGGGTAATACTATTCCTTTACTGCATCCACAAAAAAATCCCAAGTGGGCTCGACCCCATATATTCTAGACTCCTCTGTGGAACTTTTATCCCAGTAAGTTTCCCACCAATGTTGACATGGGGGAGAGATTTAAGGAGTGTGAATGTGATCTTTTCCCTATCAAAAAAATTATGAACAGAGAAATAACCTTCTAACATATTTAACCATTTGTCCAGGGCATCCACATCTATCTGACCTTCAAATATGGGAATATCAAAATTAACCTGTACCTTCAAAGGAGAGGTGTTTCCAAAGTGGCTATTTGATGAAGTTGCACCTGTTGCTATTGGTAGGCATTGAAGGGTGTGGGAAAAAGTCTCCATCATTTCGTCCCTCTGTCGCCTGAGAGCTTGCTCAAGCAACAGATTGATAGGATTGTTTGCTCCATCTTTTTTATTTTCTTCCACCATGGAGGGTTTCTTGGGCATGCAAGAGAGATTTCCTTCAAGAGAGACAAGCTCGAGACCCAACTTTCTATACTTGGACCTTGTCGGGGACATGCACTGAAAAAATGATCAGGAGAAACCTTCTCTGATACCACTGATCCAGATTATTTTCGGCAGGAAATGAGAGCAGAGATAAAATAAATAAATGCACAAAGATATCATGGATATCCAATAATATAACATAAATGTATCAGAGATGCAACCATAAACACAAAGATACAATAATACACGATTTCTATTAATGAAAGAAATGTAAAGAGACTATAAGAATACAGAGTGAAAGACTCGCTAGAATGGTGGCCTCTTATCTCTGAGAAGAGATGCGACGGCTACTTGTATTCGCAAGAAGATGATTTTACAATGAGGCTCCAAAGGCATTTTTATGATAAATAAAATCCAAAACCTTAACCCCGAAGGATGAAAAGCCAACAGTTTTGTGGACCCTGTTTTGGGTAGTTTGGTGTATCAACTTCCCAGGGGCGTAACTTTGGCATACGATCTCCATTTGGGGTGCACAATAGCTTGTTGGAAAGGTATCATCGAGGAGATTCATTTAGGTTACTCAATTAGAGCCTTTAAACATAATTGAGAATATCGATCCCAAAAAACCTTCATTTAGGCTCTCAAAATGGCCCCAGAAGTTAAAAACTGTTAAAAATAGTAAATTACCAAAACTGCCAGAAAACTGTTTTGAGCTAGTTGGAAAAGTTGGGTGGCCACTAATATCCACCTAGATCAATCACCCTAAGGAAAATGGGATGGTAGAAGCCTTTAATAAAATTTTGGATACTACGTTGACAAATATCGACAATGTAGGGAGAGATGATTGGGACTTAAGGGTTGCTACAGTCTTATGGGCATGCAAGACTACGAGCAAAAAAATCATAGGAAGAAAACCATCTAAATTGGTCTATGGAAAAGAAGTAGTAATGTTTATGGAGTTTAGTGTGCCTAGACTGCGTGTTGCAACGATTGCTGACCTTTTATACCCATGCACATTAGAGGAGATATTTTCAAAGTTGTTACAACTAGAGGAAGACCGGTTTGTCGTAAGATTCCATCAACAAGTTTAGAAGGCTTGAGATAAAGCATGGTATGATCGACATATCAAGAAGAAAATATTCAAGGTGGGAGAATTAGTATTTTTATATGAAAACAAGTTTATACAGCACCCAGGAAAGTTAGGAATGCATTGGTTAGGCCCATACGTGATTAAGTATTTGACATAGGGAGGTGCTACAAAGTTGGAAACGCTGGAAGGGGAAGTCTTTGGAGGAATGGTGAATGGAGGTCAGATGAAAATCTATAGAGATGACCGAAAATATGCGAAAGAACACATGTAGCATAGTATTTGTACTATAGTAGGAGACCAAAACAAAGAAAAATAAAATAAAGCAAAGAAAATAAAACAAGAAAATAAATAAAGTAGGCGACCAAAACAAAGCAAATGAAGCAAGAGAACAAAAACAACGAAAAAAAAAAAGAAAAAAGTAGAAAAAGGAAATATAAATAAAAAGTGGAAAACGATAAAGAACAAAAAGTTACAGAGCATAAAGGTATATGAAAGTGCACAGAATAAATGAGTATCGCATAGATGGATGAAACTGCACTGAGTAGGTTTATGATGCATAGAAGGAAAGCGCAGAATAGGACCTTTAATACCTGTAATGGAATTAAGGCAAAGAAATGACAGTTAAAAATAAGTAACGACAAGTTATAAAGACATCGCGTAACCATAAATTGAACAATCCTCCAGAGATCCTGACAGACTGGCAGTTCGAGGCAAAAATCCAACGGAAGATATGGTAATAAATCAACATTAAATCAAACATTCATCACACCACTAGCATATTAGACAGTTAATTCAGGTGCAAAGGGAGGAAGACAACTATAAAAGGGACACAAAATCCAGAGAGGGTCGACAAAAAGTGGTCATTTGAGTTGCATGTAAGAGAGAGTCGAGAGAAGAGTTCCATATCTTGAGAATAAACACAGAGCCAAAGCATCTATCACTACTAACCAGTTTACAAAAATGGCACCACCAAAAGAAGTAATTCCCATACCAAATAAAGCCCGAACAAGAGCGCAAACAGTAGAACCAGAGGTTGAGGAGACTCCAGGAGCTTCATCATCGAAGCTGAGGTTTCCCTGAGACTAAATTCCACTAAGGAAGGTTGATGTCACAACAATGACATTGCAGAAGAATTCCAATTTTGAATTGGTGATGCCCGAAATTCCATAGGGGGTCATCATTGATGAAGACATGTCGGGGAAGGTCCCACAACTCAAATATATAGACCATGATATTACAGACACGAAGAAGTTTCCTGAACTTGCGTCACACCAGTACTTGGAGCTGAGAGTAGACCCAACAACAAACCAGAGCAAACCTGTGCCTAAGTTATGAGCCAGATGATTGGAGTGAGCATTCCTACTCAACTTGTTTGACATCCCGCACTTTAGTAATATCAATGAGGTGAATGCATGCGTTAAGTTTCTCCTAACTTGTGTCCATGGCAGATATTTGTGGCTAGACATGCCAATCTATATAGATACATACCTAATTGCAAGGATTACAAGCTTGCTGACGTAGGGGGGAGATCCCACCATGTTTTTTTCCAACAAAAAGAACGACAAAACATTATCATAGGACATGACATAGAAGTTTCATATAGTTAGAGGGGTGCGTGAGCTAGATCTACCAAGCATATGTGACCTAACCATCAGAATTGCGACACAAGTTCTATCATGTAAGTGGGTACACAAATGTAGGAAATACCAAGTGCCATCAAGAGTGATAGTTGCGCCATAGAAGTGTGTCGAAGGGGTATCCATGAGCTGGGAACCCTTCTTATTAAACCAATTCCTTATCGACTGTGCAAAAGAACAGGATGGAGTCATGGAGATGCATGATGCAACAAGCTTGAGTGGCTTGAGACGAGCCACATGTGAGTGTTGGGGGCCTGTTGGATAGGAATTTTGGATGCATTTTTGAGAAAAATCCCAAGTATGGAGGATATGCGCATTAGTAGAGAAAAGAAGAGAAGTAGTGATCGAAGTGCATACTAAAGGTGCATTCAGGATCAAAGTGCATCATAAAAGCATACTTGGAAGTGAATAAGAAGATAGAAGAAGAAAATAAAGAACAAGATAAAGAGAATAAAGAAATAGAATAAATCAAGGAGATAAAGTGGGAGAAAAGGAATGACAACAATTCAACATGCAAAAAAAGAGAGACGCAAAAAAGTAGGAAGAACAACAGTTGGGAAGGTAAAATAAGCATGAAGGGGTGAAAGCAGGAAAATCATTCTCAAACAACGAGTTGACATGAGTTTTAATGAATCATGATGAGTTGTCATAGTATTTTTGGATAAGCAAGTAGGGTTTTGAGCCCTAGATTCCATGTATAAATGTGTAATGGGTTGGGAAGAATGGGGTTCTATTATGTTGGGTTCAGTGGTTGGTCATTACTGAGAATAGGTTGTTGTTAGTTCTGTGGTTGATGAGGTGATGGAGAGAGTCTATGTCTGAAGGTTCAAGGAGAGTTTGTAGAGAGAGGCTTGCACTGCACAGAGGCTAGGTGGGATGGGGACTAATATTATGGTGCATTTATTGCAGTGCAATGCGTAAGATTGAGATGATTGAAAAAATAATAAATAAAGAAGCCAAACATTGTGGATGTAGCCCAAATTTGGGTGAAAAACGTTAAATATTGTGTTCGATCGTGTCTTTTGTGTGTTATTATTCATGGATAATATGTTCATCCATGTTAGAGTATATCTGGTTACTATATGATTTATGCGAAGTAATTATGGATGTTCAATGAATAGTTTATGTTGCAATCTATGTTATAATGGTGTTGCATAGTCGAGTTTATTAGTTAATCAAAGGATACTCTATACCAAACATTATGCACATGGTATATAAATAAGAATGAATATATTGACAACCTCACATCCCCTCATCTCTACGAAAACTTGGTTCACCTGGGCGCAGGTGATGCCAAAAGGGTTGGTATCTGGAGGGTTTTCTTGGTTAGATAACTTGAACCTAGGGTCTTACAACCATGTGCCAAAAAGGAGACATAATATAGGGATCCACCAAGTGAAGGCATTGTAACATGTCTAAACACATCACTATGAACCAATTCTAGAATCCCCTTCTCCCTTGTCACTCCAGATGGGAACCACACCCAAATATTTTTTCCATATATACAATGTTGAAAAAAATGAACTTCTAAATTACATTCAAGAAAATATTTGACCATGCCTTTGTTATGCATAGATCTAAGTCCTTTTTATCAAATGTGTTCCATTCTCTCATGCCATAGCATGGTTAGGTCGAATTGGCAATGACTTTTCGAGTTGGTTTGAATCGACTCACCCCGAGTTGAGTCAAGTCAAGTCGAATTCGATTTGACTTCAGGAACAATTATGTTGGTGCATCCAGTCGATTCAACATTCCATAACAACTTGTATAGGGTTCCAATACAAATTCCTTTCATTAATACCATCGAACCTATGACCATATTGCACGTATATTCCTTTTTAAATAGAGTGTGCACACCTGCATCACTCATATTACTGACAAATATCATGTTTCTTACCAAACTCGAAATATGTAGCACACCTCGAAGGGTTCTACTCCTCCCATCTTGTAACATTAATCAGACTCTTGCCCGTCTGAAAATTTTGGTTGTCGAGTCATCCCCCAAGAACACATATCCTCCTTGATATCATTCATATTCACATAACCATTCTCTATGTGGTGCCATATGATAGTATCCAAAGTCAATCAACAAAACGTCTTGATCCGATTGTGTACTAGTTGATGCTAGGTACACATCACCTCCTTTATCTGAAGTCATATTTCTCTCAATCGACTACTTCTCATTGAATGTTGTAATGAATTCCATTTCCTTTGTGTTGCGGTCCCTTTTGTAATTCCCAACTTTACCACATTTCCAACATCTTATCATCGACTGAATAGGGGATTTATATCTACCTTTCGACTTAGACTTTCTACTGGAGAATTTTCCTTTATCTCTATCAATCGATAAACCTCTCACTACTAATGCATCTTTGGTCAATCCTTCCATGTTCTTCCTTCTCATTTATTCTGACAATAGATATGCAACCATGTATTCTAGTGCTAATTTGGTTGAATTACTCCCTATAGCCATAACTAAGCTATCCCAGGAGTCTGGTAAAGAACATAATAGGATAATACATTTCTCCTCCTTAGTGATTTTAATAGCCATAGAAGATAACTAAATAATTGTTGTATTAAACGCATTTAAATTCTCAGTCACTGAACTTTCCTCACTCATCCTCATAAGATACAATTTATTTCTAAGGAATAACTTATTTACCAGGGATTTTGATTGGTACAAGCTCCTCAACTTGTCCCATAGTTTCTTGGCTCAATATTTACCTGAGACATTTAACAACATCGAATCTGCAAGACAAAGTCGAATTGTACTCCTTTCCCTTCTCTCGATTTTCTCCCATTATTCCCTTCGCATACCTACCATAATGGTACCTAGACAGATTGTTTCCCATTGTTCTCGATCTACAAGGAGATATTCAATTTTAATCTTCCAAAGCTCAAAATTATAGCCATTGAATTTTTTGATCTCTATTCTCGAGCTACTATCCATTCTTTAAACATAATCTTTAAGGATTTATGACTTACGACTCTTACTAAAGCTAAGGTTTATAAAAGAAATGAAAAAGAAAACATTCAGTACATAGATATTTTACCCTAGAAATCCAAATAGGAAAATGAGAATTCCTTGAGCATATTGCTCTCTTGGTATCTTTTTCATTCAGAATAAATGGTTTCATGGATAACTTTTGTCCAAACCTAAGACACAATTCACATCATACCTTCTTTCTTTACACAAGAACAACCCTGTAGCCATTTCGGCTTACATCTACATTACCAACAACCTCTAAAAACATTTGACCTATATATTAGATTTTACAACATTAAAACATGCCTTGTTTATAGAATTTACAGTAGGAAAAACCCTAAAGAAAGGTGCCCACAAAATGGTTACATATCCACGCATATCATTGGATAAAAATCCTGTGAATCTCAGGATTCCATTACAGTCAACTACCAAGTTGGTTTACCAATCAACTACCATTTGACCTCCATTTGGTATTCAATCAGTTTCCACACGACTGCCCGTCGACCTCTTGTTGGTCAGACTTTTCTACTTGCTTTCGAGCAGCTCGACTTCGAATTTACCCGATCTAACACTTTGAACTTCAACTTTCTCTACAAGTCGATTCACCTCGAATAGAATTTCACTGCAAAGAATATAGCAACCCAACAATAAGCAAATGAATTCATTGAATTAACCAGAGAATAGGAAAAAGGGGATGCCTATGCCATTCCTATAATTAATTAGAACCCTGAAATAGAGAAAAGTTCTAAAAAATCACTAGAAGATGAAGAAGAAGAACTAAAAGAGAAAGAAAGTGAAAAGAAAGATAGTTCTTCCCCAAGGGATGATGATCTCCCTCCTCATATCGATAGTGACACCTCATGAAGTAGTGATAAATCAAATGAAAACCCATCGGGTGGAAAATACCAAGAGGTACCACCACTTGACAAAAAAGGGGAAAACATGGGTGACCCAGCTAATGAGGATAGTCAAAATGGAGAAGATCTGAAAAAACAATATATTAGGGGAAAAATAAATGAGGAATCACACAGTGGTTAGGAGGGTGATGATGTAGAAGAAGAGGAAGACATTGAGCATGGGAAAATGACATTTTTAATGCTAATTCCAATCCTAATCAATTAAATGGGAATGAAGGGGGAACCAAAATTCCCTATATAGGTCTTCTAGGTGACTCACTAAATTTGTGTAAAGGAATTGGGGAGAAAATTCATAACAAGACCCAAGAGGATGCCAAGGCAAAGAACAACTTTGACCAGGAAACAAAGAAGTCAGAGAAAGAGTCACTGGTCAAAGAAGTTATCCATGAGCCGATATCAGAGCATTTCTACACACAAGGAGGATTGAGCAACATGTTGTCTTGGGGTGATCAACCTATCCCCCAACCAGTGGACAATGTGGTGGGATTATATCTCTTCGCTTATGATTGGAAGTAAAATATATAGTGAAGAGAACTAATAATAAATAAAAGTTAAAACTGGACAATGAAGCGGTCAACACCACATAGGAAGTTATCATTGAAATGAAGAAGGCCAGAGAAAGCCATATTTACTCTGCAGGTTTGGCTATATCCCATGCCTCTTATGATAATCAGTGATGGAGGAAAGGGAGTTATAACAAGCCAGGTTTGGAATTGATTCCCTCAAATACCAAGTACAATACCATTGGGAGGTTGGATGAGCAACACAATTTAAAGAAGACTTATCATAGTTGTATGACAGTCATCATAAGATACAAGAGACTCTGATAGAAAAGGTCGTGGATCTTCAAGAAGAATCCATGATGCTAGGAATTACTAGCAAATAAGTGCATAGATGGGTTGAGAAAGGAGTTGGTACTATGGAAAAGTTGGAGTTTGTGCAAGATATACAAGAGTAAAATGTATCAAGAGACCATAACATAAAGATGTTGTCAGACAACCATATGGCTCAAATGCACTCAACAACCAAGAATTGGGACAAAATCATTGTTGAAATTATGGACATGTCAAATGAGGAGTGGGATCACTATAATCAGAGTTGGGACAAGATTAATCAAGAAATGATAGAACTTCAATTTTCTACTTTCAGGTCCCCTCTGAATTTTCAGCCAATGGATGATATGGAAGTCGAGTTGTGATGATCAGTCGATGAATATAAGGAACAATGATGCAGACACCTTTCACACCCTACGTTCTCTCTCAGGATCATTCAATCAGTTCATGAACTGAAGTGGCTCATTTGATTCCTAATGGAATCACCATGAAAACCCTATCCACAGGTCCTTCTTCTCACTCACACAGTCCTTTGCACATGACCGTGATCTTCCCCGACTCAATTTCGGGTTTCGGGATTCTCTGATCCCCGATGTCACGAGAACCCCTGTCCTCTTGATTCTCTGGACTCCGATGAGAAAATTCATCGATACGCTCCTTTACGTGTTAGCCCTCCTGGCTAACTCTTGGCCCACGTGACCACTATCCCCGTGACCGCAGTCTTATCTCTCATCGGGGTTTCAGGCTTTCCAATGTCGAAATACATGGGCACTCTTGTCATCAGGATTCCCGATTCTCCGAATCCCGATTTCCCGATGTGACTCTCCTATCGGGACCTTTCTCGAAGGCTTCGATCATTGCCATGTGTCCCCTCAAGATGGATGGTCTTGATCACCTCTCGCGATTTCAGAGTTTTTGATACCCCGATGACAGAAATTCTCTGTCAACTCAAAACCTCGGTAGCCAAAATATCGATGGGTCGCTCGATCTCCGCCACGTGTCCTCCTATGATGGATGGCTCAGATTGATTCCAGGATTTTCACGATGAAAATTCTCGATCCCATGTCATCGTGACTCCCGATTTCATGAATGCCGATATCCCGATGGCCACGCCTCTCTTTGGGATTTTCAACCTCCTGTTCATGAAGGTAAACCTCGTGCAGCTCCTATCAGATCCAACGGCTAATGGGTATCTGAGTGAGATCTGACGACTGACGATATCCTCTTCTATGTTCTCTCTCTGATGTTCCCTGGATGTGAAAACCTTCCAACGGTCCAGATCTCTTCGGCTTATCCAACGGTCGATATTGCTCCTCCTGAGCTTGCACGCTTTCTTCCCAACCTTCGGAGAATATTCCAAAACTCAAAGGCCTCTACCTTTGTCTGTTTCCTCCCGCGAGCTCTTGAATTTAAGCCTCGCTTGCATTCTCGACGACGTTGTTCCTCATGAGCTTCTCTCCTTGAATCCCCAAGGGATTCTTTGACTTCTGTGCCTCTGCAGAGTCTTCACGCACACATAGTGCTGTCTCTCCTGAGCTTCTCAAATGCTCAGACCCCTAAGGGATTTTATCCTTCTTTCTTCTCCCACAGATGGAGAATAATTGGATGCCCTCCTGGCTATCCTCTGCCTCAAGCAACTTCTTGCTGAGTCTGCAAGGTGTTCAACAACCCTGTGAAGATCCCTCAGTGGACTCTTCCTCTAAATTCCAGAACTTAAAGAGTTCTCTTTTCTTCTTTCTACACACTTACTCAATGCCCTCCTGGTAGTGTATCTTTTCACAGAACATCCAATAGTCATGTCTCCTGTGCACCTATGCACCCTCTCAATGCCCACCTGGCAGCGCTTGCAGAATCCTCATTGATTCTGTTTCTTCTTGAACTCATAGCAGAGTTCTATCTTTTTGCACTCCTTGCACTGGCTCGATGCCCATCTGGCAGAGCTTCACAGAACTCCTCAGAGCTTCTGTCTGCAATTGTGTTTCCACCCACAGCCTTTCCTCCAAGGTGTTCAACAACCTTGAGGTCTTCTCCTGAGTTGTTGATTTCAGTTCTTGTGCCGAACACGTCTTTGTCTGAACCCGCAGAATTCAGAAGTGCTTCAGTGCACTGGTATTCAGAGACCGCAATACTCTGTCATGCCCTCCTGGCATGAAACCTCAAATAAATTCACCTGAAATCAGACATACTCCTGGAAATGCAAACCTACATCATACATCTACAACATACAATAGAAAACACGAAGGCATCCACATAATATAGAAATACATGCAAGAAAAACTGCTTCTGTTTATATTAATAAAAATGCCTCTTTACAAAGGTGTTCCTGAGCACGGCCTGTAACAAGGTCTCGGCTCCTTCTCTTCTGCTCTCTACTCACAGATTCTCTTCTATCCTCACCGACATACTCCTCAAGAGATACCATAGATCTTTTTACATGAGGGGGGGCTCTTCGAGCTCTTCCCTCCAATCTACTTACCCTATTCAATTACATTGAATGGGCTGTCTAGTCCACTATCCAGATCTAGATCTCAGCCTTACAAAACATTAAAGGCCTATCTACCCTATGCCTGCACAAAGGCATGGCTCTATGGCTCAACAACCTAAGCAATTAAATTACATTCAATTCAAATTTCAAATGAGGTTACACCTCTCTCTTCAACGCGCGATTTGAATTCGTTAACCTGGCTGGCTGGCTGGCTGGATGATGTGGAGAGATGCTCCTACATCATACTCCTCAGCTGAAAAATTCATGAGCTCCTACTCATGAGCTTCCCATCTCAGCTTTGGAAATCCCCCTGGATCCCAAATCATCCTCTGGAGTTGTTCATCTGCTCCATCTCTCTGTTGTTGTTGTTGCTTCTGTGCTGCTGTTGCTTCCTTCTCTCTGCTCAGCCTCTCCTTGCTGACAGTTTCTACTGACCCTAACATCAACTTTCTGATCCCCTGGATCACTTCGTCCAGCTGCTCCAATGGCTGGCTCTGTTCATGCAGTCTCCTCAGCTGCAAGAATTTTCGGCACATGAGCATATCATCGTGATCTCCCATGCTTTCTTCACCGGCTTCCAACTTCACCTGTTGGATGTGCATGCCATGCACCTTCACCCTTCTCTTCAGGGCTTCGAATTGTTCATATAGATCAGCCAAACTAATGTTGTCTGTTTCTTCTTCTTCTGCTGCTGCAAACTCCCATGTTGCAGTCTTTTCAGTCTCCTGGCTGAAAATATTGAGCCATTCCTCAAAATGCTCATCATCCTCTCCTGCTTCTTCTCTTGTCAGCTTCAGTGCTACAACTTCCTGGCTGAATATGTTGAGCCATTCCTCAGAATGCTCATTTTCCTCTCCGTCTTCTTGGGCAGCTTCCAAAGTTTACTCCAATTCTCCTTTGACAGTCTCAACTAGTTGTCCTTCTGTTGTTGCTGCATCTGCAACACAGATTTCTGCCTCTCCTTGGGAAAGTGGTAGGAATACCTCGATTCCCCCAATCATCAGAATATTATCCTGATCTTCCTCCTCTGTCATCTGCATCTGCTGATCTAAATCCACCTCTGAGCTCACCTACTCTGTCAACTCTTCTGGATGATTCCAACTCATCTGCTCATCCCTGCCCACCTGGCAATATGGGATCTGTTCATTGCCCTCCTGCCAGATTATGAGATCAACTGATCCCATCTTCATCAACACCCCTTGCTGAATTGAACTCACCTCCGAGTCCATGAGACCTTCAGATAGTCTCGAATGCTCATCTCTGCCCACCTGGCAATCTGAGATGCTTCCACTGCCCTCCTGGCAGTCTTCGAGATCCCGCAGTGACCTCATTTCATTGCCCAGCTGGCAATGTGAAATTCCCTGGTTGTCCTCGTGACAATCTCTGAGATCTCGCAGTGATCTCAACTCGTTGCCCACCTAGCAAACTGGGATTTCCTCTCTGCCCTCCTAGCAGTTCTTGAGATCTTCAGCCGATCCCAATTCATTCTCTTCACCGAGAATTCTCCCAATCTATGGTTCACATATCTGAACCATCTCCTCAGGTCCATCGAGGTTTTCAGCATGCCTCAACCATCCTTTTAACAACTTACGCTATCTTCTAGCCATCAACTCCTTGACTGGCCATTTTGCTTTTGCCTTCCTCATGGGCCATTCATATACCCATCTCGACTTTGCTTTCTGTTGCATCCGCAATGAAATATTTTCTATTTCTTTCTTTATATAAGAGAGCTCTTCATCTATATCTTCTTGGCTCCATAGATCTAAGTTTTTCCTTCCAGCATACCTACGGCCTTCAATAGCCATGTTGTTGTCTTTGTCTGCTCTCCTAGCAAACCTGCTGCTGTCACTCTGCACCCTGAGTGTTTTCAGCTTCATCCTACAGTCACTCTTGACTGTCTCCCAGATTGTTGCCTACCCGTGAACAATCACCACAGAGTCTCCAGCGCTCTATCTTCCTTTACCTTCTCGCTTCACCTCTTATACCTCCCTTGTCTGAAATATACAGACAAGAATCAGGCTCTGATACCACTTGATGCAGACGCCTTTCGCACCCTACGTCCACTCTTAGGATCGTTCAATCAGTTTGTGAGCCGAAGCGGCTCATTTGATTCCTACTGGAATCATCATGAAAACCCAATCCACAAGTCCTTCTTCTCACTCACACAGTCCTTTGCACATGAAAATGATCTTCCCTGACTCAATTTCGAGTTTCGGGATTCTCTGATCCCCGATGTCACGAGAACCCCTGTCCTCTTGATTCTCCGGACTCTGATGAGCAAATTCACCGATACGCGCCTTTACGTGTTAGCCCTCTTGGCTAAATCCTGGCCCACGTGACCACTATCCCCATGACCGCAGTCTTATCTCTCATCGGGGTTTTGGGCTTTCCAATGTCGAAATACATGGGCACTCTTGTCATCAGGATTCCCGATTCTCCGAATCCCAATTTCCCGACGTGACTCTCCTATCGGGACCTTTCCCGAAGGCTTCGATCGCTGCCACGCGTCCCCTCAAGATGGACGGTCCTGATCGCCTCTCACGATTTCATAGTTTTTGATACCCCGATGACAGAAATTCTTTGTCAACTCAAAACCTCGGTAGCCGAAATACCGATGGATCGCTCGATCTCCGCCACGTGTCCTCCTATGATGGACATCTCAGATTGATTCCAGGATTTTCACTATGAAAATTCCTGATCCCATGTCATCGTGACTCCCGATTTCACGAATGCCGATATCTCGATGGCCATGCCTCTCTTCAGGATTTTCAACCTCCTGTTCATGAAGGTAAACCTCGTGAAGCTCCTGTCAGATCCGACGGCTGACGGGTATCTGAGTGAGATCTGACGACTGACGATCTCCTCTTCTATGTGCTCGCTCTAATGTTCCCTGGACGTGAAAACCTTCCAACGGTCCATATCTCTTCGGCTTATCCAATGACCAATATTTCTCCTCCCGAGCTTGCACACTTTCTTCCCAACCTTGGGAGAATTTTCCAAAACTCAAAGGCCTCGACCTTTGTCTGTTTCCTCCTGCGAGCTCTCAACTTTAAGCCTCGCCTGTGTTCTCCATGACGTTGTTCCTCCTGAGCTTCTCTCCTTGAATCCCCAAGGGATTCTTTGACTTCTGCGCCTCTGCAGAGTCTTCACGCACACACAGTGCTGTCTCTCCTGAGCTTCTCAAACGCTCAGACCCCTAAGGGATTTTATCCTTCTTTCTTCTCCCACAGATGAAGAATAATTGGATTCCCTCCTAGCTATCCTCTGCCTCAAGCAACTTCTTGCTGAGTCTGCAGGGTGTTCAACAACCCTGTGAAGATCCCTCAGTGGACTCTTCCTCTAAATTCTAGAACTCAAAGAGTTCTCTTTTCTTCTGTTTGCACACTTACTCAATGTCCTCCTGGCAGAGTATCTTTTCACAGAACATCCAACAGTCCTGTCTCCTGTGCACCTATGCACCCGCTCAATGCCCACCTGGCAGAGCTCTCAGAATCCTCAGTGATTCTGTTTCTTCTTGAACTCACAACAGAGTTCTATCTTTGTGCACTCCTTGCACTGGCTCAATGCCCATCTGGCAGAGCTTCACATAACTCCTCAGAGCTTCTGCCTGCAACTGTGTTTCCTCCCACAGCCTTTCCTCCAAGGTTTTCAACAACCTTGAGGTCTTCTCCTGAGTTGTTGATTTCAGATCTTGTGCCGCAACACATCTTTGTCTGAACCCGCAGAATTTAGAAGTGCTTCAGTGCACTGGTATTCAGAGACCGCAGTACTCCGTCATGCCCTCCTGGCATGAAACCTCAAATACCTTCACCTGAAATCAGACATACTCCTGCAAATGAAAACCTACAGCATGCAATAGAACACACCGAGGCATCCACATAATACAGAAATACATGCAGGAAAAACTGCTTCTGTTTATATTAATAAAAATGCCTCTTTACAAAGGTGTTCCTGAGCACGGCCTGTAACAAGGTTTCGGCTCCTTCTCTTCTGCTCTCTACTCGCAGATTCTCTTCTATCCTCACCGACTTACTCCTCAAGAGATACCATAGATATTTTTACATGAGGGGGGTCTCTTCGAGCTCTTCCCTCCAATCTACCTACCCTATTCAATTACATTGAATGGGCTGTCTAGTCCACTATCCGGATCTAGATCTCAGCCTTACAAAACATTAAAGGCCTATCTACCCTATGCATGCACAAAGGCATGACTCTATGGATCAACAGCCTAAGCAATTAAATTACATTCAATTCAAATTTCAAATGAGGCTGCGCCTCTCTCTTCAACGCGCGATTTGAATTCGCTAACGTGGCTGGCTGGCTAATGTGGAGAGATGCTCCTGCATCAAACAAGTTCAATGAATCAATGAGATGGAGAGAGGAAACTTTCATAAGAATGTGATTAGTCAAGTTAATATCATGGATCAAATGGAACAGGTAGTCGAGCACATGAAGAAGCACACTCTTTGATATCGCGACAACAAGCATGAGTTGGCTATGTTGACGGATCAACACAAGTTCCCATTCACTGAGACTTGCAATTGACTCTTCAAAGAGTGGTCTGATTATGTGGAAGAGCACACAAGCCTAAAAACCATTAGATCATCTGAGTCATCTTGATCAAGCTTATGATTGTCTATTTTTGGTTGCCCGTGTGGCAATTTTCACCAAGTTCAATTTTGTATAAATAAAGGGACCCTATAGATACAAAATACCTTTCTTGCATTTCGAGGATTTCAATTGTTATTTTTTCTAGAAATTATTCAACAATTAATTAAAATATCTGCTTGATCCTGAAGCGTTTTCTTGCAATCTAATTGGTGTTGTACGTGACATTGTGGATTGTTCTGCTCTAGACCGTTGTGTGTTGATGTATAGTAAGATTTTTATCAATCAAGATATCTTGTGAAATTTTTTTCTTTACATCCAATTCTCGTTTCATGTTTAATTTGCATGTGGGTTATTTCCTTTTATATATGATACCCATGTCTGTATAAATATAGAAATATTTTTGTATCTCTGACATGTTCTAATAAAGATATCTCGCATGCACGTATAGTTTATGTTGTATAACAATTTCTAGGAATTATTTATAATGGGGCTAGGTAAATAACAATCTATTGGTTACTCATTAACGTTATTATTTAAAAGTTATATTTGAAATTAACTGTGTTATCTCTTCTTACTCATTTAATGGTTTGTTGGACTAATTCCTTTTAACCTTTGGTGTGTCAAGTTGTTCTAAATTAAATATAAAATAAACCCATCCCCAAAAGAAAGCCGGTAGCGGAAATGAAGTAGTAAGATCTTAAAACCCATTGAAATGCATCGAATCATCAATCCAAAGAATCACGCTACCTCAAACAAAGAAGAGTCTAATTGGGCCTCATCTTCGGGTGTGATTCCTATTGTTGAGTTAAAGAGAATTTAGACCCCTCAATAGAATTGGAACTAGAAGGAGGGCCTAAAAAAATTCATTGCTAGTTACAACAAATTTTCTAATAAAAACATATCTCAAATAGTTTATAGATTCAAACCATCCCACATGGATGGCTAGTCCTTCTCAAGACAACCCTATTATATAAGGTACTCCCACCACTATTGAGTCACCACATGCAAATGGAAATACACACCTTCACCTAGAAATATGCTAAGTGATCCCTCACGATGAAATCAATGCATTTAGAAGGATTAATGGAGCTTATGCTCGACAAATCGAAGCATTTCCAGTAACTTTGCTTCTTCCCCATAGGAAGAAAAATGCAAGACCAGTTGTTCATACCCTAGATCACAATTTTTTCCATACGATCGAGGATCTAGTATATTTATCCCTAACCGAAATCGATCACCCTCTCATTTTATTCCTGAAATTCCTCCCATTACCCCCACCAACGAGTACACACTCTGATCCTGATAATTCTAAATTCGAAGATGTTGGGTATGATTCTGAGACCTCAGATGACAAGTCAGATGATATGGGGGAGAATAATGAATAATTTCAAGAGGGGAATGATCAACCTGGAAAAAACCATGCATGGATGGCTAGGGATGCCTTGGCCATACTAGGGCAGTTGCATCATTTTCCTAGGCACCCAGAGAAACTTCTACCTAAGTTTGACCTTGAAACCTCCGAGATTCCTGAAGAGCACATTAAGAAATTCATATTGGGAATACGTTTGATGAATGTGCAACATGAAGATTTTGTATGTATAATTTTCCCATACACTTTTGAGATTTCGACTTCAACATGGTTTTTCAACCTTCCAATTGGCTCCATAACCAGCTGGACACAATTCTAGAAGGACTTCCTAGATAAATTCGTTGAAGAAATGACCACATGAGATTTGATGGCTAAAATATTTTCTTACACCATGGGACCCAAGGACAAGTTCAAATATTTTAACTAGAGGTTTACAACTATCCTGAATAAATTTCAACATGATGCCAAACCCGCCCAAGAATTACAAATTGAGGTATATGCCATTGCACTACCTGCCTCTATTTCCATGTTTTTCAAGAGGGACGCTAAACCAAATTTGGATAAGAAATTTGAGGAGGAAAAAAATATTGAGTTTCAGATGAAAGGATACAAGGATAGTCAAATATCTCTAGAGAAGAAGGAAACCCAACAACCACTTAGAAGAGGAATTTTGCTGACACGAACACTAGGTAAACAAGCTGACCAAAGTTCTGAAAAGGAAAATGTAGATATAGAAAGTATGCAAAGAATGGTTTAAAATTTATCTAACGAGATCATAGAATGAAGAGGAATGCAAGGAAGGTATGTCAAACCCTAAGCCTTACAAACCTTTATTTATAAAGCCATCACCTTAAAAGGCCATTGAGCTTCCCCCCACTAATTTAAACATCAACTTAGGTGAAGTAGCCTCTGATTCTTATTGTAATTATCATCAAGAAAATTATTCAAAGAGATATTTCCCTCAATGGGTGAATTCCATGAATATATTGGCCAACTATTTCCTAGATGGTTGTACCCTTACTCAGTGACCCAATGATCAAACATTGAATGTCATAGAAAACGAGGTTAGTGAGCCACCTGAGAAAAAAACCATGGTGTTGTGTGATGTCAATCATACATCATGTTTTGACGATCCCACCAAAGAGGAAGAACCACCTGAAATATTGGTAGTCCAAACGAGGAGCCAAAGACCCATCATATAAATCAACCTATCATAACTATTGGAAGCAGGCCAAAGCGGAAAATAAGGAAATTTTGGGAAAGAAGGCATGCACGAGGAAAGAGACAACTGGAAGGAAGAACAACAAACGTGAATGCATGGAATACCTAACGAAATTAGGGTTAGGGTTTTGGAAATTTATTGTAATGGATGAAGAGCTAGAAATGTATAAATATAGTTACCTAGGTATCAAAAGAGGGGGTTGTTTTTGTATGGTTGTAGTGAGTTGATAGAGTTATAGAGAGATGAATACAAAGAAGCGAATGCTATGTAATATTTTGATGTATGACCTACTTTTGTAAGATATTGATATAGAGAGGACTGAGAGGGTAGATATTGAGCGTTGGATCACAGGCTGAGGAGACTGGTACGATCTAGTCTGCCTCATAATTTCTACGAGGAAAATCTCTTTATGGCAAGGGTGAACCACAACAGATGGAAATGACTGCAGAAATCAACTCTATCCCAACAACATGCTATATAAACCAATGTGCAAGCAAGATAAGAAAGAGGCCTACCTCGTCCCGATGTTCAATGATGTCCACCATTGATCACTTTGACCCAAAGCTATATACCTACAACAAGTTCTCAACAAACAAGAAAAAACAAGAATATGGTGGAAATATAAAAGGTTAGCACATTAGATAGCATAATCCATCAATATATATAACAAATACGCCCATGGATAATAATACATATATTTGCAAGATATCAATTGGATGGGAAATGATTATTTCTATTAATAAACGATTAGTAGAAGTGAAAATATTACAGACTTTTGTGTCGACACTGTTTAGAACCAAGAAACTGGGTTCCTTCCAAGTGGGCCTCCACCACTTCAATCCTCCATCAAAGGCAAGCTCATATAAGGGAGACAAAGAGGTTCTCCGTCAATAAGGGAAGAGCTTGGGGGATCAACACTGTGTTCATACTTAAAGGACAAAGGGATGCAGACTCAATATGAAGTAAATAATTTCTCCAGAGTAACTTTGCTCTCAAAGTTGAATTCTTTCTCCTTTTCCACAACTCATAATTGTCTTCTTTATAGACTTCAAAATGCAATTGAAGGGATGAGTCAAAGCATTTCCAGTATATGGAAGGCCAAGGATCAGAGATATCCTATCATGACATGGAAACCCAACATTTAATTTTGATTTTCTGGCACAAATCTCGATGTATGCGGGCTTTAGTGGAGCAACCTGCGTATACGCTTGCTGTATATGGTGTAAGATGCGTACACATGGAAAAAATTATATTTTTTCCTTTGGAATTTAGTAACAGGTAAGACAAGTCTACATAGGGAAATGGAATAAGGCCCTCTATGCAAGATTGCAGGGTGAGGCAAATATTGCTTTAACAATAATAGATCTTAACCTGACTACGAAGAGTTGTAAGCACACAGCGCTGGAGTTTCAAACAACCATAATAAATGAGATAAGAACCAGATCTTTGTGGATGTAGCCTAGGAGGGGGTGAAATATGGTAACACATGTGTTATGAGATTGAATGCATGTATTTCTTTAGTGTCTTCAGTAGATATTGATATGCTAAATGAATGAAGCTACTTTACTTCGTGTTAATCGTAAATAACATTGCAGTACATTAATAAGTTACAATAGAGTTCTCAGATCCCTCACTCAATCCTATGTTGCAAACACATGATTATTGTAGCCACCCATTAAGACTATCTCGAGTGAGATGATGCAGTGCACCCTATGCGCTATGTTGCCTTCTGGTCTACTAGGAGGGCCGATAGTTTTAGAGGCTTTGTTGGAACCCCAAATAGACATGAACCCTGGGTCACTCAATACAAACTTAGATAGGATATATAAATAGGAATAACCAACAAATGGTTTTGTTGCCATTGGTAGGAACAATAAAGGATTGAGTAGATGAGATATGTTGAAGATATGTTAAAAGATACGTAAGATTTGCGAGAGAAGGAGCAAGACAATATTAAAGCAGAGAAGAAAGAAATGAGCCACTAGAAGGGTATGTTGAGACCATGGAATCCCACAAAAGAAGAGATCGAAAGATGGATAAGGATAAAAGAGCTGGAGTTTTCATAGAAAGATAACATAATCCCTAGAGTAACACCCTGCAAATATCTTGCGAAATACGTGTTTATTGATTTGCACGAAGTCTTTTTCTGTGATTTTCCACACGTATTAAAGGAGTGGATACTAAGTTTGAAGGATAACCATGCAACGAACTGGATTTGATAGCTAGAGTGGACCCCAATACAGATTGAGCAGTTAAAGCAGGTGAACAACAAATTCATTTGCGTAGTAGATTTTTGGCTCGACAATATTGAGGCAGTATTTATAACAGAGTTTGCAGTAGATACAATGAAGTCGTACAACACAGTGGAGCAATAATTTCTATGCAAACCTTGAGGAAGGTACATTATATCATTGTATACTTCTATTAAGATACTACTATACAACAAAGGTGTAATGACAATGGAGTCAGACAACTAAACTTCCCTGCGTGCATGGGGGAAGGGGGGAAGCACAGACAGAAAGAGGAGAAATGGAAGGAGGAAAGGATAAGGGAAAGAAGGAGGAACCCTTGGACCCAATCATGATGGATGACGACCAGATCAAGCGGATCATGGAGACAACTGGAAAGATGCATAGAGGAGTACCCTACCAATACAACATGAATACCAAGAAGAGAGTCGTAGCTGTGAGGGAAGGCTTGGTGAGTGATGAGGAAGAGGTAGAGGATCTCTAGGCTGTGGAGCAGATTGAGGAAATCCCGCACGCAACATATGAGAGGAAGACGAGAGGTCCAAGAATGGGAAGAGAAGGAAACAATCCTATCCATATTAATGTCAGTGTGGAACCCATAAACCCATGTGTGACTAATACACCAAAGAGAACACCATCGTTTAGACAACTGAATTTCTGGAGAAGAAAGACAATAGGAAGTGAAACTACACAAGGAACAACAACTTGAGGAGACAGTTCAAGAAACACTAGTCAATTATCTACACTGTGCGGAGGTAGTATTTTAGCGTTCAGAATGGAAGGACACAATCCCACCATCAGGTTACTAGAATTTAAAGGAGAAGTGTCAGAGGACTCAAAAAAATATTTGTTCATCTGTGAGAAGATTTGGGAAGAAAAGCAGATCAAAGACAAAGATACTAAACTGGCACAACTAGTTATTACATTAAGGGATCACGCACTGGATTGGTATATGAGTTTAGCTACAAACAATCCACCAGGGACAACCAGAACAATTGCAGACATCAAGAAACTGTTGATAAACGAGTTCTAGAAGCCGAGTTCATAAGATCAATACATGAACGAGATGATCGAAATTAGAAAAAAATTGGGAGAATTCGTATGGGAGATTGACCAGATATTCAAGCAACTGAAGGGAAATTTGAAATATATCATGACCGATGTGCAACATAGGAACATGTTTGTCAATTCACTACAACCCCACTTAAAATATCCATTACGACAACAGAAGTTTCAGACGAAGGAAGAGGCTCTGCAGGTAGCCCTGCAACTGGAAGAAAACTAGTATCAGCATATAGATCCAACCATTGAAGAATTGAAGGAGGATTTGAAAAACTTAACGTTCCAGCTAAACCAGAATAAGAGTAAGGACAAATGGGAAGTTGTTTGGTGTACTACATGCAGGACGAAAGGGCACCACAAGAACGATTGTCCGACATTCGCGTCGTATATGGCAGTAGGAATGCCAAACCCGTTACCAACATGAGGACTATGGTGAAAAATATGTAAGAAACCAGGTCACGATCCATATCATTTCCCAATGATGGAGAAATACCAGATAGTTCCAAAGAGTTCATATTGCAAATTTTGCAATTCAGTGGGACACGATGACAAAGATTGTAGAACTATGGAGTTGATGCGAGAAAGGACATCAAATGCATATAGAGTGCAGGTAGAAATGATGACTGGGCAAGCCGCACCACAATTTAATCAAGTTCCATCCCCATACAACACTGCACAACAGTAATATAATACTATGCAACAACCATATAATACCGTGCAGCTACAGTACAACACAACCAAACCTCAGTACAATACCACGCAGTACAATCAGGTGCCTCAGTATAATGCACCGAGAGGAGATCGACAAAGGTACAGAGGTGGAGGATGAGCAAGAGGAGGTTTTGGATGAGGTAGAGGACCAGTGGTATGCCAAAATTGTCAGCAACCAGGACATTATGCAAGGGAATGTCCAGTTCCACCAACAACTTGTATGTATTGTCACACATCGGACCACAATACGGAGGAATGTCCGACATTATTGGTAAAGATTCAGGAAAAGAGGAACCAGAACAATCAGAATGTTTAGTGGATTTCAGCCGAAGCGAGGGATGAAGGATGGAACATCAACATAGTTACCCACAGAGGAGCTAAAACAGGGAATGACACAGTCCCACAAGAGCCAATACACCACCAATGGGTGAAAAAAACGTTGAACCAATGAAGCAGTTCAATGCGCAAAATGAGAGGGAGATATTTAAGAAAGCCCGCCAAGAATTTCAGAAGGAGGACATTGCATCGACTTCAACTGCGCAACAAAGCAAGGAAGCACCACAGTATGAGATGCCTATGTTATTAGATCATACCAACGAAATGCAACCCATGGGACAAGTAAGTACAATCAAAGGATTTTTTCAATCATGTGTCAAAGTATTAAATGATCCATCATCTATCAAAATACTACAAAACATATTAGAAATATGTAGTAGAGAGACAAAAGGAAAACTAGAACAAAATACAGTCAATAACCTACATACAAGGAGAAGAACACGTAGGGAGTTCTGACTGAATGCCAACATCGAAGATTTCAATATGGGAGATATCATACTAGATCTAGGATTTGAAGTTAATGTATTACCAAAGAAGACATGGAAATGCATGGAAGAGCCCACATTAGGATACTCACATGTTCAACTGAAACTAGCAAACCAGCACAGAGTCCTACCAATTGGTAGACTAAAAGGAATGATAATAGACTTGGATGGAGTGCGCACTAAAGCACATTTTGAATTAATTTAAATAGTGGATGACAAAACACCATATCCAACATTACTTGGCTTGGATTGGGCGTTTGAAAACCAGGACATAATCAATTTGAAGATGTGAAAAGTGACATTTGAGTCAGGTGAATACAGGGTCATCGAGCCATTAGACCCATAAGAAGGGGAAAGGTTTGTAGAATCCACTTGCCTAGACTTAGAGGAAATCAGCCAGTTGTATAGAACAACTGCGCGTGATGAGGATTACGTAAACCCAACTGCAGATGGAATACTCAGTTGGAAGAGCATTACTTCATGTACAACAGACTCAGATACCAATTTAGAGAACTGGCAACAAAGGCTACATGAAGTTCCCATGAGAATATGTGCACGAATAGACCGTGCAATAAGATGGGTAGGCACGGAGATAAGGGAACCAACCAGTTTCCACAGAATAAACGATCTAGAAACATTCTTGGCACAGTGTTACACATCAAAATTACTCACTTCAATGATGACCTACTATTGTCATTACAAGTGTCGCAAGAGTCACACTTTGGCCACCAATGTCGCAAACATCACAAGTGGCGCAAGTGTCACAAATATCATACTTTCATCTTGCTTATGTCATATCTCAAATGACATCACAGGAACACTTGAGGCATCCTCAGAGACTGGTAAAAATAAGGCATATGTCATTTGACGAAGAGTACAAAGCTTTTTCCTTGAGAAAGACCACTTGAAAATCATTTTTCAAGGGCAGCGCTCCCCTACCCACTAGCAGGGAGCGCTAGCACTCCTTGCCTTCCTTTGTAGGAGCATTGCAATGCTCTATGCACCATTATAGGGGAGAGTTGTGTTGTTGAGGAAATCAGGGGAAGATCCCCCCTTATCTATGAATTCAGTTTGATTTGAATCTGAGGTCAAGGCTAGATCTTAGGGAGGATCCACAACTTATGGAGAAAGATCCTCAACCTATCACAAGAATATCTAAGGTGGTTGGGCCTCTCAAAGCCTATATAAGGAGGCCTCCTCATGGTGAAAGGGGGGACATTGAAGGAATCAAAATTATGATATCATAAGGGAGAATAATAAGTGAAAGCATAGTCATTTTGATTGTGGATCATTTGAGCAAGGGGTTGGACAAGGAGAGTTGGAAGAGGTTGTTGCAATTTCATCAATGGTTTGTAAGCATCTCCTTTGAGTTCTCATTAATACATGTGATTGGACTGTTTCCTTCAATATTATGTATACCTACATGAACTTGTCTTTTATGGATAGATCTAGTTTCAAACTAATCATGGTAGAATAGGAAGCATGCTTTGTCTTTGATTGGATTGCAGGACTTGTTGAAGAGCTTAGGGATCAAAGCTCAACTTGGACTGGGATAGGACAAACATCATAAAAAGGTACTCATATATTCTTCCTTTTCTTTATAGATTAGTTTATCTAGGTTTAAAGGGATGTCAGTGATCAAAGTTAGCACCTTTCTATCTTGGTCTTAGGGGCCTAAGGTCCAAGAGGGGATTCACCTGTCCGTAGGGGGATTTTCCTGTAACAGAAATTGGCGACTCCATTGGGGATCAAAATAAATTTGCATTTACTTGGTTTTTCCCTGCCATTTTCCCACCTTTTATATCACTTTTACTCTTTGTTCATGATCCATTACCTTTCACCCATCTTCACTAGCAATTTCACCAATTTTTGTGCATTTTGGGTGAGTTTTTCTTCATTTTTTTAACTGTTTTTTGAGTTTTTGGGAAGATCAAAGCCCCCCCCTAGGCCATAATAGACTTCTGATCTCTAAAAATCACTCCCCTACAGTGCTTCAGGGAGCACTGCAGTGCTCTGTACCCTTGAGACAGGGAGCACTAGTCTCCTTCTTGGAGGATTTTTGCCTTCTTCTGCTCAAATTGTTTCATCCTGTTTTGTGGAAGTATTTACCCAGACTCTGTATGTTGGTTTGTGAAGTTATTTAGGATGATATTTGGTGCTTATCACTCCCTATTGTCTTGATTGGAGATTGAAACTTTTTCATAAAATGTGAAATTTCCCTTTTCTAGTTGCTTGTTTTGTCAGGACAGTTTGAGTGATTCCTCTTTCTCCCTATCTTTTCTTGGGTTCTTCTCTGCATCTTCTTGTACTCCTTGGATGTTTTTCAGCTGTTGAATCCTTGATTGATTTCTTTTTATAACAAGTTTCTACTTTTTTTCTTTCAATTCTCATTGCTTTGAGTGCATTCTTTGTTTGAAACCTTTGTCACTTTGTGTCTTTTGCATCTGCATATGACTCTTTCTTATGATTGAAAGTTATGGAGCATTGAAGGATTTGTATTTACTTTATTTATACATTAGAATCAAACAAACAAGATAGTTTCATTCTTGCTTTTGGGTAGTGAAACTAGCTTGCATTTGAAGTAGCGAAATTTCATGGTTTTTGGCATTTTGGGACATTGTGCATCTGTGAATGATAAAAGTTTTTTCCTTCTCGTAATATAGCTTTCATCGAAGTGAAATATTTGCATTCTCATTTATTTGCATGGTTTAGATTCGTTCAAAACATCATTTAGTCCACGCCATTTTCCTCTTGAGTAAACAACAACCTTAAAAATCAAGCGCTTATAAAAATTGATTAGAAATTTTTATATTTTCTGGTAGCAAAACTACATTAGATTAGTTGTAGGGATTTAAAATAGGTGTGAAAGATAACTTTCCAAATATGAAAAAAAACATAGAATCTTGTGATAGGGAGAATTAAAATCCAATTGCTGCATTTTGTCCTGGGAAGCCCTTCTAACACAAGGGTCAATCACGAGGTCGCATTAAGACTGGCAGAGTTACTCACCCTGCTTTGTTGGTCTTGGTGTAGAGATTGCGCATATTATTGGGGGTCACACATTCTTTAATACAATGATATATTTCTTTCCCATAAAATTGGTCTTATTTTATTGTATGACTCCTTGATCACATACATAGGTTTTGTTGAGTATACGTTGTTGCTTTCACTTTGTTGGCTTGTGTCTTTTTTACAGGTTCAACATCCCAGAAGCCTTGGAACAGAGTGAGGATGACACTAGAGAGAAAAAATGACATTTAAAAGGTATGTCATTTATCTCTTGTTAGTTAGTATGCTTGATAATTAAAACTTAGGGAAAGTTTTATATTCTATGTTGTTTTGTTCTAGTTTCAGGGTGAAACTAGAGAGATCTGTTTGTGTCTGCACTTACCGATTTGTCCGATAACATCCCCCTATGGAACATCTCCTGCAAATTGTGTTTGGATTTGATATTTTTTCACTTCTGGATGGATTCTTAGGGTATAACCAGGTTTTGGTATCGCAAGAGGATAGACTGAAGACAACCTTTCAGACTAAATGGGGAACATTCACATAAAAACACATGCCATTTGGATTAATTAATGTAGGAGTGACCTTGTAAAGGGCCATGGATGTGGTCTTTCGAGGGTTAATCAATAAGTTTTTAGTGGTCTACTTAGATGATGTCATAATTTATTCCAGTAATAGGGCATACCACATTCCTCACCTTACTCAAATTTTTGAAAGGTGCAGGAAGTACAAGATATATTTGAACCCAAAAAAGACCATATTCAGGGTAGAATAAGTAAAAATACTAGGTCATATCATTTCTAGAGACGACATCAATATTGACCCTAAATGATTTAAGGAAATTTCACAGCTTCTGCTCCCTCACAATAAAAAAGATATGCAATATTTCTTCGGAAAGATTAATTTTGTAAGGAAATTTACACCAAATTTTGGAAAAATAATTAAACCATTACTGAAGATGATACAAAAAGATGTAGAGTTCAAATGGATATAATAAGGTAGAGAGTCCTTCATTAGAATCAAAGTCACTATATCTCAAGCCCCTATATTACGTAGCCCCAATTTCAACAAATATTTTTCCTCTACACATTCACTTCAGACCAATCCTTAGTTGTAGTTCTTACTCAAAAGGACGATGAGAACAATGAGGATCCTATCTCATTCATGAGAACTAACCTCCAAGGACTTGAACTTAACTACCCAACAATTGATAAAAAACCATATGTTTTCTATAAGGTAGTAAAGTGTTTCATAACCTATATCCTGAAGAGCCACACAGAAGTTATAGTGCCTCACCCTGCTATCAGGTCACTTTTCACACAACATGAAATGGGGGAAAGTAGAGGGAATTGGATGGATTTCATCCAGGAATTTGATCTAGATATCAAACCCCAAAATATAGTTAGGGGACAAGGGTTATTTAATCTAGCCGTAGAGTCCCAAGACCTAATAGAATAAGAAAATGCAGGCTGGGACAATGAGTTTCCTTTATGGTGTAGTGAAGTATTGTACATTCCACCCAGGTAGGACTCTTGGTATGTTGAACTATCGTATTTCCTCCATCATGGAACTTGTCTTGAGAATATACAACCCAAAGAGAGGAGATCTCTTAGGTTAAAATATCCCTACTACTGCCTCATAAATTCAGTGTTGTTTAATATGAACTATGATGGTGTATTACTTAGATGCTTGGAGAAAGAGGATGCTAAAAAAATATTAAAAGAACTTCATGATTATCCTATAGGTGGATATTTTGCAGGATAGACTACTTCTCATAAAATCTTATGGGCAGGTGTTGGCGACGAAGGTCACTCCTGGATTGCTTGCAGGAGCAGAGCCCGACGCCCATCAGTTTAATGTCACGATTTGTTTAAAGGGGGTGATCAAATGGAGGAAAACTCAGAACGATGTCGTCTCAACTCAGAAACTAGGCCAGGCATGCGTGAACGAGTGAGGTCTTGATAAACTCCAAATAGTGAGTTGCAGTAAAAGGGTGAGTAGGAGGAAGACTTGCATGAGAAGGGTGCGAAAGTCTATCATAAACATCCGGTTTGTAACAGACTGGAGAAGAAAGCATTCAAACACAAAATCCTTTTATATTCAAACACAGAAGACCAGAGAACACAACAATGTCACAACAAATCCTTTATCATAACAAGATTGTTCAGTCCACGCGAATCCTTCGACTGTGGACTCCCTGGCATGAGATGGAACATAGATGGAAAAAGAAAACTGTTTGTTATAAACCAAGAAATCTCAAACATAGAGGCATAACCAGGAAACAAGAATGTTTTCTGAAACTTTACAGTTGGGAGCTCAGCTCTACCATCGATAGATACAAAAATGGCGAAAACGCCTACATATACTAAAACTAGCATCAACAACAAAATCGAGACGTAGCATTGAAAGCTTTGCGTCTGCATGGCTTCTGACAATCTGCGGCTGCAATCTTTGAATGGTCGTGCAACTTATGGCAGACGTGATTGATCTTCTGACAGTTTCATCGGTGACTCGACGTGCCTTTAATTCGTTGTCGGACTTCCCCATTATGGCGGAGGCGATGTCTAACCACCACCAACCGCTTCAATAACTACTTTCTTGGGATTGAGAACAATCTGGCCAGCTCAACACTTTGGGACGTGGAAGACTCCTCGTGCTGCCATCTGGAATAACTGAATGTCTTGATGGGTAGGCATGGAGGTCAGCGTGGAGAATGGGGCGCATGATAGGAGTGATGGTGTTGGATTATGAGGGCGTGGAAGAAGTGGCGAGGTGTGAGAAAGGTGACAGAGGACGGTTCATGGCGGGAGACATCAGGCGAAAGGGGGGAAGACGAGAGATAATGAACTCATTTTTTGGTGGGAGGTTAATGTGGGAAGGATTGGGACACATGGCAAACAACAAGTGGATGACGAGAAGGAAGGAGGACCATGCGGACCCAAGAGTGGAGGCGGATGGGTGACACACGGTAGTAGGGGAAAGGTGGAAAGGAAGATGACATGACGGGAGAAGGGCCCACGCAGGCTAAACACAGAGCAACTGAGAATGACAGGATTGCATGAGTGCCATTGATCCGGGCGCTAAGATCTCGGCTATCAGAAAGCTGCATCCGCGATTCCGGACCCCCCCCCGCTTAAAGGTAGAAAGGTAGGGGGGGTCCGGAATCCAATATGCGCCATTGATCTGGGCGCGCGAATCGCTGTTGCTCGGACTTGCTCGTTACTTACCACGGGTGCATAATCACCCAAAACTTAGGACAAGTGAGTTTTTAACCCATTCTTTTTCATTCTAACCCCCTTACAAGAAATATCGCTAACATTTGGCTCCATGGGTGATAGAGTCGTCCCTGTGATGCTCTAAGAACACTTTTGCAGATTCAGTGCCTTTGTTGTTGGGCTATGGAGTCATTTATTAGTCCGAAAAAACAAAAACAGAAACAGTATTTACAAAACAAAACAAAAAGAGCCGACTGTGGCTCACAGAAAACATTTTTTTAAGAAATGCCCATTGACTGGGCTGCTAAAAACTTCTTTGCCTTCCAGATCCTGCAACCTGTAAGTGTTGTTCGAAAACACTTCAAGGATATTGAAAGGCCCGAACCAGAGGGCATCAAATTTACTGTGTTTTCCCTTTTCCTGCTGAGGTGCATCCCATTTGAGCACCAGATCACCCTGCTCGAATTCTTTCTTTTTGCTCTTCCTGTCAAAAGCCTGCTTGATCTTCTGCTGATGATTGTAGGCTCTGTCCATGACCTGTTCTCTGATCTATTGCACTTCCACCATCTGATGAATCCTTCTGAGCACATGGTTAGGTTCTCCTTCGAGGTCCTGGAGGAAATTTGCCATAGGTAGGGCGAGCTGAGTGGGGAAAACGGCCTCTATTTTGTAAACCAGTTGGAAAGGTGAGATGCCCAGGGATTTCTTAGTTGTCACCCGATCAGCCCAAAGAGCGAATTTGAGCTTTGAGTCCCAAGCCCTTTTATTTTCCTCCAGTAGCTTCTTGATAAGCTTGATTAGGCTTTTATTGGAGGACTCTGCTAGTCCGTTTCCTTGAGGATAGTAGGGAGTGGAGTGAATCAGAGCAATCTGGAACTATTCACAGAATTTGACCAGAGGCTCAGACCAAAAAGGAGAGGCATTATCAGTAACGATTCTACTGGGGCAACTGAATCTGGATATAATATCTTCCAGAAAGCTGATGATTACTTTGTGAGAAGTGCTTCTGGTAGGGACAACTTCTATCCATTTAGTGAAGTAGTCGGTTGCAGTCAGAATCCATCTGTGCTGGCCACTTGAGGGAGGGTGAATTTCTCCGATGAAATCCAATCCCCACTGCTGAAAGGGTGCTGATACTACCACAGGTTTCAATGGCAGGGATTTGAGCTGTTTCTTCCCTGAGAATTTTTGGCATTTAATGCAAGCTCGGATTTCCCTGCAAACATTAGGAAATAAGGTGGGCTAGTAATACCTAGCTCGGAGGATCTTGTGAGCTGTGGTCTTCCAAAAATGATGACCTCCACAGAGACCGCTATGGAAGTCAAATATAACCTTCTGGGCCTGTTGTGGGTCCAGACACCTCAGTGATATCCCCTGGGGATCTCTCCAATACAAGGCTTGGTCAACGATGCAGTAACTGACCGCTTTGAGCTTTAAAGCTCCCGCCTTGCTTTTTTCCATCCCATCAGGAGGCATCAACTCTTGCAAGAAATACAAGATATCCTTGTACCAGGTGAAAGCTTCCAGTGTTACAGTGCTTTGGGAACTCTCGTTGGATGACTCAGCTTGCTCATTGATGAAATTGATTCCCAAGGCTCTACAATTGGATTCAGCCAGCAACTTGGCCAAACCTTGCCCCTTTACTAACTTGGTGGGCTTAATCTCCAGATCAAATTCTAGGATCTTGGTGATCCATTTACCTCTCCTCCCATCTATGTCAGGCTATATAAGAATGTCCTTCACAGAGGTTGAAGGGACATAGGCAATGATTTTTGAGTGCAAGACATAGACTCTGAAAGCTTTGAGAGCTTTCACCAAGGCATAAGCCTGCTTCTCCATGATCTCGTATCAGAGTTCTGCGTCTCTCAGTGCCTTGCTAAAGAAGGCGATAGGCTGGTCTTGCCCTTGATCATTTTTCTACAGTAAGACTGCTGCTACTGTATCACAAGAAGCAAAAGAAAATATCAGAAAATCTTTGGAATAATTGGGACTGATTAGCACAGGTTCCTCAGTCAACGACTTCTTTATTCGGAAAAAAGATTCCCTGGGTTCAGAGGTCCATTTCACTTCGTTCCCCTTCCTGAGCATGGTTGTGATGTGCTTCACCAACTCAGCAAAATTTGAGACAAACCTCCTCAGAAAATTAATTCTTCCCAAAAATGCCTGAACCTCTTTCTTAGATCTGGGAAGTGACAGGGCCTGAATTGCTTCCACTCTGTCAGGATCAATTCTCACTCCCTCTGCTGATACTATATGGCCTAACAACTTCCCTTCTTGCATAGCAAACAATGATTTCTTGGGATTCAGGGAAAGGCCAAACCTGCGACACTTCTGGAAAACCTCCTTCAAGTGGTAGCGATGCTCTTTATCAGTCTTGGAAAAGACTGTTATGTCATCTAAGTAAATCACCATGAACTTATCTTTTTCCCCGATGAAGGCTATGTCCATGGCTCGCTGAAATGTTTCTCTCGCATTCATCAGTCCGAAAGGCATCTTGGCATACATGAATGTCCCCCAAGGAGTGGTGAAGGCTGTCTTTTCTCTGTCCTCAGGCATGACTGATATCTGATTATAACCAGAAAAGCCATCAATCATAGATATTCTAGATGCGCCAGTGACCTTTTGCAATATATGCTCCATGTCGGGCAGGGGATAATTGTCCTTCCTCGAGCTTCTGTTCAAGTTCCTGAAATCGAAACAGAGTCTGATTTCTCCATTCTTCTTCCTTACTGGGACCAAATTGGCCACCCAGTCAGAGTATCTCAAGGGGACAATGATTTGGGCATCCAACAGCTTCTTCACCTCTCTCTCCATGACGGGTAACAACATGGGATTTATCTGTCTCAACTTCTGCTTGAATAGCTTAGCCTCTCCTTTCAGTGGGATCTTGTGCTCAATGACTGACGTGTCATATGTCTTGAGGTCTTCGTAGGTCCATGCAAACACATCAGCAAACTCCCTTAGCAAATCAGTGTTTTCGGCCCTCTGCTCCTCGGTCAAACTCCTTGACAACTTGACAAACTTGGGCTCCTCTGGTGTGCCTATGTTGCATTCAGCTGTGTCGGAATCATCACCAGAAACTCTCCCCCCTACTGCCACATCATTCCCATCGAACAATATTTCTAATGGGATCAGACCTCTTGGTATGTGATTGCTCGGTAGTTGAATAATCTGGTGGTTAGCAATTTCATTCAAAAACTCCTCGGGGAGATGGCCACCTTCCACGTCAGGATCCTCATCTATGTGTGACGCAGAAAAGTCATCAATGGATTGGAGGAACTTTTCGATCTCCTGATCATCTTCAAATACCTTCCAATGTCTGAAATTGTCTGGTACAGAGGGTCTGTATCTTATCTCGACATCAGATCGGACAGTGGGCAGCGCAGGAACTTTGAGCAGAAAAGCTGTGAAAGCTAAAAAGTCGGCTGGGGCATTTTCTTCCCTTGGAATGTAGGAAATGTTAAAAGCCAGGAAGAAACTGTCAATTAGATCCCATACCTCGTTCCTGTAATTCTTGAGTCGAGGATGCTTGGCTTGATAAACATTTTTGACCTGCTGGACAATCAGTTCTGCATCTCCAAACACAGCCATTTCCTTAATTCCCATTTCCTTTGCAGCTCTTAATCCCGGAACCAGGGCTTCATATTCTGCCACATTGTTGGTGACTTCAAATTCCATCTTGTATGACAGAGATATGGTCTCTTGAGAAGGGGATTTGAATACCACTCCGGCACCTGCACCTATACTGGAAGAAGCTCCATCAAAGAACATCCTCCAAATAGAGGTGGTTGGAGGAGGCATCCCTTGATTAATAATGTGCTATTTTTTTATTTGCAAAGGGGCCTCAGGAGTCTCAGTGACTTGTAACAAGCTAGACCCTAAGTCAGTGTCAAGTGCAAAGATGGGGTGATTAGTGGGGTTTTCTTCATCACTGACAATGTAGGCTAGCTGGGCTTCTCTGTACAATCTCCTATGTTCCCCTCCAAAGACTGGAATGGTGGCATATGTGAGGTCCATCTGTAACGTCCCTCCAAGTCTCTTAATCCAAGACCTTGACAACAACATGCCAAACTTGGGGGGAACATCAGCTACCACAATATCCATGACCATTCTCTTCATGGGCAGCTGAAACAAAGAGACTACCAGGTCCTTGATGACTCCCAAACATTGCACTCTCCTGGAGTCAAAAGAATAGAGGTCATGATAAGCTCGGGTGACTTCCAGTCCTAACTCTTCCATGACAGCTTTGGGCATGAGGTTGTGAGAGGCTCCTGAATCCATAAAGCAGTTGTGCAGTACTTTGTCATGTATGTTCAGGGAGGTATAGAAGGGAGGGGACGAATCATCTCTGTCTTCTACCATGGGGCCTAGGACAACTGCTGGATTTTCATCTTGGAGGTTTATGAAGTCTGTGGAAGGGCATGAGGCTTCAGATTTCAAGAGGTCAGAGAAACGCCTTTTGAATTCATCATGTTTGATTAGCTCAGTGAGGGGTACAGGGATTCTGATCTTTTGAATCTCATGTTTGAAATTAAAAGGAGATGTGTGCTTTGGAATTTCTCTTATTTCAGGAACATGAGTTTGGACAATGGGAGAGAGGGGTTGGGCCTTCTTACCTCTGTGCCTGTCTGCTGCCTCATTAGTAGGATTCTCTACTCTAGTGGACGGCTCCGGAACATCAGATGCTACTGCCCTTTTGTCGGATCTCAGGTTATACCTGCCTCGGCCACCACTAGCTTTGTCTCCCTTGCTCAATTCATTTAGCTGACTGTTCATGAGAGACTCCTCGTATGCTGACTGGATTAGATGAGGGAAAGGGGGAGTGACTTCTAAGCTGTGGATTTTAGGTTCAGGCTCGTCTATTTCCCCTTCTTCTTCATCAGCCACAAAGTTGTTCTGGAAGGGAGCCTGAATTCTTTGGTCGTCCCTGTCTCTTTCTTTTTCTCTGTGCATAGTTGGAGGAGAAAAATTATTTGGCCTTTTGAAACCTCCTCTGTTCTCAGTGCTCTGAGGGCCCTTGTATGCTTGCCTCCTCTCCACCTTCAATCTCTCCATCTCTTCTTTCAGAAAGTTCATTACCTGGGTCAGCTCATTTACTTGAGGGTGGGGCAACGATGGGCCGGAAGTTGAGGCTTCCGATTTTCCTTTTCTTCTGTCTGGGTCAGCCTTATTTCTTAGTCTGTCAGCTGCTAATATGTTGGATTCCACTTCTACAGCTGCATCTTGCATTTGAGTCAAGGAGGTAGCTCTTATTTCTCTTAATAAAAGACAAAAATCAGGGTCAAATGCACCAGCATAGGAAATCTGAGCAGAGGCTTCAGACGACTTTACCTCTACAGGAATTTTGTTATACATTTAATTGAATCTTTTGGAGAAGTCAGAGACAGACTCTCCTTCCATATTATTCAGAGACCCAAACTCTTTCATGTAATATATGTAATCTTTCCTATCTCCCCACTACCTCAGGAAAACATTATCCAGGGCTTCGATTCCAGCATTAGATCCAGGGGCCAGTCCCCTAAACCACTTCCTTACCTCACCATCCAAGCTCTGAACAAAGACTCTCATCCAGACATCTTCATTTTCAATGTTCATATTGTCTGCATAACTGTAGAAAGCATCTAGGTGCTCTTCTGCAGTTAGGTCTCCTTCCCCAGTGAACTTGGGCATGTACTTCAAGTAGTCTCCAACAGGGAGAGGATTCATGGGATGAGGTAGAATTAAGGGAGCATATCTAGCAGCGACTATGGCATCCATTCTATTCGGAGGGGGATTAACACCAGCCATTGGGATATTAGGTGGAGGAGAACTGGGAGGAGAAGGAGTGTGAACGGGAGATGTAGGAAAAGAGGTCCTCGAAGGGGACGACGGGAAAAATAGAGAGAGGTCTAAGGGACTTGAATGTGCAGCTGCTTCTCTCTGTGCAATAGTAGTAATAAAAGGAGGGGTGGTGAAACCTTCTGAGGCCTGAGGTCTATGTGGAGGCACAACTTCCAGGGAAGGGGGAGTGACAAGGATCTCTCCCTCTGATACTAGACCAGGAGGAGAAAACTCAGCAGGAACACTCCCGAAATTCAGAAAACGGGAAACCTCAGAGGAAGGACGACTAGGAAGCCAAGAATAAGAAAATGGAGTTCTTACAGAAGGAGGAGGGGAAATACCTAATTCAGAGGTGAAGATTTCTCCTTGAGGAGCCTTTCTTTTTCTGAGAATCACCTCTGGATTTTCTTCAGTAGAAGCCAGAGGTAGTTGTGGATGGGACCGCGTGTGTCTGCCGCCAGAAGCCACAACTAATCCAACATGTTCACCACAGTGGAGTCGTCACAGTGGAGTCGCCAGGTGCACAGTAGCAATCTTCAAGTTCTGATTTCTGATGCACCTTCAGAATCAGCTTAATCTTTTTCGTTCAATCCAGGGGAAAATATTCAACTTCGTCCCCGGCAACGGCGCTGAAAATGTTGGCGACGGAGGTCACTCCTGGATTGCTTGCAGGAGCAGAGCCCGACGCCCATCAGTTTAATGTCACGATTTGTTTAAAGGGGGTGATCAAATGGAGGAAAAATCAGAACGATGCCGTCTCAACTCAGAAACTAGGCCAGGCATGCGTGAACGAGTGAGGTCTTGATAAACTCCAAACAGTGAGTTGCAGTAAAAGGGTGAGTAGGAGGAATACTTGCATGAGAAGGGTGCAAAAGTCTATCATAAACATCTGGTTTGTAACAGACTGGAGAAGAAAGCATTCGAACACAAAATCCTTTTATATTCAAACACAGAAGACCAGAGAACACAACAATGTCACAACAAATCCTTTATCATAACAAGATTGTTCAGTCCACGCGAATCCTTCGACTGTGGACTCCCTGGCATGAGATGGAACATAGATGGAAAAAGAAAATTGTTTGTTATAAACAAAGAAATCTCAAACACAGAGGCATAACCAGGAAACCAGAATGTTTGCTAAAACTTTACAGTCGGGAGCTCAGCTCTACCATCGATAGATACAAAAATGGCGAGAATGCCTACATATACTCAAACTAGCATCAGCAACAAAATCGAGACGTAGCATTGAAAGCTTTGCGTCTGCATGGATTCTGACAATCTGCGGCCGCAATCTTTGAATGGTCATGCAACTTATGGCAGACGTGATTGATCTTCTGACAGTTTCATCGGCGACTCGACGTGCCTTTAATTCGTTGCCGGACTTCCCCATTATGGCGGAGGCGATGTCTAACCACCACCAACCGCTTCAATAACTGCTTTCTTGGGATTGAGAACGATCTGGCCAGCTCAACACTTTGGGACGTGGCATACTCCTCGTGCTGCCATCTGGAATAACTAAATGGCTTGATGGGTAGGCATGGAGGTTAGCACGGAGAATGGGGTGCATGATAGGAGTGATGGCGTCGGATTATGAGGGCGTGGAAGAAGTGGCGAGGTGTGAGAAAGGTGACAGAGGACGGTTCATGGCGGGAGACATCAGGTGAAAGGGGGGAAGACGAGAGATAATGAACTCATTTTTTGGTGGGAGGCTGATGTGGGAAGGATTGGGACACATGGAAAACAACAAGTGGATGACAAGAAGGAAGGAGGACCACGCGGACCCAAGAGTGGAGGCGGATGGGTGACACACGGTAGCAGGGGAAAGGTGGAAAGGAAGATGACATGATGGGAGAAGGGCCCATGCAGGCTAAACACAGAGCAGCTGAGAATGACAGGATTGCGTGAGTGCCGTTGATCCGGGCGCTAAGATCTCAGCCGTCGAAAAGCTGCATCCGCGATTTCGAACCCCCCCCCCCCNTTGGAGAGGTGCGCCCCCGATTCCGGACCCCCCCCCCGCTTAAAGGTAGAAAGGCAGGGGGGTCCGGAATCCAATATGCGCCGTTGATCCGGGCGCGCGAATCGCTGCCGCTCAGACTTTCTCGTTACTTACCACGGGCACATAATCACCCAAAACTTAGGACAAGTGGGTTTTTAGCCCATTCTTTTGCATTCTAACCCCCTTACAAGAAATATCGCTAACAACAGGATATTATTGCATGACTTTGTTTAGAGACACTCACGCATATGCACGAAAATGCAAAGTCTGCCAACTGAGTGTTGGGAAATATAAGAAGGAGTCTATTTCATTGCAACCAATAACCATTTCTAGACCCTTTGAAAAATGGGGGATAGATGTAATTGAAGAAACAAACACAAATCCGTCCAAACAACACAAATGTATATTGACTGCAACTAATTATTTCATAATATGGTCAGAATCCGTTCCTCTAACTCATGTTAATGATAAAGTGGTGATGCAGTTTCTAGAACAACACATAATAACAAGGTTTGGGGTCCCTTCCATACTTATTTTTGATAATTATGCATACTTTTATTCAACTCTTTTAACTAAATTTTCTCTGGATAAAGGTATCATCTCGAGATAGTCTGCTAAATATTACCCGTAGGGAAATGGTGTTGCAGAGTCAACAAATAAAAATATGGTAAGGATTCTTAAAAATATAGTAATAGAAAACCACAGAAACTGGCATAATGAACTTCACAATGCTCTATCGGATGATAGGGTGACTCCTAAAGAATCCTTAGGGAATTCTCCTAATTTCCTAGTGTATGTACAAGAAGCTATCCTCCCGACGAATTTATATCTCCCATATTTACAATTGTCTCAGGCCTCTATGGGCCAACCATTGTCAAGCATGCAACAGATAATATATACACTTATGATGGTTGAGGAGTAAAGAGAAGGGGATAGGAGGAAGTTTTTAGCTCACCAATAGATAGTGAAAAGATGGTTTGAAAAGCATAAGGCTGGAGACAAAAAATTTGAAATAGGAGATCTGGTTCTAAAATGGGATAAAATCAATGAGCCAAAGGGGAAACATTTGAAATTTCATAACTTATGGCTCAGTCCTTTTCAAGTTGCTAAGAATATTGGAGTAGGCACATACCGATTACATAATCTTAGGAGTGAGTTGGATGATCTCTCTATTAATGGCTAGGCCCTGAAACAATTCTTTCCCAAGACATTGTCTTTTAGGTGGTGTCTTGTACCATCAAGTGTTTTGTTTTACTTTTGATTTGTTTACTTTATATAGAATGCTATGTTTGCAGTTTGTTTATTTTCGTTCTGAGTTGAGTCATTTTCCTTTTTTTTTTCTAAATTTGATGTTTGGTTGGTTTCATTTTTTTAGTTTGGTCTGATCTTGGGGGTGGGGTTCTGTTCTCATCCTTTGGTGAGTTTTAAAAAACCCATTTTTTGGCCCTAACCTTCCATCATCAAAGGAACCTAAGGGATTCTCATTCAATGAAATATTCCAATGCACAATTGATTCACATATTTGTATTCATATCACAAGTTATATATCTTGTGGTATGGAAACACCAAAGGGAAAATGGATAGAAGGAGAGTATAACCTATTCCCATGAGAGGAGTAAGGAAGGATTCCACTTCTTGTACTGAAGACAATAAAAATATTTTGCAGTTGAATCCAACTCTCTAAGAAACATATATCCTCCTCCCTAGCTCATTCTTGACACCTGTGCAATAAATGCCAAATGTAAATAAGAGGAAAAAATAAACTACATGATAATCTAAAATGTAAAATCAAGGAGGTATGCAAGTATCTCCACTGGGGCTATGGACACTTGTTGAAAGTGGAGTAAGGTCTGTGATATCGGGGTGACTTTGTCAGGGCTATGGATGCTCGCTGGAAGCAGAGAAATACCATGATGAGGTTTCTAACTTTAAATAATTAATATGTCTAGTGTCTTCCTATTGGTCGTTATTTCCAACTCACCTCTCTCCTGATGGAATATAGGGTATTGGGTTAACTGAAAAGAGGCATGAAATCAATTGGACCTCTATAGTTGGAAAAGAATGAATATTCCCCGAGCCATACATATATAGATTTTTGAAAAATCTACGGTTCGTTATCTTGAATTGAAAGCCTTTCCCAAAAATTTCTCACCAATCCAAGTAAGGTAGGATATAGAGACACTAGTTTCACCCAATGAATCACTATTTTTTGACCACTCAACACAACCTCAAAGTTCTAGGAATTTTGGGGTACCACTTTTATTTTTTTATTAAGATGATTGTTTCTTCCCCAAGTTTGAGGGTTTTTTTTACTTTGACATTTTATGGTTATTGGTCTAAAATTCTCTGTCTCCAATTGATTAAATCTATGTCATATTCCCTTCCCAAAAAATAAATCATGTCCCCAACAATTGGCCTGAGAAAAATGAGCTCAAATTACTTGAAGAATTGAAGAAATCAATCATTGGGTGAGATCATCTAATGAGGTCATCGAATTGGGGAAAATGAGGTGTTATAAACAAAAAATAGTAGGCACCTCGTATCCTCTTGACACCTAATGGATGCATCAATGTTGGGCATCTTCCATGGACCTTAGTGTAGTATCCAATCTCCTTGGTCATGTTAGCCAATGCCATCATCGGGCTACCCATAAACATGAAACACGAAAAAAACCAAGGTCCCCATGCAATATCCACCATTTGATTTGAAGGGGGTTTAGTTTGGTTTTTTCATCTACACCGAGATGGGAGCCCACTCATGAAGTCAAGGATTCCACAGTGGATTCCATGTGGCAACCATACTACCACCAAGACACCAGCCGTACAATCATAACATGGAAGAAAGACTATATTCACTTCCAGTACATAAGATCGGTGTCACTACCATGTCCGATTTTGTATTCCTGATCTGGTATTTCCACGTCACACCTCGAAATTAGCATCATTGGCCATTGGGAATGACCATGACGTAGGCATATTTATGAAAGGACTCCAAATTCCACCCGACATTGACAATCTTGTTGGCCATCGGGTGAATTCAACATGATTTCGATCGACAGACATGTGCCTATTCACCCAATGGATGAATTTCATTTCTCCTCGTAGCTCTATGACCATTCAATTAGAAGTAAGGATCAATATGAGTTTTCAAAATGATGACTAACTACTCCACATTCCACACACACTACTGTCACTGGATCACTGATAAAAAAATACCATAAATGTTAGAAACCATCCGATTGTAGAGATGTAAAGATCACAATAGTTCTTCTCATCACTGGTATATAGTCCTACACCATAGGGCCTCATCCCCAAGCATGTCGAGTCACACATTTGAGATAGTAAGATTGTGCCACATGTATTTTTTCCATGTTGCAGTTCCATGTCTACATCGTTATCACCGACGCCTGATGAATCTACAATTAATCTTCATCATCCAATCAACAAAGGCAAACTAATCCTAACCATTGATTTCAAAATTTGATCTTTGGTTATGCTAGTTATAGTGGGGCCCTTAGTGTATCACTTGAAAAAGTTCACCAACCAAATATAGACACGTGCACCTATGAACCCCACGCTGGTATCACCACATCACCCGCCACATGATTTTGATGATCCAGGTGGATATTGATGGCCACCCACCTATTCCAAATTCCAACTGGCTCATCTTGACAGTTTTCAGGTCAACACGTTTCTCTGTAATGGGGACATTTCTTTGTAATTGTGGTTTCTTCACTTATGGGGTTGTCCTGAATCCCTACACATCATCTAGGTTGATATTTGTGGTCGCCCACCTATTCCAACTAGCTTATTTTGGAAGTTTTTATGTGAGTACATATTTATGTACTTCTAGGGCTGTTTTGGGGCTCTAAATAGTGTTTTCTTGGCTTTCCATAGTCAAACTATAGATGGAGTTAGAGTTTGATGACATACTATGTAGTTCTAGAAAATACCTTTATAATGAGCTATCATGCACCTAAAACAAAGATCGTATGCAAAAGTTATGACCCCTGGAAGTTAATGTACTAATTTACCCCAATGAGGCCCATATGACTTTTGGCGCTTCATCTCCTAGGGTTAGGGTTTTGGATGTCTAGGGTTTTGGAATTCATGTTTATCATAAAATTTCCTTCAGAGCCTCATTGTAATCATCTTCTTACAAATGAGCATAGTCATCACATCTCTTCTTAGAGATAAATCTACCACCATTCTAGGGAGTCTTGCACTCTATACTTTTACAGTCTCTATACATTTATTTCATTAATATAAATCATGTATTGTTGTATTTCTTTGTTTCTGGCAATTTTTATGTGTATTTCATTGTAATATCTTTTCTTTCATTTCATTCCTAAAATAATATGGATCAGTGGTATTAGAGCAGGCTGCTCTTGATCATTTTTTTCAGTGCATGTCCCCGACGAGGTCTGAGTATAACAAGTTGGGTCTCGAGCTTGTCTCTCTTGAGGAAAATATCTCTCGCATGCCCAATAAACCCTCTATGGAGGCAGTAAAGAAAAATGGCATAGTAAAAGATTTTATTAACCTATTGCTTGAGCAAGATCTCGTGCAACAAAGGGAAGAAGTGATGGAGAATTTTTCCACATCCTTCAATGGCTGCCGATAACAACAAGTGCATATTTATCAAGCAACCACTTTTGAGGAACCTCTCCCTTCAAGGTACAAGTTAATTTTGGTATTCCTGTATTTCAAGGTTAGATAGATGCAGATGCCTTAGAAAAATGGTTGAATATGCTAGAAGGTTATTTCTCCGTTCACAATTTTTTCGACAGGGAAAAGATCACCTTATAACTCCTCAAGGATCTCCCCCATGTAAAACATTGGTGGGAAAATTATTGGGAGAAACTTTCCACAGAGGAATCTAGAATATATGGGAGTGATCCCACTAGGGATTTTTTTGTGGATGTGGTCAAGGAACAATACTACCTTGTTGATAACTATGAAGAACGATATATGAGATGGACCACACCGTGGAAAGCCAAGAAAACACTGTGTAGAGCCCCAAAATGGCCTTGTAAGTACATAAAGATGTACTGACATGAAAACTTCCAAAATAAGCTAGTTCGAATAGGTGGGCGACCACCAATATCCACATGGATGCTATGTAGGGCTTCATGATAGCCCCATAAGTGCAGAGCCCACAATTACAAATAAATGTCCCCATTACAGAGAAACATGTCGAATTGAAAACTGTCAAGATGAGCCAGTTGGAATTTGGAACAGGTGAGTGGCCACCAATATACAAATAGTGTTGGATTTCACAAACACTTTCCATACCTTGCGCACCAAGATGGGTATCAAAGACTCTGTGCAACATATGGTTCTGAAATACCATGGGGCTCTGCATAGGTACATCCAAATTGAAATGGATTTCCTAAACATCTCATCATTGGGCATTGCATATCGATATGTTGTCAAAATCGAGCAGAAATTTAGGCACCAGAACAAATGGGAGTTCGATTCTACAAATCCGTAAGAACCAAAGCATGATAAATACGACCCTAACCAACATCCTTCCAACCACTAGTCCAAGACACACGAAAATAATGGTAAGGGAAAGACGAAGAATGACATTGGGAAGTGGTGTGACTTCCACAAAATCCCTTGGAACAACAACGATAAATGTCGCTCGAAACAATCAATGGTGGCCGAGGTCAAAGACAACGAGACAAAACCTGATTTGGAATCTAATCAAGAAAATATTGAAAACAGACAGATCATTGACGCAGAACCTACTACTATTTTTGCAACCGCAACAATTCAACCATAAGAACGAGTAGATCCTGAAGATGGGGAGTGCCTATTCCATTCACATATGTGGGTGAATGGGACCCTATTGCATTTCATTGTTGATAGAGGTAGCCAAAAGAACCTCATCTTAGTTGAGGTTGTCAAACAATTGGGGGTTTCAACAACACCACACCCGCAACCATACAACATTGGGTGGCTTCACCAGGGACGAGATCTCTATGTCAGCCAACAGTGTTTCCTATCCTATGGCATCCAACCCTTCAAGGATGAGGTTGTGTGTGATGTTTCCCCTCTTGATGTCTGTGATGTTGTTTTGGGCCAACCATATATGTGGAAAGGTCATGTTATTTATGAGTCTCAATCCCGTAGTGTCATTATTACTTTGGGGGGTCAACTCTACAGGATACCATAGGTAGTTCTAACTATTGTTCCACCAAAATAGTGCTACAAGGTAATCTATCATACTACAAAATTCATCCTCTTCAGAGTCTGTTCAAAGGATGCACAGAAGGCCACTATAACCACTGCAACCTCAACACCTTCTATCCAACATAAGTATATTATAGAAGAGAAATAAGATATTTTTTATTCACCTACAATGGTGCCTACACAATTCCCTGTCAATCCTAGAGACAACAGGTTGGTGGAACAAATTCAACCCCACCATCAACAGGTTTGTGACAACCTTCCACAGACCAAGCAACGCAACAAGGCACATAACTCACCAAGATTCAGATTCATAAAATGATTTCCCCTCTTCCTAGGGAACTCAATGCAATGGAGACCATTGATTCCTAAGGGGGGATGATTGATCTAGGTGGATATTGGTGGCCACCCACCTATTCCAAATTTCAACTGGCTCATCTTGACAGGTTTCAGTTCAACATGTTTCTCTCTAATGGGGACATTTCTTTGTAATTATGGGTCCTGCACTTACAAGGTTGTCCTGAAGCCCTACACAACATCCATGTGGATATTGGTGGCCACCCACCTATTCCAATTGGATTATTTTGGAAGTTTTCATGTTAGTACATCTTTTTGTACTTCCAAGGCCGTTTTGGGGATCTAAAAAATGTTTTCTTGGATTTCCACAATCAAACTCTAGACGAAGACAGAGTTTGAAGGAATAATGCATAGTTCTCAAAAATAGATTTCCAACGAGATATCACACACCTAAAATGAAGATCGTATGAAAAAGTTACGGCCCCGGGAAGTTAATGTACTAACTTACCCCAATGGGGCCCACATGAATTTTGGCGCTTCATCTCCTAGGGTTAGGGTTTTGGATGTCTAGGGTTTTGGCATTCATGCTTATCATAAAAATTCCTTCAGAGCCTCATTGTAATCATCTTCTTGCGAATGAGCATAGTTGTAACATCTCTTCTCAGAGATAAATATGCCACAATCCTAGCGAGTCTTGCACTCTGTATTTTTACAGTCTCTGTACATTTCTTTCATTAATAGAAATGATTTATTGTTGTATTTCTCTGTTTCAGGAAATTTTTGTGTTTATTTCATTGTAATATCTCTTCTTTCATTTTGTTCTAAAAATAATCCAGACCATTCGGGATGTCACAAATAATCTAATCAGTGTTATGATTGGTGAAGAATTAACATGCCATATCCATGGATCCCGATCGAATCACAATGCCATAGTTAGACCACATCTGTTAACCATTGGTCGTCACATTGATGCATCAACTCATCCAAGGAAGGTAAGTGAGCCTATACTCCTGCATTTAAACACCATTAATCTTCAAATATCACCTTGTTACGTCAAAATTGAAGTTATTAAACTTGTACTTCACCTATATATATTTTTTACTATTATATATTTTACTGGTTGAACAAATGTTTTCCCCTATGGCCTGCTAAAAATAAGAGCTATCAAGTTTTCTCTGATAAAGGGTTTCCTGGACATTGACATAGTTTGGAAAATTCAAAAAGGTAAGTGTCACTACGCCTGTATACAAGGAAGTTTTCTCAATAAGGTATGTGAAAGTTGAGTTCTATAATTTTTTTTATCACAACATGGTACAATCACTAATTTTCACTAGTTTGGATGCAGGTGAAATGGCCCTGAAGAAGACACCTATGTGGAGGACTCTGAAGAAGCCCATAACTCGCTCTAGTGGCCCTACAAAAATATCATATGTTGTGCCAGAATTGCTGGAAGAGACGAAGACTTTGAAGGTCACCACACAGTTGATTATCATGCCCCTAAAGAAGGAATCACATATTCTACCTCTGTACTACGACACCGAGACCTATGCGATGAGAGAAACTTCTACTCAGGTACATATTCATTCTTGGAATGATCTGTATTGGAAAATAGATAAAGGAGACTCCACACAATGTTATTTTACTTAGGGATGTGGATGATAAGGTATTTCCAACAATTAAGCGGGTTATGCTTCATTTGGTTTCTGCCAAAGCACTCGTATTCCCCTGTGTGGAGATGATGGAATGCATCATTAACCATACCACAACTAAAGAGTGAAGAATAATTAATTATCAAGGGAAGTGTATAGGGTATTTCCTCCCATGGTACATGGCTCACTGTTACAAGCTCCCAGAAGGAATTCCTTGTGTTTGGTCAAGAGTTTCCTAGGTTATAAAAATAGTCCAAGAAGTTGCTAACTTGTATAGGAATTGGGACCTGGAGGAAAAATACACCTACCTGGGAATATATGGAGCCATGATCCCCCCACATTTTTTACCTATATATGTGCCATACATATGAGTGGTTGGGGAAATTTTCTATTAAACAATCATGCAAGGGTTCATTGCCACCCTTATTAAAGAGAATAAGAGATTATTCATCCCTTACAACTTCCAAATAGGACATTATGTTGTGAAATATGGTAAACACGTGAAGCAAGAAGGTTAGTTCCACTTAGAGTATAGGTTCATTACAGGTAGGTACAGGAAACATGATCCTAAGGGATTAGTTCTAAAACATGCAACACAAGTTACATTAACTTGGACATATTCCCATGATGGTGCAGACCCCCTGCCCTGGGGCCTGAGATTTGCCCAGGATCTTCTCTAAACCATGACAAGAGTTAATGAACCCCTACTTAAAATCACAAAGGATTATCATGCTTCGCAAGTCCACGGGTCTTGATGCAATACCCCAGCTCTCGACAATAGCAAAGGAGCGAAGCTCCGAATGGGCTTAAGGGACAAGCCCCTTTTCTTCAGCCCCTTCTCAATACAACCATGACCAAAACTTAGTTTGAGCTCTTATCGTGACTCGTGACTTCGCGATTTGGAGTGTTGAGCTCTCGTGCTCTTCCCTTGCGAATCCCTGAAATGCGATAAGTCAACGCTATGTGGACTCTTCCAAAGCGATGCATACACACCACTTGTCTCCTCCACTTTACTCTGCTTATAGGGTGAGTTCTTTCCACCTGTCCACATGGATTTTTCGGCTTTCACAACTAAACCGAACAGCCAACAACCGTTCCTCTTCCTCTATGGATCCCCGACTCTAAAATCGTTCCCTTGATGAGATCGACGACTGTGAGCCTCCCTCGATCCAACGGTCTTGGCTATATTGGGATTTCGCAACCCGGGAGTTCACAACTCTCGAGTCCAACCTTGAACTACTCCACTTCCTGATCCCCGATATGGTGAATTCACATACGAGATCAATGGTCCTCGTTGATTCATATCTAATGGTCACTACTCCTCCTGAGCTTATGGGTGTTGAAAGACTCTCAGTCTTAATCCCTCCGCTGGTCTATCAGATCCAACAACCCACAGAACTTCGGTACTTCCCCTTGAAGTGATTCCACTGTCTGTTTTCAACTCCACGAGGACTTCTTATCAAATGACTTGGCTTCCTCCCTCCTAAACTTAATGCTCAAGAGATGATTTCGACCTCTGTCTCCCTTTGAATTCCTCAAAGGTTCTATCCCTTCTGAGCTTATGCTTGCAAAATCAAGGCTTCCAAAAGGGTCTCTGCGCACACTCCTTGTGGAAATTTTGAATAACCTTTGGTTATTTGGATCTTCGACTCTGTGCCCTCCTTGCAACAACAATCTCTCAATCTTCCTCTTGGGTTTGTAAAATCCAATACCTCACCCAACCTGCACACACCTTGCATGGCTCTGCATCTTGCTAGCACTTCTTCCTGTAAAAACACAATTGTATACTTCCTGAGAGTTCTGAGATGAAACCCAGAACCTAGTCGATGCACTCCTTGTGGACCCTCCACTACACTCTTTGCAGGAGTTCTCAGAAAGAGAAACAACTGAAACTCATTCTTCCCTTATCCAGAATTCAAACATTCAACATAGAATTCTAGAGCCTACACACACACATAGCATTGAAAGAAAATGCATACAGAGAATGCAAACAAACCTGTAACATACAATTTAAGAGGTGGTTCCAACAACCGTAACAAACAAATAGATTTGGAATCAAAGCTTTCTCCTATTAATTATAGTGCTCCTGTACATGGTAAATAACAACAACTAAAAATGCATAAAATTCTCTGTTCTCATCTATTCTTCTCTGCATCTCTACAGCTTACGAATTCTGAATAATGTTGTTACAATGATACAACGGTGAGGGTGTTTATTCTTCTAGTTTTTTTTCCTAAGCTCCTAAAACTGTCTAATCTACCATTTAAATCTACCTACTTGCATTAAACATACATAAATGCCTATTACATCCGGTGGATAGGAACATATGCTCCAAAATCATTTTGGATCTTCGAGGCATAAATGCAACTACACTTTCCTCCCATCCATTACATTAATGTTTCAGATTTTGAAAATTCACAATGTTTTCACAAAAATGTATTTAATTGCATCAGCGCGTCTATCTGTCCCCTTTGGCTAGGCACGTTCTTTTACTTTATACGATGCTCTTGCATCATACTCCCTTTCTTGAAAATTTTCATGAACTCCTGTTCATGATCTCTTGCACGGTCTGTCCATGTCTCTGAATTTCTACTTCACTCTCCCAACTGGCATCTTCAATTGGATGTCCTTTCCGCTTGACCAAGTATTCAAAATACTCTTTTCTCCTAGTCTTTCTGCTAATCCTCTTGTCAATTATGCTTTCCATCTGTGGATTTTCAGCTATAGGTATTTGTTTTGTCCATTGAATATTTTCTCGTTCATCTTCTGCTCCTGCTTCTTTATATCTGTAAGGGTACAAATCCGTGACATTGAATATAGGTGAGATTCCGACCCCATCGGGTAATTCAATCTCATATGTGTTTGCCCCAAATTTCCTTATGACCTTGCACGGTCCAATATTTTTCATCTTAAGCTTGTTGTATGTTCCCCTTGGGAACCTCTCCTTCCTCAAATGTGCAAGAATCAAATCACCAACTTCAAATTGAAGTTCTCGCCTATGTTGATCTGCTCTATGCTTGTACTCTTGATTTGAACTCTGCAACCGCTCCTTAATTCTGCTATGAAGTTCCTTCAGTAGATTCTCCCTCATGGAGCATTTTAGAATACATAGTTGATTACCTTTGAACAATAATCCATCCTAGATCATGTATTCGGTCCATTGGCCTCTGTCCTTGAGAATTGGATTCTCATATGCCTCATATGCCTCTTTGAAATTTGGGTCATCCCTGTACATTTCTTTGAGATTATCAAAACCCAAAGTCTTGACTCTGAATTCCTGCATAAGCAAACATTTCCTGCTCAAAGCGTCAACAACTTTGTTAGAAGTTCTAGAAATATGCTTAATCACAAAAGTAAAATTCTGCATGAACTCAACCCATTTAGAATGTTTTTGGTTCAACTTCTCCTGTCGAGTCACGAATTGCAAAGCGTGATTATCGTTGTACAAAACGAACTCTTTGGGAACCAAATAGTGCCTCCATTTCTTCAGCGCTTGTATGACTTCGTAGAATTATTTTTCATACGTGGAGTACTTGATCTTTGCTTCATTCAATTTTTCACTGAAATATGTGATCGAACTGTTGTCTTGGCTTAAGACCGCTCCAATTGCAAATCCACTCGCATCACACCTGACCTAGAATGTCTTGCTGAAATCTGGCAAAACTATAATTGGTTGCTCAGTGATCTTCTTCTTCAGAAGGTTGAAGCTCTTCTCTACTTCGTCTGTCCAATGAAAATATTTATGCCGCTTCTTCACCGTATCCATCATCGGTGCGCTAATTTCACTGAAGTTTCGAATGAATTTCCTGTAGAAGCTAGCCAACCCATGGAAGCTTCGAACTTCGAATACGCTCTTCAGCGATGGCCAATCCTTAATCACCTTTATCTTCTACGGATCCATTTTCAATTCATTTGCAGAGATAACAAAACCCAAATAAATGAGTTATGTCCTCATAAATGATGATTTCTTCATATTGATTAGCAATTTATCTTGCTGCAATCTCCTCATCACGAAAGCTAAATGCTTCAAGTGTTCTTCTTCAGTTTTGTTGAAGATTAATATATCATCAAGATATACAATCACAGATTTTCCAATGAAGTCCTTCAAAACCTCGTTCATTAACCTCATGAAGGTGCTCGGTGCATTTGTCAATCCAAATGGCATTACAAGACATTCGTACAAACCCTCGTTTGTTTTGAATGTCATTTTCCATTCATCACCTTCCTTCATCCTGATTTGGTGATAGTTGCTTTTCAAATCGATATTTGAAAAATATTTTGCTCCGCTCAATCAATCCATCAAGTCATCCATCCTTGTAAATGGAAACCTATATCTAATGGTAATCTTATTGATTTCCCTTGAGTCTGTACACATTCTCCAGCCTCCATCTTTATTTGGGCTGAGCATTGTAGGAAAAGCGCATGGAATCAAGCTCTCCCAAATCAATCGCTTGTCCATTAAATCCTGGACTTGTCTTTTAACCTCTTCATTCTCCTGTGGCATCAATCTATATGCCACTTTGTTCAAAAAACTAGCTCCAGGTATAATATCAATGTGATGGCTTATAATTCTGATAGGTGGCAACGAACAGGGTAGTTCGTCCACTACTATATTAGCAAATTCTTCCAGCAACTCCTGGATTTATTTCGGCAAATCATCTATTCTCGTACTAGTCAAAACAATTTTGGGCTTCCTGACCACAATAAATTGTGTGTCTTCCTCCTTCTTAACTTCCTTAATAATTTCCTTCCCACTCATGAGAAGTATAGTGTTGTTCACCTCTGGTTTCACTTCTTTATCCTTAATAGGCAACAACATGTGCGTCCTACCATTTTTCTCTAGGGTGTACATGTTATTTCTCCCATCATGAACCACATTTCTGTCATATTTCCATGGTCTACCCAACAATAGATGACAAACATCCATGGGAATGACATCACATAATATCTCATCTTTATATCCTCCTATTTTGAATTCGACTAAACATTGCTTAGTGACATTTACCTGGTGTCCTTTTTGCAGCCACGAGACTTTATACGGGCTTGGATGTACAACAGTCTCCAGCTCCATCTTTTCTACCATTTTCGTAGACACGAGATTATCTATGCTACCGCTATCCACTATGACCTTGCATACCCTGTCTTTGGTTTTGCAAGTAGTCCGAAACAAATTGTTTCTTTGGGTTGGGTTCTCTGGTTCCTTCTTTGGCTTCAAGAGAACCTTCCTCATCATTAAGGATCTTCTGCCCTCAGCATCTTCTACCTCAAAATTCTGTCCTTGAGCTTCAGTAATGTGAGTTTCACCATATTTCTTCCTATCTAGACACTCATAGGATTTATGTCCGATTTTTCCATAGATAAAGCATTTCACTTTGCCTCCTCTGCCTCTTCCTCTTCCTCTGGTTCGAGGAAAAGTATTTCGATCAGCATACTGCCTCCCCTGTGATCTTCCTCCTCTCTCAGATTGAGTTTGAGGTTTCTTTCCCTCATCTTTGGACTTCTTCGTTCTGTCTTGGGCAATTTCCTTGCCTCTGCTTTGACTTCTGCCTCAACCTCTTTGACCTTGCTTTTGGCTCAGCTTCTCTTCAGCTTTCAAAGCCATCTGATAAGAATCTTCTATGATTCATATGGTCATCATGTTCATCTCATCCTAAATGTCATATCGTAGGCAATTCATATACCTGGAAACTTTCTCATCATCACTTTCCCGATGACCTGCTCTAATGTTTATCCTGTAGAACTCTTCGGTGTATTCTTTCACCGTCATTAGCTTCTGCCTCAAATTCTTCATCCTCTAAAATAGATTGATTTGATAATCTCTGGGTATGAATTTGGCCTTCATTTTTGCGACCATTCTGTCCCAAATTTTGATTGTCTACTTGCCCTTGCAACGCCTATCAACCTGCAGTTCATCCCACCACAGTGCTGCATGCCCTTTAAGTCTGGTAACGACATGTTTAAATTTTTTGTCTTCTTTGACATCCTCATAGTTGAAGTATTTTTCTAGAGCCCTAATCCAATCTAGAAGCTCCTCAACATCTAGGTTGCCTTCGTACATAGGAATGTCCATTTTTTCCCTAGCACCTGTCCTTGCAACAACCCTGAATAGGTGTTCCTCTGCAGCGTCTTTGGCTGCGGCTTCTTCTCCTTCGTGTTCTGCATCATTTTCTCTTTCAGCTTCGCTGATATCTCCAACATCGATTGTTCACCTCTATGCCATCTCCATGGCATCAAGCCTGGCATGTAATTCACGCATCTCCCTTTCCACTGTTGGATCAGGTATTGGCCTCTCTCTTCTTCTCGGCAGCATGGCTATAAAATTCCTCTTTTCTCTCTACTACAGAAAGAAAAGAATTTGTTTTGTGCTCTGATACCACAACTGGTGTAGACCCCCTACCCTCGGGCCTGAGATCCGCGCAGGATATTCTCTAAACCACAACAAGAGTTAATTAACCCATGCTTAAAATCACAAAGGATTATCGGGCTTCGTGAGTCCATGAGTCTTGATGCAATAACCCAGCTCTCGACAATAGCTAAGGCGCGAAGCTCTGAATGGGCTTAAGGGATAAGCCCCTTTTATTCAACCCCTTCTCAATACAACCATGACCAAACCTTAGCGCGATCTCTTATCATGACTCATGACTTCGCGAGTCAGAGTGTTGATCTCCCATGCTCTTCCCTTGTGAATCCCTAAAACACGATAAGTCAACACTATGTGGACCCTGCCAAAGCGATGCATACATGCCACTTGTCTCCTCCTCTTTACTCTGCTTATGGGGTGATTTCTTGCCACCTGTCCACATGGATTTTTCGGCTTTCGCAACTTGAGCGAACAACCAATAGTCGTTGCTCTTCCTCTATGGATCCCAACTCTGAAATCGTTCCCTTGATGAGATCGACGGTTGTGAGCCTCCCTCGATCCAATGGTTCTGGCTGTATCGAGATTTTGCAACCTGGGAGTTCACAACTCTCGAGTCCAACCTTGAACTACTCCACTTCTTGATCCCTGATATGGCAAATTCACATACGAGATCAACGGTCCTTGTTGATCTGGATCTAATGGTCACTACTCCTCCTAGTATTATGGGTGTTGAAAGACTCTCAGTCTTAATCCCTCCACTATTCTATTAGATCCAAAGTCCCATGGAACTTCGGTACTTCCCCTTGAAGTCATTCCACTGTCCGTTTTCAACTCCACGAGGACTTCTTGTCAAATGACTTGGCATCCTCCCTCTTCAACTTAACTCTCGCGAGATGATTTCAACCTCTGTCTCCCTTTGAACTCTTCAAAGGTTCTATCCCTTCTGATCTTATGCTTGCAAACTCAAGGCTTCCAAAAGGGTCTCTGCGCGCACTCCTTGCGGAAATTTCAAATAACCTCTGGTTATTTGGATCTTCGACTCTATGCGCTCCTTGCAACAACAGTCTCTCAATCTTCCTCTTAGGTTTGTAAAATCCAAGACCTCACCCATCCTGCGCACACCTTGCATGGCTCTATGTCTTGCTAGCACTTATGCCTATAAAAACACAATTGTATACTTTCTAAGAGTTCTGAGATGAAACCCATAACCTGGTCGATGCACTCCTTATGGACCGTCCACTGCACTCTTTGTAGGAGTTCTCAGAAATAGAAAAAACTGAAACTCATTCTTCCCTTATCCAGAATTCAAACATTAAACATAAAATTCTAGAGCCTACACACACACATAGCATTGAAATAAAATGCATACAGAGAATGCAAACAAACCTGTAACATACCATTTAACAGGTGGTTCCAACAACCATAACAAACACATAGATTTGGAATCAAAGCTTTCTCCTATTAATTCCAGTTCTCCTGTACATGGTAAATAACAACAACTAAAAATGCATAAAATTCTTTGTTCTCATCTATTCTTCTCTGCAGCTCTACAACTTACGAATTATGAACAATGTTGTTACAATGATACAAGGGTGGGGATGTCTATTCTTCCGTTTTTTTTCTAAGCTCCTAAAACTGTATAATCTATCATTTAAATATGCCTACTTGCATTAAACATACATAAATTCCTATTACATCCAACGGATAGGAACATACGCTCCAAAATCAGTTTAGATCTTTGAGTCATAAATGCAACTGCACTTTCCTCCCATCCATTACATTAATGTTTCAGATTTTGAAAATTCACAACATTTTCACAAAAATGTATTTAATTGCATCTGGGCGTCCAACTGTCCCCTTTGTCTAGGTGCGTGCTTTTGCTTTATATGATGCTCCTGCAGCACATGAGAAGTGGGAAAAAGAACTATGTACAGAGAATGCCCAGGACTAGCATGAAGTGAAAAAGAGAAGGGAAAATCCAAACATAACCATTTTCACATCCCTATCCATAGAATAACAAATCAAGATAGTAAGGGTTGGAGCATATTCTAGCTCAGGAACAAGTATAGAGAGGATAGGAAGTATAGAGGATTCCATGAAAGAGGAAGAAAGACATGCCATATTAGTTGAGCAAGAAAGAATCCAAAAGGAACAAGGTGAAGAAAGGAAGTCTCAAGATGAGAAAAGAAAGAAAGAAACAATGAAGGAACAACAAGAAAAACTATATGAACAAAGGAGAGAGGCAGAGAAAAAGCAGAGATAACTTGAGTTCATTGAGAAAAGGAAGAAGGATAGAGAGGAAAAGTCCCTTCAATAAGAATCTGAAGACAAGGAAAATTAAGGCACAAAGTTGGGCCAAGGAGTTGAAGAAGATTCAGGATGACGCAACAAGACGACACAAAAAGGAAGAATTAGATCGGTTGCAAAAGGAGTCAATGGAGACAAAAAAATAAGAATGGTGAGGGATAGAAAACATCGAACACTATGGGAAAAGTAGATGAATTTATTGACTTAACCGGAGAAGATGAAAAATGGGATGCATCTATTGTTCCTATAATCAATGAGAACCCCAAAACAGAGAAAATTTCTAAAGAAACACCAAAAGAGCAAGAGGCAGAGGTAAAACAAAAATAAAGTCAAAAGAAAGATAGTTCTTCCCCAAGGGAGGATGATCTCCCTCCTTAGAGTGACAGTGAAACCTCATCAAGTAGTGATAAATCAAATGCAAACCCATCAGGTGGAAAAGACCAAGAGGTACCACCACTTGAGAAAAAGGGGGAAAACATGGGCGACCCAGATAATGAGGATAATCAAAATGGGAAAGATTTGAAGAAACAAGATATTGGGAAAAAAAAATTAGTAATCACATAGTGGTTGAGAGTTTGATGATGTAGAAGAAGAGGAAGACATTGAGTATGGGAAAAAGGACAAATTGAATGCTAATTCCAGTCCCGATCAATTAAATAGGAATTAAGGGGGAACCAAAATTCCCCATACAGGTATTCTAGGTGACTCACTAACTTTGGGTAAAGGAACATGGGAGAAAATTTAGGACAATACCCAAGAGGATGTCGAGGCCAAGAATAAACTTGACCAGGAAAGAGAGAAGTCGAAGAAAGAGTCACTAGTCAAAGAAGTTACCCAGGACCCAATATCAAAGAAATTCTACACACCAGGAGGATTCATAAACATGTTGTCCTATGGTGATCAACCTATCCCCCAACCAATGGATGATGTGACAAACTTTTATCTCTTCACTTATGATCAGAAGAAGAAATATATAGTGAAGAGAACTCATAAGAAATTAAGGTTAACATTGGACAATGAAGCAGTCAACATCACATAGGAAGTTATCATTGACATGAAGAAGGCAATAGCAAGCTAGCTTTACTCTATAGGATTGGTTATATCCCATGCCTCTTATGACAAAGAAATGATCGAGGAAAGGGATTTATAACAAGACAGGTCCAAAATTGATTCCCTCAAACACCAAATACAATACCATCAGGAGGCCAGAGGAGCAACAAAATTTAAAGAAGACTTATTGGAGTTGCATGACAATCATTAGAAGATACAAGAGACTCTGATAGAAAAGGTTGTGGCTCTTCAAGAAGAATCCTTGCTGCTAGGAATTACCAACAAAGAAGTGCACAAATGGGATGAGAAATAATTTGGTACTCTAGAAAAGTTGGATTTTGTGCAAGCTATACAAGAGGAAAAAGGATCAAAACACCACAACACAGATATGTTTTCAGATGAACGTATGGCTCAAATGCGCTCAACAACCAAGCATTGGGAAAAAATCATTGATGATCCTGTGTACAAGATAGATGAGGAGTGGGATCACTATAATCAGAGTTGGGACAAGATTGATCAAGCAATGACATAACTTCAATTGCCTTCTTTCGGTTCCCCTCCTGATTTTTGACTGATGGATGAGACAATAGCCGAGTTGCGATGGTTAGTCAATGAATATAAGGAACAAGTTCAATGAATCAATGCGATGGAGAGAGGACACATGCATAAGCATTTGATTGGTCAAGTTAATATCATGGACCATATTGAAAAGGTAGTTAAGTGCATGAAGAAGCACATTGTTCAATATCGTGACAAAAATCATGAACTCACTATGTCGATGGATCAACACAAGTTCCCATTCATTGAGACTTGCACTTGAATATTCAGAGAGTGGTATGATTATGTGGAAGAGCATGTAAGCCAGAAAACCCACAGATCACCTGAGTCATCTTGAATCAAGCTTATGATTTTCAAGTTCAATTTTGTATAAATAAAGGGACCCTAGAGATAGAAAGAAACTTTTTTTCATTTCAAGGATTTCACTTGTTATTTTTTTGTAGAACTATTTCGACAATTAATTAAAATCTCTGCTGGAGCCTGAAGCAGTTTCTTGGAATATAATTGGTGTTGTATGTGAAATTGTGGAATTTTCTGCTATGGAATGGCATGTGTTAATGTCTAGCAATATTTTTATCAATCAATCTATCTTGTGAATATTGCAGCTTTACATCTAATTCTTGTTTCATGTTTAATTTGCGTGTGGGTTATTTTATTTGATATATGATACTCGTGGCTGTAGAAATATAGAATTAGTTTTGTATCTCTGACATGTTCTAAATAAGATATGCCACATGCATGTATAGTTTATGATGTACAACAATTTCTAGGAATTATTTCTAATGGAGCTAGGCATATAACAATCAATTGGTTACTTATTAATGCAATTCTTTAAAAGTTATCTTTGAAATTAACTGTGTTATCTCTTCTTACTCATTTAATGGTTTGCTGGACTAATTCCTTTTAAACCTTTGGTGTGTCAAGTTGTTCTAAATTAAATATAAAAGAAAAGCATCCCCAAAATAAAGTTGGTAGCGGAAATGAAGTAGTAAGATCTTAAATCCCATAGAAACTCGTCGGACCATCAATCCGGAGAATCATGCTACCTCAAACAAAAAATAGTCTAATTGGGCCTCATCTTAGGGTGTGATTCCTACTATTGAGTTAAAGGGAATTTAGACCCCTCAATAGACTATTCATAATATCTCTCAACATAACGAAGATGGAAAATTATGTTGTTGATATTGATAGTGTTAAAGGCCTACCAAATGTTGTAGTTGTAGTGCTTTCCCATTCTTAATTATGGAAAAAAGTGACAGCGTATGCATGATTTCGATCAGGGTTGAGGAGCCTAAAGTGACTGGAGTAGCAATATTCTTTATTTACTTGAATGTTATGTTGCATTCACCAATACGAAAGTAAGGACCACCCATTATGAAGTATTAGCGAGCGTGGAATAGTGGTAACCTCAATATTATATGATAAATGTGAAAGCTCCTCCATTATTGATATTGTGACCTTAACCTCCTTGTAAAAATTATTGCAAATTGGGAGTTTCATTGCACACAAACTGAAATAAATATCATAGGGATCAACCTGCAATTTGAGGAGGAATGAAAATTGGAAGCTCCTCAGAATTCCTACAAATAGAAATAGACGAAGAGCATCCCGTTAATATACTTGGTGATTTCTTTAATCCATTATCCTTACGTATAAACCCTAAAGGATTGATTATACTTGTTTCTCAAATACAAGTATGTGGAAATTTTTTTGACTTGTAATTTCTAAGACATGCTCTGAGACAATTAGTTTAGAAAATATATGTTTATGTTGTTACAACCCACAAAGGACAATTTCAAGCATGGTCGAAATGTGGATATCATGAGAAAATTCCAAAGAATGATGCAGTAGGGCAGGGCATGTCAAACGTGGAGTTTGTTTTTTTCTTTATACTAAGTATTGCTAGGAGAATTTGTTACGCCTTCTTTAGGTTTCTGAGATGTTCTTCAGACAGACATTGTGATATGTTGAATATAATCAGTATAATGGATGCAATTTTAGCTATTGAAATACCAAGCATGGATGACCTACTACTATACGTAAATGTTGTAGTTGACAGGTTGTACAAGAAAATATTTTTTTAATGCGATGAGGAAAATCTACAAGTTGAAGATGTTTATGGAATTCAAGTGATCCAGGAGGATCTAAGAAATTCTCATAGAGGTCCAGGAGGATTCAAAATGCTCACAGAGGTTCCAGGGGATCCATAAATGCTCAAAATTAAACCATCTCAAATCATCCCAAAAACAACGTCAATGCATAGAGCTCATCGTCAACTTTCCAACAATGTAAACAGAAAGTCAAACAGAGTTCATATGCAAAAGTTATAAGCGGTCAAACTTTGGGTCAAATAGGGAAAAGTCAAAGGGAAAAAAAAAGAGGTGACACATGTCACCACTGCAAGGGTGACACATGGCACATGTACATACAACAGATGGTTTTTCATATGATTAGTTGGTAGGTGACATGGCAAGGTTTGTTATCATATGACTAGGCAATCGTACCTCCAAGTGGTCTAGTCATACACCGAGACGTGGTATGTATGAGCCAATGAGAGGATGTCACGTGGTGACCTCCCATTGGCCAATATTGGTATGGTTATAAAAATATTTGGGAGTTGACAGGGGTTGAACCCATGACCTTTCAAAGCCTTAACTCAAGCCCCATTACCAACGCACCCTCACATATTTCTTAACCACTATATGTGTTAAATATCTTTTGAACTTGGTTAAAGCTATATGTGGAGGGGAAAAGGGGCCAACAACTAGCCCCAGCCCCTAGTCCATATATATTACCATGCGACCAACTCTATAACAATCATGGGCTAATATAAATGGCAACGAGTGTATAATATATGGTATATATACCATACAACATATATATATCCAACGGATATTCCAAACCATATGTTGGTTATAACCTATGTTATTTATAACATATGGCTATAACCATATGTAATAAAAACCATGAATATGCCAAGGTCGTGGGGAATAGAACCCCTGACCTCTTCCTTTTTAGCGGGTGGTTTAGCCAATATGACAAATTACCCACACTTAGAGGGAATCCCTCTAAAATTAGTAATGAGGTTGCACTAATTTCGCATGGGAGTTGGAGGACCGAGCCTATTTAATGGGCGCAGATCCCAACACTCCTACACACATCCCTATGTGAAAAAATCCCTATGCATAGATCTCAAGGTGCATGGAGTATGAGACAGGGCATGGTTTTCTAGGTAGTATGAATGCATTGAAGTTCACGCAAGTACAATCTAAGTTTTGTGTTGCACCGTAAAGCGTGCCAAATGGAACTTTAACAAAATTTCAAGTATTTTATATCAATTTTGCATGATTTTTCGCAAGGATAATGAATATGAGGTTTATTTAGTGATTTTAGGTCATTAATAAATATCTTTGATCAATTTTTCATTATTGGACATTTAATGCATTGTTTTATGTGTCGAAGAGGGCGTAATTGAGCTAGTTTGGTAATTTTTCAAATTTATAGTCAAAATTATCAGAATTTCACAAGGATATCAATGGTGAATTTATTTTCGTGTTTTGAGTAATGGAATTTAAGAGAATCCATTATTTTTTCATATTTGAATCATTTTACATGTGATTTTGGTATTTGAGATGGAGAAGGCAGTTTTCATTGGATTAAAGAGAACTTAAAGATGAAACAAAAGTATGTAAATTGAGTTCTTTTATTTTTTGTTGTGTGAGATCACTAATCAAGCAAACTAATCATCAATTTATGAGTTTTTGGGTGAAAGTCACATCATCAAAATTATGCAAACCATCCCAATACGATCAATAAATGATTCTACATCAGGTTAGATATTGCATGTATATATGTAAAGAAATAAGTGGTGTCTAAGGATTTTCAGATCACATTGGCATTGGAGCCAGGATGTCCAACCAACTCATTTGAGAGAAAGTTTCTATTAGATCTAGTTTTGGATTGTGTTGCAAGCTATTGTTGTGATGAGATCCAAGAGTTCAGTTGGTGAATATCTTGAAGGCTCTTTTCAAGAAAGAAAGATGAGTAAAGTCCTTATGAAGTTGAGACTGCAGAAGAAAATTGATTGACAAATCCTGAGAGAGAATTATGAGTTAAGAATGCAATGGAAATCTCTCGAGGAAGAGAAGCAAATGCTGCAAGATCCACTGTTATGTCATGAAGATTTCCACACAAGTATTTTTCATGAATTTGAGAGAAAGTTGCAGATGAGACCATCAATCAGTAAAGTTGGACAATCATATAATGAGATAGTCTCTCTTACTCTATCTCCTTCCAATAACATGATCGAGAAAGAAGACTCTTCATATTATTCTTTTTCCCATCAAGATGGAGAGTGCTCAAGGGTAGCTGAAGCAAAGAGAACCTCAGATGAAGAAGTCCTACATAAGCAATTGGCCTTACCTTCCAGTCCAGAGAAAGGTAACATGTGCAAATCATCTCCAGGGAAATATGTGCATGTTACAGGAGAAGGAATGAAGACTTTTTCCACTGGTGAATGGTCTAGTTATGCATGTTCTTCCTATGGAATTAGAAACCATGATGTGGATAAGTGTCGAAGAAGACAGTCTATGAAAGATAGTCCCTCGAGAAAGAAGGATAAAAGTAAATATCATTTCTCATAGCAAAGGAAAAGGGGGAATAATAATAAGGGATCATGGAACAAGATACTCTTATCTTATTGTGGCAAGAGTGGACACCAGATTGAGAAGTGTTGGATAGTTTACCCGCACTTATGTCCGAAGCGGAATAGAAAAGATGTAAATACACTTGCGAGAATACAATAAGCATCTCCAAATGAAGTCAATGGTCTCCCTAAAAGTCTTGGGAAGGAATACTTCCATATGGATGGTCTTGGAAAAGTGATATATGAAGACATCGAAGAAATGTTCATGGATGGTGGCTCATCTCGCCACATGACCAGGATGAGATCAACACTTTTGACTTTCTTAGAGTCTGGAGGATTTCTAGGAATCAAACATATGTTATATGCTCCATACTTAAAGGTAAACCTACTCTTAGTTGCAGCATTTGAAGATGAAGGCTATGCAATTGAATTCTAGAATGGTAGAGTACTTGTGTATTCAAGGGAAGCTACTCCAAACATAGCAATAGTTTTTGGTATTTTCAAACAGAGGTTATACATGTTACTGGGAAGACCGATAGTTTAGTCCAATGGTTAATTCGATTCAACATCATATTCTGCATTAGATTCAATGTCATATTCAACATCAACATCAAAGGCATTGTCAGAGGTTGGAAGCTGCAAGAATCCTCCCAGTACACTGGGGAGAATGAGTCCATAAGTAAACCATATCAAAATTTTGTAAATATGTATATTTGTAAATATAATATACATATGCGTAAATCTCCTAAATTCTATTAGAAGGCTTGTAAGCCACTCATTGTAAATTATGAGAGTGAAAGGGACTCTATAAATTTCTATATTGCCACCTTGTATGAGTGAGAGGAATTTTGTAAAGAGAGTTTCTATATTGCTACCTTATATGTTGTAAAGAGTGAGGGGAATCTCGCTAGATATTTCTAGATAGCCACCTTACACTTTGTTATGGAGTGAGAGGAATCTCGTTAGAGGAATCTCGTTAGAGATTTCTAGATAACCGCCTATATACATACTATTTTACAGTGAGAAGAATCTTGTTATGAATATTTCTAATCTTTTAGACAACAATATGGACAAATGTATTGTCTTGTTATCAGCTAAAGGGATGCATATGGATCAAATTGTCTAATACAACATTCTTGATTCTGAAGAACTGAAAGTGAAGGAACATAAGGATGCAGGTAGTTAGAGCATGTAGTTTAGGATCAGAAAAAGCATCAAGGTAATGAAAAAATTTCTAGATCCAGTAAAGGAGAAGAAATCCTCTTCGGAAAATAAGAGGCATAAAAGTGCATGCTATAAGAATCTTTAAATACTATTTCATGTTCATAAAGATGTATACCTTGAACATAAGCAAGTCAAGTACCGATGATAATAGTACAATTAACAGGATTACTTTTCAAGGTAGGAGCAACAATGAATAGAGTATTCATTCAGGGACTTTTACATATACATCAGTAAGTACAAGAACAAAGAGTTCAAATGGGAAAGGAATAAATCAACATTCGACATGGTTTCAGATCGCCTGAGATGGAATATATTCCACAAAAGGAGATGGGAGTGGATGTTGAAATATAGGATGCATGTATTGTAAAGATTCAATGAACAAGACTTTTGTTGTCAGGGAATATATGAGCCATTACCAGAGATATATATCATATTAGCTATGGTGCTAGAGGCCAGAGTCAAAACTATATTAAATAGAAGTAGACATAAGTGCACTGATCTAGTACCTAAGATCGAAGACCCAATATGAAGACTTATTACCAAAAGAATCGACAAGATGGAAGATTGAAGAAGCTTCATCACTAATTTACTGAATATGAACCTTTTAGTAAGGTGGAAGAGTGAGTTAGAGTTATCATGACTAAGTTTTTGAATATCTATACTTTTGGAGGTCCAAAATTTATTCAGTGGGAAGGTTTGATTTAGGAGGATCTAAGGAACTCTCATAGAGGTCCAAGAGGATAGAGAACACCCACAAAGGTTCCAGGGGATCCATAAATGCTCAAAATTTGATTGTCTCAAATCATCCTGAAAATGACATCAATGCATATAGCTCGTCATCATCTTTCCAATGACACAAATGACAAGTAAAATGAAGTTCGTATGCAAAAGTTATAAGAAGTCAAATTTCAGGTCAAACAGGAAAAAAATCAAAGGGAAAAGGGAAAAAAAGAGGTGACACATGTCACCAATGCAAGGGTGACATGTGGCACATGTTTGTATAGTAGATGACGTGGTAAGGTTTGTCAACAGTTGACTGGGTAGTCTGACCTCCAAGTGGTCTAGTCATACACTGACACATGGCATGTACAAGCCAATGAGAGGTCACCATGTGGTGACCTACCATTGGCCAATGTTGGCCGAAGTTCGAGACAGGGCATGGTTTTAAAGGTAGTATAGTTGCATTGAAGTACGTGTAAGTACAAGCTAAGTTTTGTGTTGTACTGTAAAGTGTGCCAAATGGTACTTTAACAAAATTTCAAGTATTTTATATCAATTTTGCACGATTTTTCACAAGGATCATGAATATGAAGTCCGTTTTGTGATTGGAGGTCATTTGTAAAACTCTTTTCTCAGATTTTCAGTAATGGGAATTTAATGCATTGTTTTGCATGTCGAGTAGGGCATAATTGAGCTAGTTTGGTAATTTTTTGAATTTATAGTCAAAATTCTTAGAATTTGATGCAGGAGCATCGTCAACAAACACGTGGTAGGATAACTCAGCATCCAAGGATCGTTTTGGAATCTGAAACGTCAGGAGTTACTGCGCAACTTTCAGAACTGATTGGAAACAAAATAAGATCAAGTGTTTTGGCAGTGGATGATCACGAGTGATCTAGAGTTCACTCTGGATCTTGAATGTAACTGAACATTAGGTAGCAGTTAGATTTTGTGTTCAGGTAGATGAGTAGTTGGGGGGAACCCTAAGGACCCTCTGAGATAAATATAGATTTTGTACGCCCAAATGAGGTTGCTACGAGTTAGTAGGAATTTTCTGAGTTTGAGTTATTGTTTTTATATTAGTTGTAGCCATTTACTTTGGAATGAATATGACAGAAGAAAATTGACCCAAATGCATAACACTATTCCTGTTGTAATTCTTTGTTATTTCCTTTTTCATAAATGAATGGATTTCATTATGGATGGATGGAACTGTGAATGTTAGTATAAGTTTCGATTGTTTCTCTTCTGTTGAGTGAGTGAAAGGTGTGCCCATAGAATGCAAGGAGTGCATGACGGGATCTATTTTGATATCGAATATTAGAAGAGATAGCATGAAGCTTCCCCTTTGTGAGGAGTGCAAAGTGATTGCTACAATGTGTGCACAATCATCCGCAAGAACCAAGTCTTGCGCAAGAATCTGCTACAAAGAGTGCACAGATTCGAAGTTTAGCTAAGTGTCGAAGGGACTCCATAAGAGTCAAAGGAGCGACAGGTGAAATCCTGGCTAAATCTGAGCCATCGAATTCAAAAGGATTTGGACTATCGATTTAGTGCCATCATGGTTTCAGATATCGGGGGAATGAAGGTAAGGAGACTCCCAAACTCGTGAAACGCAAAAAATCTGACTTGATCACCGCTGTTGATCAAAGGAAAGCTTTAGACCGTTGATCTAATTCCATCGCAGAATCGGGGATCAGGAGAACAGAGGTGTGCCAACCCCCAAAGTCGTGAAAGGTGAAATCGTGAATCGATCTGAACCATTAGGTCATGGAAGACCGTGAGCCGTCGATCTGACACCCTCAAGTATCGATATTTTGGAAGTCGGGGTCAGGAGTGTAAATTCCACTAATTTCGGGAATCATGAATCGTGAAACCCTGATAGAGGAGGGAGAATCTGGACCGTCGATCTGTGAGTCATCGAGAGTTCGGACCTCGGGGAAATAGAAGTAATCGTATCACAAACCTTCGATATAGGAAGACCCGATGCGCTTGAGGCAAGGCCCCATGTCATAGCCAAGGGTCACATTAGTGAAGAAATAAGAGAGGAGTTAGAGACCCTTAGCCCATTTTAGGTTTTGGGGATCGGAGGGGCTCGGATACCCCATAACGAGAGTTTTGACATTATGAATCGCGATGCACCTTTGTGATAAAGCCTATGGTCACGAGCGTGTGGTCACACTAATAGAAGAAGGGGAGGATCTAACCTCCATTATCCCTCATCGGATTTCAGGACTTGGAGGAGTCGAGGAGTTGTTGCACTGGAACCCCTAAAGTCGCGAAACAAGCCATGCCTTTTGGACTAAGCTTGTGGTCACGCATGTGGTCACGTGGAGTGGAGGTTCACATCTAGTGTTGTTTTACGCGAGAAAAACATAGACAAGGACCTGTGGGTTTAGTATTAAAGGTTCCAATTCTGAACCAGGAGAGCCATTTCGGCTCCTGAGTCAAAGATCTTTACCGAGAGGTCACACAACCCTTAGGAGAGATAGGGGTTTGCATCAAGTGGTATCAAAGCTGATTTTCGTCTGTAGATTTTAGGTGAAGGAGATAAAGGAGATGAAAGAACTTGAAACTACACTCTGTGTGTGAGAGACAGTCGACACAATGCCACTGAGGAGATGAGTGGAACAACCTTTAGCCAATCGGGTTGTAGAAAGGGAGATGCGAGAAATTCATGCAAGGTTAGAGGTGATGGAGGCAGCGCAACGGAGAGCACCTGATACTGGAGACATCAGTGATGCAGAGAGTGAAGAAGTAGAAGTCAAAGAAGCTGTGGGAGAAGATGTTGTCGAGGAACGCTTGTTGAGAGCAGTTGCCATATTGGGAGGCATAGCCAAGATAGAGGTCCCGATGTATGAAGGAAACCTGGATGCTGAAGAGTTGCTGGATTGGATAAGATCCATGGACAAGTATTTCAACTATGAAGACATCGATGAAGAGAAAAGAGTGAAACAAGTTGTCACCGGGTTAAAAGGACATGCAACTCTATGGTGGGATGAACTACAGGCTGAGAGGAGAAGCAAAGGAAAACATAAGATAAATAGTTGGGACAAAATGGTAGCCAAGCTGAAAGCAAAGTTCATGCCCAAAGAATATCAAATAAACCTGTTTAGGAAGATGCAAAACGTGAGACATAAAGGTATGATGGTTAAAGAATACACAGAGGAGTTCTACAAGATGAACATCAGAACTGGACAAAGAGAGAAGGATGAAGAAAAATTTGCCAAGTATATAAATGGCCTGAGGTATGAAATCCAGGATGAGATCAACATGATGTCAGTAAGAAAAGTGGAGGATGATTATCAGTTCGTACTGAAGGCAGAGGAGAAGTTGGCCAGAAAACAAAGCTAGTGAGGAAGAGGTAGAAGATCGGTCCCAAGAAAAATAAAGGGATTTACCCGTGACAGAACACATCAACCTAAAGAAGAGACTGAGAAACCACACAATCACTCGGAATGGGGAGGAAGTTCTTGAGGAAGACAAGATGGTGGAATAAGTTCTTTCAGAGGAAGAGGAAGAGGCAGAGGAGGAGAAGTGAAATGTTACACCTGTGGAAAGGCAGTACATAAGTCTTGGGAATGTCTCGAGAGAAAGAAAGAAGGAGAAGGTGAAGATCACATTTCAGAAGCACAGAGAAGAAATTTTGAAGCAGAAGGAGTAGAGGATGGAACATGTCTGATGTTGAGAAAAGTTTTGTTGAAACCATAGGCAGAAGTTGAAAATCCGGTGTAGAGGAAAAACCTTTTCAAGACAGCGTGCAAGACAAAGGGTAGAGTCTACAAAGTGATAATTGATAGTGGGAGCACTGACAACCTAGTATCCACAGAGATGGTGGATGAATTGGAACTGGAGACAACTGAACACCTAAAGCCATACAAAGTCTTGTGGTTGCAAAAAGGACACCAGGTAATAGTTACTAAAAAATGCTTGGTTGAAATTAAAATAGGAGGGTATGGAGATGAAATCATATGTGATGTAATTCCCATGGATATATGCCATATTTTTCTAGGAAGACCATGGCAGTTTGAAAAAAATATCATTCATGATGGGAGGAAGAACACAAACACCTTGGAGAAGAATGGTAGGACACACATGTTGCTTCCAATAGAGGAGAAGAAAAAAAAAGAGTAAGCCAACACCAACATACTCCTCATGAGTGGGAAGGAACTCCTGAGAGAAGTTAAGAAAGGACAGGAGATGCATTTCGTTGTGGTAAGGAAAACCAGAGTTGTCCTTACTAGTACTACAATGGACGATTTACCTGAAGAAATATGGGAATTGTTGGATAATTTTGCTGACATAGTGGTGGATTATATTCCAAATTCATTTCCACCCATCAGAAGTATCAGCCACCATATTGACTTGATACCAGGAGAAATTTTTCCAAACAAAGCAGCATATAGATTGACATCCTGAGAGAATGAGGAAGTGAAGAACCAAGTCCAGGAATTGCTAGACAAGGGTTTGGTCAGAGAGAGCTTGAGTCCATGTGCATTACCAACTGTGTTGAGTCCAAAGAAAGATGGAGGATGGAGAATGTGTAAAGACTCAAGAGCCATTAGCAAGATCACCATCAAGTATAGATTTCCTTTACCGAGAATGGATGATTTAATGGATTGTTTAAGTGGAGCAAATTTCTTTTCTAAGATAGATTTGAAGAGTGGATATCACCAAATTAGAATGAGAGAAGGTGATGAGTGGAAGACAACGTTTAAGAAAAATGAAGGTTTGTACGAGTGGCTTGTTATGCCATTTGGATTAAGAAATGCCCCGAGTACTTTTATGAGGTTGATGAATGAAATGCTGAAAGATTTCATTGGCAAGTTTGTGGTTGTATATTTGGATGATATACTGATCTTTAGAAATACTAAGGAGGAACATTTGAGACACCTGACACTAGTGATGAGGAGACTACAGCAGGAGAATCTATTGATAAATATAAAGAAGTCCTCTTTTATGAAGACATAACTCATTTACTTGGGTTTTGTGATCTCTTCAAATGAACTGAATATGGATCCAGAGAAAGTGAGAGCGATCAAAGAATGGCCATCACCAAAGAGCATGTTTGAGGTAAGGAGATTTCATGGATTGACAAGTTTCTATAGGAAGTTCATCAGAGACTTCAACGGAATTTGCAAGCCGATGATGGATACAGTAAGGAAGAAGCACAAGTATTTTAAATGGACAGAGGAGGCTGAGAGAAGCTTCAATATACTGAAGGAGAGGATAACATAATGACCAGTTCTTGTCTTCCCAAATTTTGAAAAGACATTTTAGGTGAGATGTGATGCAAGTGGAGTTGCAATCGGAGCAGTTTTGAGCCAGGATAATAGACTAGTTTCCTATTTGAATGAGAAGATGAATGAGACTAAGAGAAAATAATCCACATATGACAAGGAATTTTATGCCATAATTCAGGCCCTGAAGAAGTGGAGACATTACCTTGTCCCATGGGAGTTTGTCTTGTATAGCGATAACCAAGATTTACAATTCATAAGCAGACAGGAAAAATTGAATCAGAAGCATGCAAAGTGGATTGAATTTATGCAGAATTTTACTTTTGTCATAAAACATATTGTTGGGAATGCTAACAAAGTTGTTAATGCATTGAGAAGGAGATGTTTGATTCTGCAGGAATTTCAAGTAAAGACCTTGGGGTTTGAACACCTTAAGGAAATGTACGGTGATGATCCAGATTTCAAGGAAGCATACAAAGCATGCGCGAATCCTGTGCTGAGAGATAGGAGCCAGTGGGAAGAGTATATGATTTAGGAAGGACTGTTGTTCAGAGGAAATTAGTTGTGCATACCAAAATGATCAATGAGAGATAACCTTTTGAAGGAAAATCATAATGGAGGATTGGATGGAAATTTCCGCCATGATAAAATGTTTGCACAGTTGAGCAGTTCATACTATTAGCCAGGTATGAGAACATAGGTGATAAAATTTGTGAACAGATGTAGAATCTGCCAACATGCGAAAGGAAAAAGACAGAACATTGGATTGTATCAACCATTGCCAATACCAGAGAGGCCTTCGGATGCAATAAGCATGGATTTTGTGTTGGGACTGCCAAGAACACAAAGAGGATTCGATTCCATATTTGTGGTGGTGGATATATTTTCAAAGATGGCACATTTTATCCCATGCCAAAAGAGCAGTGATGCAACACATGTTGCAAATCTGTTTTTCAAGGAAGTTGTGAGACTTCACGGCCTACCTAGAAGCATTGTCTCAGACAGAGACATGAAATTTGTTGGTAATTTTTGGAGAACATTGTGGAAGAAGTTGGGGATATATCTGTCCTTCATCTCAGCTTATCACCCTCAAACATATGGGTAGACTGAGGTGGTAAACAAAAGTTTGGGAAACTTGTTGAGAAGCCTGGTCACTGAGCATCATAACCAGTGGGATCATATTCTACCACAAGCATAATCTGCATACAATGACTCACCAAACAGGAACACTGGAAAGAGTCCATTCCAAATACTATATGGAATGCAACCCAGGGGATTATCCGAGTTGAGATACTTGGGACAAAGTGAGACCAGAAGCGTGGGAGCAGAAGATTTTGCTGCAGAAATGCAGATGCTCCATATCCAAATCAGAGAACAATTACAGAACTCTAGCCAAGAGTACAAGCGCAGAGTTGATCAACATCGCAAATAACTTCAATTTGAAGTGGGAGATCAAGTTCTGGCACATCTCAGGAAAGAAAGGTTCCCTAGGGGAACGTATAATAAACTAAAAATGAAGAAGATAGGACAATGTAAGATCTTGAGGAAATTTGATGCAAATGCCTATGAGATTGAGCTGCCAGATGATGTGGGCATATCACACATATTCAACGTTTCAGACTTGTATCCTTACAGGAAATATGACATTGAGGGATCAGTAGATCAAGAGAAGGTCCAGTGGGAGAAACAAATGCATGTAGCATAAAAACCACAGATGGAGAAGATAATTGATTAGGGAATTGGCAAGAAGACCAGGAGAAAGACCTATCTTGAATATCTGGTTAAGTGGAAGGGACACCCAACAGAGGATGCCAGTTGGGAAAATGAAGCTGATATCCAGAAGTAGGGAAAATCGATGCAAGAGCTCATGGACAGGAGTCCATGAATTTTTTCCCAGAGGGAATATGATGTAGGAACATCGTCAACGAACACATGGCAGGAAACTCAACGTCCAAGAATCATTTCGGAATCTGAAATGTTGGGAGTTACTGTGCATCTTTCAGAACTGATTGGAAACGAAAGAAGATCAAGCATTTTGGCAGTGGATGATCATGAGAGATCTAGAGTTCACTTTGGATCTTGAATGTAACTAAACATTAAGTAGCAATTAGTTTTTTTTTTTAGGTAGAAGAGTAGTCGGGGGGAACCCTAAGGACCCTCCGAGATAAATATAGATTTTGTATGCCCAAATGAGGCTGCTGTGAGTTAGTAGGAATTTTATGAGTTTGAGTTATTGTTTTGATATTATCCATAGGCATTTAATTTTGAATGAATATGAAAGAAGAAAATTGACCCAAATTCATAACACTATTACTGTTATAATTCTCTGTTATTGGGTTTTTCATAAATGAATGGATTTCGTTATGGATGGATGAAACTGTGAATGTTAGTATAAATTTCGATTGTTTCTCTTCTGTTGAGTGAGTGAAATGTGTGCACACAGAACATAAGGAGTGCGTGACGGGATATATTTCAATCTCGAATCTCGGAAGAGATAGCATGAAGCTTCCCCTTTGCGAGGAGTGCAAAGCGACTGCTGCAAGGTGTGCACAGTCACCTGCAAGAACCAAGTCTTGCACAAGAATATGCTGCAAAGAGTGCATAGATCCGGAGTTCGGATAAGTGTCGAAGGGACTCCATAAGAGTCAAAGGAGCAACCGGTGAAATCCTGGCTAAATCTGAGCCATCGGATCTAGAAGGATCTGGACCGTCGATTTAGTGCCATCGCGGTTTCAGATATCGGGGGAACAAAGGTAGAGAGACTCCCAAACTCGTGATACACAAAAATCTGATTTGATCACCGTCGTTGATCAAAGGAAAGCTTTGGACCATCGATCTGATGCCATCGTAGAATCGGGGATCGAGAGAACAAAGGTGCACCAACCCCCAAAGTCATGAAAGGTGAAATTACAAATCAATCTAAACCATTAGATCATGGAAGACCATGAGCCATCAATTTGACGCCCTCAAGTATCGGTATTTCGGAAGTCAGGGTCAAGAGTGTAAAGTGCGTTGATTTCGAGAATCGTGAATCGTGAAACCCCGATAAAGGAGGGAGAATCTGTACTGTTGGATAGCGGAAGACTCAGGACTGTCGATCTGTGAGTCATCACAAGTTCAGACCTCGGGGATATAGAAGTAATCATATCGCAAACCTTTGATATGGGAAGACCTGACCTGCTTGGAGGCAGGGCCCTAGGTCCCAGCTAAGGGTCACATCAGTGAAGAAATAAGGGAGTAGCCAGGGACCCTTAGCCCATTTCGGGTTTCGGGGATCAGAGGGGCTCGGATACCCCATAACGAGAGTCCTGGCATTGCAAATCATGACGCGCCTTTGTGATAAATCCTATAGTCACGAGCATGTGGTCACACAAAAAAAATAAGGGGAGGAGCTAACCTCTGTTAGTGCTCATCAGCTTTCAGGACTTGGAGGAGTCAAGGAGTTGTTGCACCAGAACTCCTGAAGTCGTGAAACGCAACGTGCCTTTTCGACTAAGCCTGTGGTCGCGCTTATTGTCACGTGGAGTGGAGGTTCATGTCTAGTGCTGGTTTACGTGAGAAAAACATAGACAAGGACCTATGGGTTTAGTATTAAAGGTTCCAATTCGGAACCATGAGAGCCATTTCGGCTCCTGAGTCAAAGATCCTGACTAGGAGGTCGAACAACCCTTAGGAGAGATAGGGGGTCTCCATCAGAATTTCGCAAGGATTTCAATGGTGAAGTTATTTTATTGTTTTGAGTAATGGAATTTAAGAGAATCCATTAAAGTGGTATATGTGAGTCATTTTACATGCGATTTTGGTATTTGAGTTGGAGAAGGTAGTTTTCATTGGATTAAAGAGAACTTAAAGATGAAACAAAAGTATGTGATTTGAATTATTTTATTTTTTGTTGTGTCATATCACTAATCAAGCAAACTAATCATCAGTTTATGAGTTTTTGGGTAAAATCACATCATCATAATTTTGCAAACCACCCCAATACGATCAATAAATTATTTTGGATCAAGTTATATCTTGCATGTATATATGTAAACAAATAAGTGGTTTCTAAGGATTTTCAAATTATCAAGATAAATTAAGTTGTGTAATAAGTTCCAATATCTCAGTTCTATTATTTGTTTTGAAGGTTTATTACAAATTTTATTTTGAAGAAATATTGCACCAAGAGTTTTATTTCATGTGGGAACTATATATACAATTTTGTCATTATGTCTTTAAGGAATGGAAGCACAATCCATATTTTTCAATGATTTGAATTGGATTTATGTAATAAGAAGAATATAGTGCAAGATGTTCGCATGCTAACTAGGTCAGATAAAGTGTTTGTTCGGATGTGGAAAAATGATAAAATAAAAAATTTGATGCATATATGATAAATTCCAAAGTTGTTGATACATCATCTCTATATTATGAAGGCCAACTTTGTAATTTGTGTCTGGGTTGCACCAAATATTAAAATACGTCACAATTTTATGCATGTTTTCTCTTTGGTTTATTGGAGACCTAAAAATGTTCCTTGAAAGGCCCAAAACTCCTTAAATTTCTCAAATACAAGGTTCTTATTCTTTAGAAAAAAGATCGATTTGAAGTAAGAGAAATCACCAATGAAAGTTAAAATGTACCTTGCACCTGCCAATGAAGGTATATTGATGCAACAAACATCATTGTGAATTCCTTCCAATAGGTTTTGTGCTCACCATGCTTTTCCAGAGTTGAATGGTTTATGATGATGCTTTCCAAGCACACATCCCTTACAAACTCCATTAGGGGGGAGCACCTTCAACAAAGTAGTAACCATGTTTTGAGTTTCCAGTGCCTGCAGACTTAAAAAATTCAACTGTCCATTTTTTCATTCAAAATTCAACTTTGTTTGTCGGTGTGAGAAACAAGTGTAGTTGGTTTGGGTTCAATTTGAGTCATGTCACGAAATTTGTACAAACTATCCATCGGGTCGAGAAGCCCTCCGAAAACAATCAACTTTCCTTTCTTTAAATCACGAACATAAAACCAATCTAGCCAAAATTCCACAATCTTACCTATCTTTGTTAGTTACCCAAAATATAACAAATTGGCATTGGGATTCGACACATGATAGAAGTCAATAATCCTCCCATGTCAAAAAGAAACATCAATTTGATCAACAACATCCAGAGAAAAATCTTCAACAACATAGATTTTCATCTCCTTAGCTTCATCCAACCACATGAATAAGGAGGCATCCTTATCCATGTGATGATTGAACCCATAGTCAACTACCCATTCATTCTGCGCATGATGAGATTCCAAGGCCTAAGAAGTTCTGACTTGGAAGGTGGAATTATCAGTAGGTCAACATATAGCAGACACATCTCCTTTAAGGAGTTTAACCTTATCCTCTAAATCATCTCTCTTCTTATAGAAGAATTTCTCCACATGTATATTCTTTCCACAATATTGACATGTCTTCTTATTTTAACTTCTTTGTGGTACATTTTCCCATCTCTAAGGTTTTTAGTCACGGTATGCAGGTTTCCATGAAGATTTTTATTTTTATCATTGGACTCAACCCTTGGTATGCTTAGATACCATGTTGATATTTCACCACTTCAACCTAGAACCTGGAATTTATCTCAAAATAAAATCACTTCATTTACTAAAAGAACATTTGAGAAATCAACTAAACATGCAACAAAATCATAAACTAGGAAACCAAAATATCACACACAAGACACCAATATTTTCGGGTAAACTACCCCTAGAAAAACCATGGTGGGAAAACTAGTTCCAAGATGTTTTTATTAAGGTCAAATTAGATCTCCAGTAATAAGAAAATGGCTCACTAAGAGAAATAAAACTACAAACAAACCTGTCCAAGTCTTCTATGTTGTACAACCCCTGAACATCATGTTTTCGAGGTATACATGATTCACCTTCAGCTGACCCACATACATACACGACTGTCTCCACTTTGGACCATGTACATGTATGGAAAACTCGTACAAACAGTTATGTGCACATAACTCCTTTCCTTTGGCTTCAATCCTCTGAAACCCATCTGTGGCTACGTCTTCTCTCTCTTCTCCTTGACCTATATGATCTATAGATGGAATTCCTTATCCACCTATCCAAGATCTTGAATCATGGTCCTTAGTGATCCAACCCTCTTTGCATCAATTGTTGGATGAAATATCTTCACCTAGCCTGTGAAATCTCCTCACTCTCGTTTAAGAAAAAATCATTATTTTCTTCTACACTCCTCACATGAGAAAAAGTCCTTCTTTGATATCCTCAACCTTTGTCTCTCTCCAAAGTGACTTCCTCTCAAATTATTGATTGTGTCGACTCCCTCAACACAAGTCTCTTCCTCCTTCACCATAGCCTTGATTTTATAATCATGAGTTACAATCTATTTATAATCTCCAAAGTAATCCATGATTGAGATTACTTCTCACACCCACTTAAGATTTACATGCTAATTACTTTTAGCACTTTCCTTAAATAACTCAGCTCACTAATATATATATATTTTTACTTTAATTAATTCCTTTTAGCTAAAGTAAACTCACACTAGGATTTCAACAACTTCCACATGCTAGACACAAGCCATTGTGGAAGTACCTGTCCAATGCTACCATTAACATCAATAGTATAGGCATCAAACCATACTTTTTACCTGGGATCCATCTTTCCCTTTCCCTTGAGCAAGTGGGCTTGGTGTTTACTACAAATATTTTCTTCTTCAAGTAGTCTATGTTGATCAATAATCAAAAGGACATATAAAGCTTCAAAGCTGTAATGTTTACCATATTCCTTGTGTGCTTTCCATTTGGTTTGGAAAGTCATCACAAACATATTGAATGGTATTCTCAAGTTCATCATGACTAGATCAATGAGTTTCCCATCCTTCTTTTGATATTTATTTCCACATTTGCCCAATTTCAATTGGATTTCTTTGAAACACAACAAATAGTCCTCCATTCTCTCAAAGGAATGAGGATCAATAGAGATCAACTCTTTCTCCAACTGCATGACGTGGATTTCATCAACTCGGTCAAATAATGACTTCAACTTCTTCCAAACTGATGAGGGAAGTCAATTCGACTGAGGTGAGATCGAATCTCCCATGAGATGTAGGTCGTAATGACCCCTACAACCTCATCCTTCTTGTCATCAAGAGAGAACTTACCCTTGTTGTTTATTGGATATGGAATCACAGACTTTGTATGTTTCCACATTCCTTTACTCTTTAGTAGGGTTTCCATATATGGTTCCCATACTACATAATTGTATCCATTTAGAACAACAAGATCAATCATCAAATCCATATTCAATATATAGATAGATATTGGTCTATTTCAATAACCTCCAATTAGTAAACCACTGGCCCAGAGTCAATCACACAACAAATCTGACTCAACGATATTTGTAAATAACACATCGAGGTTTTGAACCATCATCTCTGATACCATGTTGGGGAATAGGGTGGAACACAACATGAATATAATAATGAAGTACTACATATAATTGAAGAGGAACAAAACATTTTGAAGATAAATGGTGGTGTTTAAAGACACCGTTACGTCACTTAAGCATAGGTCACTATGATCATAACATCACAGTGCATGTTGCACATATTAATCCACTTGATCTATTGCACAATATCCATGATCTACTTGATGACCCTAGGGGTCTCCCTTTTATATCCTCAAGATATAACCAACTTCCATAGAATCCATAATATCTTGTCCACATGTAACCATCAAATATTATAGTTGGATCCATTAAATATTCTCTATTGAGTCATCTCAACAAGGATGCTCAACCCGACTGCCTATGCATCCAACTATGGTGTATTGTGTTGGTCTATCGTCTGACCGACTGTACCTAGATGTAGTTCAAACTCTTGATCGACTAAACACAGGATATGTGTGATGAACCATCAATGCTTGATGTTCCAACACTTTTTTTCATGCTTGTCCTATTTGTGGTTCTTTTTGTGTTGATGATGTTTGCTCCTTTTCTTTACACTATGGTATTCTTAATCATCACTATTTCATCCTTTGCATATGGAAACTTATCAACAAAATGTCCTACTTTTCCACAATTAAAGCATTTAAAGGGAATATTACTTTTATATTTTCCATATCATTTCTTGATTTTCCTCACAAAATGGGCTTCCATTGCATCTGATTCATCGTCAGAGCTATCACTTGATTCATTCTCTCTTTTCTTTGTCTTCTTTGAGGCTTTGAAGTTTGCTTCTTTCTTTGTGTAATTTCTAAACATGTGAAGTAAAGCAATGCATACTGATTCTAATCAAAACATAAATTAATCAATGGCTCACACATATAGTACACATAGATTTGCGATGGAAAACCTTAACTATGAGAAATCCATCCTTCCTTGGTGCAACACCTTCAACTCTTCATTGTATTAATTTCACCATTCATAATACAATATATACACAATATTTCAGGTATTTCGAAGCTACCAAAACCCTAATCCCTTCATCCAAGATTAATTTAGAAAACTACTAAAAGTAGAAAAAATGATAAAATAGAAAAAAAAAACACCAAAATGTTTTTTTGGGGCGTTTCCCTGAAGTTGAATGCTCGATGTAACCAGGGGGGGTAATCTTGCCCCCCTGGGACCCACCTAGGAAAGAGCTCGACACACACACCCCCAAAGAGTGATAGGTGATGGGATCATCAGACACAATCATCAAATATGACACACCCCCCCACACACATGCAAAGAATATAACACCTACCCAACACTTTGATGGATTTTCTTTCTATGTCCTCATTTCATATGCCATAAGGATCCTTTGCAATTTAGTCATTGTTAATGAATTAATATCCTTCATTTCTTCAATGAAGGAAACTTTGGCATCAAATGTTAAGGGGAGTGAACTTAACACCTTTTGTACAATCATCGATTCTTCAACCTTTTCACCAAGTCCTCTTATGGTGTTGAAAATTTCATCACAAAGAAGATAGGATGCAACATTTTCTTCATCTTTCATTTTCAGACTCTCAAACTATCTTCTATGAATTTGGAGCTTTTTCTTCTTAACCTTGTCATCACCTACATAGATGTTTTTAAGCTTGTCCCAAATTTGTTTTTCTAGTGGACAATGCATAACCTTAATAAACTCAAATTCTGATAAACCATACAATATGAAATTCATAGATTTTTCATTATGTTCACTGGGATTCTTCCTGACCACATATATTGGTGGAGTTGTTGGGGATATATAACTGGTCATGATGGATTTCCAAATATCAAACCTATGGGACATTAGATATGTTTGCATCCTTATGATCCAAAATGCACAGTTTGTTCCATCAAACAATGGAGCTCTATTTGTAGATAAACTTTCTTGATCGACCATGTCTTCTCCCGAGATCTACCTTCCAGTGGTTATATTGTTTATAAAGGAACCCACTCTGATACCAATTGTTGAGCACAAAATTGTACTAGGGGGGTGACAGTATAAGACAACATTTTTATTTTTCAAACATGCACCGACAATAAGAAAACAATCACATATGAGATCTATTAATTGTAGAACATGGAAAATAAGATTTATGTGGAAACCTTTTCGGGAGAAAACCACAAAAAATACCTTTATAATTATTTGTAGGAACCAACCTACTGTTACAAATATTTTCAAGAACCAACCTCCTAGAGACACCAATCCCCGCTAGTATAAATCCTGGTAGGAACCAACCTACTCTTACAGATCTTCGTAGACATGAATCTACTGGAGACACCAATTCCCACCACTAAGAACAAACTTAGAAAGAGACACCAATCTCTTTGTTTGAGTGGAACCAACATACTCTTATAGATATTTGTAGACACCAATTGCCACTGCTAAAAAACAACTTAGTAAGAGACACCAATATCTTTGTGTGAGATGCACCAACCTTCACTGAGTTTGCTTGCTACTTCTACTTTCATCAGGTCTTCTTGCTGATTTTTCCTTCATTATGTCTACTCACTACTTCTACCTTCACTAGGTTTTCTCACTACTTCTACCTTTACCAGTTCTGACCAAAATTTTAATTTCCAAATGGTAACTTTCTCAAAGATTATTGTTTTGGGCCTCTTCCCAAGAATTAACTTGTATAGTTTAAAGAGTCCCAAAAAGAATTTATAGTGAAACTGATAAGTTGGCCTATTTGAAACTGATTTTAGGATCATTTAGGAACCCTAACTTCCATAGGGCATATCTTTGAAAGTATGGAGAACCAACATTGTAAATTTTTACCACATCTACACCAAGATCTCTCCTTCATCTCTTTCAAATTTCAAGGTTTGAAATGTCCTAGAAAATTTTTATCACGAAACTGCCAAGTGACCTGAAACTAATTTTGCAATTCAATATTTGCTAATCTCGTTTTCACACACACACACACACACACACACACACACACTTTCTCTGAATTCTTTGTTTTTATACATTTTCATAACATGAAGGGACATGTCCCTTAATTAAATGATTAATTCCCAATACCATGGGAAAATACCCCAAACCCATGGATTTGAAACCACCATTTCCCTTTTTACTTTTTCACATGCAACGCTTTTTTAATATATATATATATATATATATATATATTAATCTTGAAAATGTTTTGTGTAATGTAATGTCATATTAATAACATAATTAATTATTTGACATCAATAACAATAATTACAACACTGGTCACCAAACCTCACTTGATGGATAATATGTAAATGATGCTTACATTTAGGAGGAATTCTATAAGGTACTTCATTGAAGAACAAAGTGTATACTATTGACATAAAATTATCAACAAAGTTTTTAAAGCCATTTTTAAAACTTTCAAAGTTTAAAATATGAATCCATTCAAATACTAGAAGTGGCCTTCCTTATTTGTCCTTATTTTATAGCATCAAGTGTTGGAAGAAATCCAATTGATAATGAAGAAGAATATAAACTAACTATGATTGATGCCTAAAAATTTTCATTTTTTCAAATTGAATCAGTTTCTCATGAACAATATCAGATATAAAACCAACGTAATTGAACCTACTAGACTGTGTTAACTTATACAAAAACCCTAGGATTTTTTCATCCACAAGACTATCATTTTCATATCACAACAATATGCACACCATTGATATTATATCATTTAGTGATCCTTTTAATAAGGAATTATATGATGCAAACTTTAGGTTTGGTATATATTTATTTTCTGGTAATAACCCTGTAAGAAAGGGTTTCTTATGTTATATTTGAAGGGAATTAAATAAATTTTCCATTTGTTCTTCAACAATTTTATCTCGGCCTACTGGAAATGATAAAATATGATGTAGCCCCCCAACCCTTGGGCAAAGATCTACACAGGATCGATCTTCTTCAAATCCACAGAACTGAAATAGTTCTTTTGGGCCCTTACTGGAACCCCATGAATCCGATCCACAGGTCCTTCACGAAAACCCCACCTGCACAACGTGCACTAGGCGTGAGTCTTCGCCTCCACATGGCCAATAGATATGACCTTTGGCCAAGCCAAGAGATGCTTTTTTCATTTCTCTACTTCACGAATCCTAATGTCGAGTCTCTGACTCCTCAATCCTTGAATGCCGAAATGCCGAAATGGGCTCAACGATGATTAGCCCCTACCCAAATCTCATTCCATGTGACTGCTTCCTCCATGACCACATCCATACTCCAAAGACACATCGCATTTTGCGACTTCAAGGTTTTCAACGCAAAGTGCCCCGACTCCTTGTCCTTAGAATTGTCGAAATGCCAAAACCCCGAAACTCCAAAATCTTCGAAGTTCTACTCCAAAGACACGTTGCGTTTCGCGACTTCGGGGTTTTCAATGCAAAGTGCCCCACTCCTTGTCCTCGGAATTTCTGAAATGTCGAACCCCGAAACTCTAAAATCTCTGAAGTTCCACTCCAAAGACACATCCCATTTCGCGACTTTGGGGTTTTCAATGCAAAGTGCCCCGACTCCTTGTCCTTGGAATTGTCGAAATGCTGAACCCCGAAACTCTAAAATCTCTTAAGCTCCAATCCAAAGGGAGATCAACAGTTGTGAGCCTCCCCTAATCTGACAGTTTGGATCCTTTCGGGATTTCATGGGTCAAGAGTCACGACTCTTACCCTTTTTATCCCTGGTAGCCGAAATGCCGAAATATCTCTACTGAGAGATCAACGGTCCATGTCCCTCTTGAACCAATGGCTATGATCCAACTGGATCAATGGACCACATCCTTTCAGGGATTTCCCCAAAACCTCGACCGCTCCTTTGACTTCTATCGCATGTATCCTCTGGCTGATACTTGGGACCCACCTTTCGGCATTTCTCTCTTCGTGATTTCAGGAGTTGTGTTGACCATGCAACTCCACCTCTTGAGTCCTGAAACCCTGAAACTCGATTGGGGCCCAACGACTATTGTCCCTCAACTCTATGGGGCCATATGACCCTCCACCAAGGATTGGGTCCTATTCCTTTCACTCTTCAGGATTTCGCGACTCACAAAAATCCACAACAGAGAGTTTCCTTACCTTTCGAAACTCCAATTACTGAATTCTCGAAGCCTCACCTCCTACGTGATCTATGGCTGAGATCTTCCTCGATCTGACGACTCTAGATTTTTTCGGGATTTCGCCACCCAGGAATATCTTATACTCAATCCAAATCACTGGTCACTCCATTCCCTGAACTCCGATACGGGAATTCTCATACGAGATCCAATGGCTCTCGTTGATTTGGATACAATAGTCATTACTCCTCCTGAGCTTTGAGTACCGAAAGACACTCCCCTTAACCTTCTCACTGATCTGTGAGATATAACAGCTCACGACATTTCGCACTTCTCCATGAAGCATCTCCACCATCCATTTCTTCTCTTCTGTGTAGCCTCCATGGATTAAAATTTGTGCGTCTTCGCTCGGTCCAATGGTTGTCTGATATCAACGCTGGACCTGAAGGTTTAGATCTGTCCTCCCTGCGCTCTCTCCTCCTGTTTCCTGGACATGAAACTCAACGATCCAGATCTTTCCTCCCAGCACCAATCCAATGGTAGTTGTGCTCTTCCTCATGAGCTTTCTTGGCTTTTTGACTTAGAAGATTTTCTAAGTCTCGAAGGTCTCAACCCTAGAATCTTCCTCTTGCAAGCCCGATTCCTTTGGGTCTTGTCTATGTTATAGAAATGCTTCCCCTCCTGAGCTTTGTCAACTCAGAAACCTTGAAAGGTTTCTCAATATTTTGCTCCTCTCGGCTATTGCTTTGTGCATAAAGGCACTATTCCTCCTGAGCTTCTGAACTTGAGACAATTTCTCTCCATGCACACTCCTTATGTTGTTGAGATTTAGCTAAACTTAGATATGAAGTATTTCTTAAAAAGAAATGCTTCTCGCCCTCCTGGCGCTTTCCTTGCTCGATGCACTCCTTACAGAGCTTCTCCTAACAGAGTGTTCAATAGATCTATAAGTGTCTCTCCTTGACACTTATTCTCTCTCTGAACTCAAAATAGAGTCCCTCCCGTGCACTCTATGCATGCACTCAATGCCCTCTTGGAAGAGCTCTACAGAACCTTCAGTAGTTTTGTATTCTCTGTGCCTTCCTCTGCAAAGTCTCACCTCCAAGGTGTTCAACAACCTTAAGGCTTCTCCCTGAGTCTAAGACTTCCTCTGGTGTTCCCTCCTAGCACATCTCTGTCCAAATTCCGCAGAACTCATAAGTGCACTCTATGCACTGGCTTACAGAACCCACAGTGTTCTATCATGCAACCTCTTACATGAAGCCACAAAGAATCCAAACCTGAAATCAAAGAAATATCAAATAGGAAAATCTATCTATCCCTTCAAATGCACATATAACATACATCTACAACATATCATAACACACATATGGCATTCATCCATAAACACATAAACACACAAAGAATCTCATGCAAGAAAAACTGCTCTTTGTATCAATTTGAAATGCCTCTTTACAATGTGTTCAAGCTCGGACTGCAACAGAGTCTCAACTCACTCTTCTCTAATCTATTTTCTGTTATTCCTCCTCTCAGAACTCTCTTCTTCTCTATCCCCTAATCCTACAGATACAAAGGATCTTTTTACAAAAGGGGGCTCCTCGAGCTCTTCCCTCCATCTCACCAACTCTCATTAATTTACATTCAATTACATTGAATGGTTGTCTAGTCCGAATCGAATCTAGATCTCAGAATTACAACCTTTTAAGGCAAATTTTTTCTAAATCCTGCGTACATGCATGGCTTTTGATTCTACTAGCCTTACAACATTTAATACAATTTTCAAATTTTGAAAAACGAGAGGGCTACACCTCTCTCCTTCCATTGAATGTGTGCTTTGATGTGGTGGATGGCTGGCGCATAGCTGGCTTGGAGTGATGCTCCTACATCATACTCCTTTGCTGTGAAAAATTCATGAGCTCCTGCTCATGAGCTTCCCAACATCGCTATTGAAATCCACCTGGATCCCAAACAGTTCTTTGGAGTTGTCCATCCGCTCCAACGCTTCACTGTTGCTACTGCTTATGTTTCCCTGTTTCTATGGCAGGTTCTCCTCTGTTTAGCTTCCCTTTGCTGAATTCTTCTGCTGATTGGATCATTAGCCTTCTAATTTCTTCAATTACCTCATCCAGCTGTTCCAGTGGTTGGCTCTTTGTATGCATTCTTCTCATCTACACTTCTTCCCTGCAAATGGGTCGATCAACTAGATCTCCCATGCCATATTTATCTCTCTTTGTGGCACTAAGTAGCCACTTTTCTGCAGACTCTAGCTCTGCAGTCTCCTCACTGAACTGCTTCTCAGATTCTTCCTGTGGCAGTTTTGCTACTTCCATTTCTCTTTCTGGCATACTTCCAGCTTCTTCCAGCTTCTCCCCAGGCTGGTATGATCCTCTACCTGTCTCCAACTTAGCTTGTTGGATGTTCAAGATTTGTACCATCACCCTTCTCTCCAGGGCTTCCAATTCTTGATACAGATCAGAAAAATCCGTGTTGTCTGCTTCCTCTTTTGCTGCAGACTCCAGTGTTGCAGTTATTTCTATTTCAGCTTCCTGGCTGAAAATTTTGAGCAACTCGGCTGAATTGTCTTCTTATTCTCCTTTGGAAAACATCAGTGTCTGCTCCCCTTCTTCCTCTTCTTTGACAGTCTCTATTGGCTTTCCTCCTTCTGTTGCTGCATCCGTAACACATGCTCTTGCCTCAATTGAGCTATCTGGTAGGAATACCCGAATTCCCCCAATCATTAGAATGCTCTTTTGATCCTCCTTCTGGATGGTGCAAGTTTTTAACTCGTCATCATCTTCATTCACATGGTCTACAAAACCACATGAATCTTCACTTATCAACACTTCTTGCTGACCTGAACTCACTCCTGAGTCCCTGAGACTTTCAGATAGTCTCACTTCTTTTCCCCTACCCACCTGGCAATTTGGGAACTTTCTGTTGCCCACTTGGAAGTCTATGAGATCCAGTGATGCCATCTCATTGCCCACTTGGCAATCTAAACTTTCACCACTTCCCCCTTGGCAGTATGCGATACCTTCTGCTGATCTCTTCCCATTGCCCACCTGGCTACTCGAAAGTTCACTTTTGCCCACCTGGCAGTTTATGAGATCCTCTGCTAATATCATACCATTGCCCACCTGGCAATATGAATTTTCATTGCTTTCCTCTTGACAGTCTATAAGATCCTCCAGTGATCTCATTTCATTTCCCACCTGGCAATTGGAAAATTCATCTTTGCCCTCTTGGAATTTTATGAGATCTGAAACTGATCCCTCTTCCTCATCACTGAGGGTTCCTCCAACTTCTGGTTCACACACATGAACCACTTCCTCTATGTCTTTGAGGATTTCAATGTACCTCAGCCATCCTTTCAAATCCGTTGTCTTCTAGTCAACAACTCTTTGACTGTCCATTTCACCTTTGTTTTCCTAGCCCATTCATACACTCATCATGTTCTTGCACTCTGTTGCATTCGAAATGCAAGCTCCTCCATCCTCGCTCTTACCTCGGTGAGTTCTTTATCCATCTCATCTTTTCTCAACTACTGGTGGTTCTTCTTTCCACCGTGTCCATGGCCTTCAGTAGCCATCTTCTTGTTCCTGTCTGACCTCCTGGAAAACTTGTTGCCGTCACTTGCAACTGTGAGTGCTTCTAGCCTTTCCTACAGTCCTCCTGACTGTCTTTTGACTACTGCACACCTTGAAACAATCATCGCAGAGCTTCAACACTATGTCTTCCTTTTCCTCTACCTGCAATATACAAAAAGAATCAGGCTCTGATACCACCTGATGTGTATCATACTACTCTTTTTCCTCTAGCTCCCTCTGCCTAAAATATACAGACAAAATCAAGCTCTAATACCACTTGACGCAGACCCTCGACCCTCGGGCCAAGATCCACACAAGATCGATCTTCTTCGAATCCGTAGAACTGAAATAGTTCTTTCGGGCCCTTATTGGAACCCCACGAATCTAATCCACAGGTCCTTCACAAAAACCCCACCTACACAACGTGCACTAGGCGTGAGTCTTCACCTCCACATAGCCACCAGATATGGCCTTCGGCCAAGCCAAGAGATGCTTTTCGCATTTCACGACTTTGTGAATCCTGATGTCGAGTCTCTGACTCCTCAATCCCCAAATGCCGAAATGCTGAAATGGGATCAATTACGATTAGCTCCTACCCAAATCTCGATCCATGTGATTTCTTCCTCCATGAACACAACCCTACTCTAAAGACACATCACGTTTCATGACTTCGGGGTTTTCAATGCAAAGTGCCCTGGCTTCTTGTCCTCAGAATTGTCGAAATGCTGAAACCCCCAAACTCTAAAATCTCCGAAGTTCTACTCCAAAGACACGTCTCATTTCATGACTTTGGGGTTTTCAACGCAAAGTGCCCCACTCCTTGTCCTCGGAATTGCCGAAATGCCGAACCCCGAAACTCCAAAATCTCCGAATTTCCACTCCAAAGACACGTTGCATTTCGCGACTTCGGGGTTTTCAATGCAAAGTGCCCCGACTCCTTGTCCTTGCAATTGCCAAAATTTCGAACCCTGAAACTCTGAAATCTCTGAAGTTCCACTCCAAAGGGAGATCAACAGTTGTGAGCCTCCCCTGATCTGACGGTTTGGATCCTTTCAGGATTTCATGGGTCAAGAGTCCCGACTCTTACCCTTTGTATCCACGGTAGCCGAAATGCCAAAATATCTCTACTGAGAGATCAAAGGTCCATGTCCCTCTTGAACCAATGGCTACGATCCAACTAGATCGACGACCCACATCCTTTCGGGGATTTCCCCAAAACCTTGACCGCTCCTTTGACTTTCGATGTACATATCCTTTGGCTGATACTTGGGACCCACCTTTCAACATTTCTCTCTTCATGATTTTGGGATTTGTGTTGAACGTGCAACTCCACCTCTTGAGTCTCGAAACCCTGAAACCCGATTGGGGCCCAACGTCTATTGTCCCTCAACTCTATGGGGCCATATGACCCTCCTCCAAGGATTGGGTCCTATTCCTTTCACTCTTCGAGATTTTGCGACTCGTGAAAATCCATAGCAGAGAGTTTCCTTACCTTTCGAAACTCTGATTCCCAAATTCTCAAAGCCTCACCTCCTACGTGATCTATGGCGTAGATCTTCCCTAATCCGACGACTCTGGATTTTTTCAGGATTTCACCACCCAAGAATCTCTTATACTCGATCCAAATCACTGGTCACTCCATTCCTCGAACTCCGATACATGAATTCTCATACGAGATCCAATGGCTCTCATTGATTTGGATCCAACGGTCATTACTCCTCCTGAGCTTTGAGTACCAAAATACACTCCCCTTAACCTTCTCGCTAATCTGCGAGATCTAATGACTCACGACATTTCACACTTCTCCACGAAGCGTCTCCACCGTCCATTTCTGCTCTTCTGTGTGGCCTCCAGGGATTAAAATTTGTGCGTCTTCACTCGGTCCAACAGTTGTCGGATATTGACGCTGGATCTGAAGGTTCAGATCTTTCCTTCCTACGCTCTCTCCTCCTGCTGCCTAGACATGAAACTCAACAATCCAGATCTTTCCTCCCAACACCAATCCAACGGTAGCTATGCTCTTCCTCCTCAGCTTTCTTGGATTTTTGACTTAGAATATTTTCTAAGTCTCAAAGGTCTTGACCCTTGACAATTCCTCTTGTGAGCCCAGTTCCTTTGGGTCTCGTTTGCGTTATAGAAATTCTTCCTCTCCCGAGCTTTGTCAACTCAGAAACCTTGAAAGGTTTCTCAATATTCTGCTCCTCTCAACTATTTCTCTGTGTACAAAGGCACTATTCCTCTTGAGATTCTAAACTTGAGACAAGTTCACTCCGTGCACACTCCTTATGTTGCTAAGCTTTCTCTAAACTCAGATCTGAAGTATTTCTTGAAAAGAAATGCTTCTCGCCCTCCTGGCGCTTTCCTTGCTCGATGCACTCCTTGCAAAGCTTCTCCTGACAGAGTATTCAATAGCTCTGTAGGTGTCTCTCCTCAACACTTCTTCTCTCTCTGAACTTGAAATAGAGTCCCTCCTATGCACTCTATGAACACGCTCAATGCCCTCTTGGCAAAGATCTACAGAACCTTAAGTAGTTTTGTCTTCTCTATGCCTTCCTCTGCACAATCTCATCTCCAAGGTATTCAACAACCTTGAGGCTTCTCCCCAAGTCTAAGACTTCCTCTGGTGTGCCCTCCTGGCACGTCTCTGTCCAAATTCCACAGAACTCATAAGTGCACTCTATGCACTGGCTTACAGAACCCGCAATGTTCTATCATGCAACCTCTTGCATGAAGCCACAAAGAATCCAAACCTGAAATCAAAGAACTCTCAGATAGGAAAATCTCTCTATCCCTTCAAATTCACATCTAACATACATCTACAACATATCATAACACACATATGGCATTCATCCATAAACACATAAACACACAATGAATATCATGCAGGAAAAACTTCTCTTTGTATTAATTTGAAATGCCTCTTTACAATGTGTTCAAGCTCAGACTGCAACAGAGTCTCGACTCTCTCTTCTCTAATCTATTCTCTATTTTGCCTCCTCTCAGAACTCTCTTCTTCTCTATCCCCTAATCCTACAGATACAAAGGATCCTTTTACAAAAGGGGCCTCCTTGAGCTCTTCCCTCCATCTCACCAACTCTCATTAATTTACATTCAATTACATTGAATGGTTGTCTAGTCCGAATCGGATCTAGATCTCAACCTTACAACCATTTAAGGAAACTTTTTCTAAATCCTGCGTATATGCATGGATTTTGGCTCTACTAGCCTTACAACATTTAATATAATTTTCAAATTTTGAAAAATGGGAGGGCTACGCCTCTCTCCTTCCATTGAATGCACGCTTTGATGTGCTGGATGGTTGGCGCGTAGCTAGCTTGGAGCGATGCTCCTGCATCAAAATATCATAAAAAAATTCCCGAGAAACAAAAAAGAGTTCATGTTTTCCAATTTTATATTTTACAACTCAAGTTGGATAATCATAATACTTAGTACACATCTTAACAAATTCTAGGAAACAAAAAGTACGTGGAACCATAACTTGTGCAAGACCAAATACCCAGATTTGGCGATCATCTATATTTCCATGAAAGTGTGATAGGGCCTGGCTATGAAGTTCCCTAGAGGGTTTATCAAATAAATAAATTTTGAATATGTCCCTATCTCTATCAATAAAATGTTTGAATGAAGAAATTTATGAATCAGGTTGCTGAACATCTTTCAATTGTTTTCTAGGTGCCATATTTTAACCCCGTATCTTGATTTAACCTTCTTTTTCTATTTCAATTTTCTTTCAGAGAGAAATAAAGGTGATTGAAAGTACCTTTAGGATTTGAGAATATTTTAGTTGTACTATATGTACTTTGCAATTCTCTTTGTCATTAATAACATGTTCATTATTAGATTATTTTCCCTCAAAGAAAAATTGGTGCTTATTACAAAATTATCAAAAACAAGTGTATATTATAGAATATGATTAAATCATGATCTAGAAATCCACATGCCAAAAGATAATTGAATTAGATTCTGATTTATACCAGTGTATTTAAAGTTTTCAACTACCGAAATATAGTGATGGTAAGTGATGTGACATCAAACCACTAGTGGTATAGAGATGTTAATAAGTTGTTTTGTTGGATTTACCTTTCCTCCTGACAACATTCATATGACACCAGGAACACTTCAAGCAGTTTCGTGGTATCGAGAGTTTTAAATCCATTAATAATCATTCAACATTAATTCCCGAGAACTATCACATCCATTGATTACATTTCATATCATCCATCAGATCTAGGTTCTATAAATTTTATTCTTTAGCGCTCACGTGTTTTTGTTTTATTCTTTCATACTTTGCTCCAGGTCACAAGGGGCTTAATATAATATATTTTTTCATTATATTTTAAAATAACCCCATTTAAATATGTGAAATCAAAGATAGAATGGGAATTAGAGAATATTAAACCATATTCAATATAATTATAATACCAATTTACAATACCATGCATGCAACCTTGTTTTCTTTTACAATGCTCAAGAACTCGACAATAATTTCATTTCCTTATCTAATAGCTAAGATAAAATATTGTAGGGTCCCTATTTTGATGTGTTTTGGTACAGTCTACAGGACCTTGTCTTAACTATTTACCTTTCCATTTGCATCCTATTACCCTATAATGACATATATTTTACCATTTTGTCTCCAAAAACACATTCTTGGTTCAAAGGTAGTTATCTTAGCCTAAATATTTCATTTTTTCCTTGTTTAATGAACAAAATTTGTTTAATTTATCAAGCTAATGAAATTACTAGAACATTCCCATATTCTATTGAACAGGTCATGTATTTTCCTCGATGATTGAGATATTTGCTACCCATTCCACTCGATTCAAAGATATGGGTTCTGTAGAGAAACGTGTATGCATGGGTATCCACTATCCAATTTGGACAACACTACAACAATTGAAGAACTATTGTTGTTCCACACTCCAATCAATTTCTATATTGCATACGATTTTGTTATGATTTCATGCATTCAGTCATGAAATCGTAACAAATTGAATTATTACGAAATTATGTTGATTCAATTAGTTTGTCTGTAGTTAATGTTGTAGTGTCCCAATTATTCTTAGTGGATTGTATGTGATTGGAGGTTCAATAACTATTAGTTTTTAATTTGAATGTAATTGTATAAATATGAGAGGCATTTGTGCCTAAATATATGGATTGATAAAATGATAATAACATTAAGAGGAAGCAGATCACACTCTATTCAACACCTATGTACTATGTTAACTTTCAAATATAAAGACTAGTTCATGTTCATTTAGTTGTTGCATTCATGAGCTTGTAAGTGTTCAGTGGGCATACTTATGAGAGAAGGAAGGGACCCCTTCATCTCAGAAGTAGTGCCCTATTTTTATTTATTTATTTATTTTGTGCACTAGAATCAATCGTAGTTTCATTATTACTATCAGTTCATTAAGTTCAATTCATGTAGGTAGATATTTGTATTAAGGTTAGTTTATTAATGTTGTATTTTTATTCCATGCTTGTAAATCATATAATGCCCGTGAGAATAGGATTTCATGATTGATTGTTTGATAGTTAAAGTGGTGATTCTCTGGACAAGAATTGTCGAGAGTTGTAGATTGATGCAATCGATGATTTCCATTATTTACTGATCAACAATTTCTCGTGATAAATACCTTGATAACATGTATTAGATTTTGATTTTGTTGTTTTTGTTTCAACTTAATGGTTTTTTAATATGACTAACTGAGTGGATCCAACAGAGTACTTTTGGGTATAAAAATATATATCTAACCTGCAATTCAACCTTAGAATGTCCATTTTTAGATGAGCAACTAGATTGAATTTATTTCATAGATTATTGGAGTCGTGTGTCTCTAATATGTGTTCTGCATATATTTTTCCTAGTTCTTCGTAAGTATACAAACAAAGATTGATAAATTAATGTGCCAAATTATTGTCATATATTTCACCCAACATTTTGGCATCCTTTCCAGGGAAGCACTAAAGGAGCTAATCTCAAGAGAGTGTGCAATTTGTTTCCTTTACTTTTTCTAGCACCAACATTTTTCGACTCAGAAGGTGGAAGAAATAAGATGGGAGGTGAAAAATCCTATGAAAAATAATCTAGTGAGTCTCCATGGACCCTTGTCATGTTGGAGCTTTTAGAAGTTTTAATTTCTAGAATGATAGATACTATATGAATAATCCTAAGGGCACTATAGGTAAAAATCCTCAAAAGAAACCCAACCTTGTCGCCCCATCTAGTGGTGATGCATGTGCCACCCACTCTATTGACCCCGTTGGAGGGAGAGCTAGAGGAGTGTAGTAACCCAATTTTGAATTAACGTTATATTTCTAACTAATTACTTAATTTCTAATTTCTATGAGCTCTACAAGAAGTAAACTTTTCATAATTTACAATTTATCTCAACACTTACGCTGTATTCGGCAGTAAGTAATAATCTAAGTAAACCGTTCATGACTTTGAATTTACATACCTCACTCTGATGCTATCCGCAACCGCTTGCTCCCTTCGCTTGAACCTGCTCCTTAGGACACCCCAAAACCATCCACCCTACCGACTAGTACGCCTAGCCCTAGGACATCAATGGACGTCCTAGCCCTCCGAGCCCAAAACCTCCTCAGCCCCCCCGGTGCACTGTAAATCCCACTGTAAACCAACTCTCCCAAAACTCCCAGTTCTCCCCTCTCG
>ML778716.1:868019-885822 GCA_009831015.1 Picea engelmannii
ACGCTAATGTAATTTAAATTATAAAACTAAAATTTAAAATAAATAATAAAAAAGAATTTTAATTATTCGAAATGAAAATTTAATTATAAAAAAAAAAACATTACCTGGCAGCCTTTAAGGTCGGGCTCGGCATGAAGCCCACGTGCCCGACCTCCGACTCTCACTACCAAACACCTAAGCTCGTCTCTTTAATTCTAACGCTGCCTCACTTCCTCCTCTCGCCTCTTTTCTCTGCTCTTGGCGCTGGTGTTGGTAATGCCCGCCATCAACAGTTAGTTTTTCTGAACTAGTTTTAGATTTAGTTGCTCCCAATAGTTGGTTATTAGATGCCAGGTTATCAATGCTCCACAAACAGTAGACAGAGGAAACAGAAACCAGCTGTTGAGCAATCATCAGGGCCACAACAAGAACTGGTTAGCCTTTGAATCAATGTTTCAGTATTTTCCCCATTCGCTGGCATCCTCTCGCTGTTTTGCTCTTTCTTGGGAGCGTAATTCCCTCTCCTTGGCGCACAGGTAGCTTCCACCGATATTTTACTTGCGCTGCATTCCATTTAAGGTTGTTTGGAATAACTCGGCCTGCCTTATACTGCAACCTACATCCAGGAAGGAGCCGACAAACACCACTGGTATTTTTTTTTATATCCCATTTGCCAAAATTAAATGGTATTTGTAAAATAAACCCCAAGGAAATATGATTAGGGTTGTAAGAATTCTTCACGATTAAAAAAAAAAACTGTGTAGTTTTTATCCTGAAAAATTTCTTACATTTTGGCTAATGATGGAAACCTGCATACTTATTAGATGATTCGGGTTGTGATTGGGGGTTTGGCGTACAGGTAGGTTGATGAAAGTCTACGACAATCACTGAGATTCAATCCTCAAACACATTCATACCCTGTTTATGTTTTCCTTCAAAATTCCCCCCAAAAATAATTTGATCTTGCCGAGGTCAAAAGATTCGATCGTTTAACACGTCAAGAAACCGAATCAAATGTAAAACCATTGAAAAAAAAAATCACCGTGTTATATTTATACATATATAAGAAATCATTTTGTGAAGCAATTTGTTATGATAATTGGAATATATGAAATCATAATCCTCTGTGAGTGATTTGGAATATTTTACAGAGACAAGCCATGGATTTGTATAAAGAGCGCAACGACTTACAGTAATGAGAATCAGAACACTAATATAAAGCAGATGTTTGTTACTGTGAGTGCAAAGCTTTGTTCAGCAATTAGGAATAACATAGCACGCGTTGACAGGTTGGAAAACTAAAGTGATCCTTACTTACAAGCTTGGGTATTACTAAAGCATCGATTCTATTCTCGCTCTACAAAAAAATTGTAACACCCACTCTACTCTCTTTTTGGAACTTTTTAGTTTATTTGTCATCTACGGCCACCTTTTGTAACAAATCTCAACTGCTCCTTTATCTTCCAGGTTTTCATGCAGAATACCTGTGAGTCCCTATCGTTGATGTGACTTCCCTTATCAAGATCTTTGCACGGCTTAACCTTCCTGGCTAATGCAAGAACCAGTAACCCCTTACCAGGGCAAGGTTTTGCATAAAATAATTCTCTGGTCTTGCAAGATTTGCATTACAAAAGCATCTATTATAAACAACCACCTTCTCTGTTCTAGATCTGAACTACACATTTACCTTGCAAGGTTTAGCTGCGATTCCCTATCTTTTAACACGACTTCCGAAATCAATAGGCCTCATGCAACTTAGCCTTCCAGGCTGTTGTTCGATACACTAACCCCTTGCCAGGTCCTCTTAGGAAATAGCTCTTTTCGCTAGTATATGAACACCCAACACAACACCAAGGCATCAATTTTAACCCATTTCGGAAAATTTGCAGCGAAACCTCCTTTTGTTACTCTATTAGTTTAGTCATATATGGCCACGTTCTTCATACCAGATCACAAATGCTCTTTTGTCTTCCAAGGTTATCAATCAGAATACCTACACGTTTATATCTTTCAAATGGACTCCCGTATCAAGGCCTCACACAGCTTAGCATTCCAAACTGTTGCACAAGCCACTGACCCCTTGCTAGGCCCTCACAGAGTGCAGCCTTTGTCGCTACTGTGTGACCCTGACTACCGCGAAGGCTTTCACATTTCAAGCCCTTCCATAAGCTCTGCCACCATTGTGGCAGCAAAGCTATCCTATAGGCTTCACTACAAAAGGGCAGATTCCTTTCCAAAGGTTCACTACAAGTTGACAATATAATGAAGATAATGCTTTCATAGGCTCATTTTACAAACCCTATAACACTTAGATCCGGGTCTCAGCTGCCACAGAGCCAGCCGGACATGTCACCACTGCATTTTCACAAGGGCACCAGGCCATTCATCGGCTGCACTAGTTTATGAAGCATCACAAGTATCTTCTAACGATGGATTGGTTTTTACTTAGGTTAAGCTTAGGCAAGAATAGATAAATGGGAAACGGGTGGCTTTCACTCGTTACTGATCTTCAAAATTTCTTGGGGTACTTATATTGAAAGAACTTAATTTTAATTCAAATTTTGGGTGCTCCTAACAAACTTTAAACTTGGAACTACAGCAACAATACAGATATCTTTATATAACAAAGTGTACAAAACGATACCTACAGCCCATCTGTAACTAAAATATAAGTACCACTATTCAGACTAGGCATAAAAATCTACGCAGCTGTGTTTAGTCAACGGCGTGGCACTAAAACACCCAACTTTCAAGATAACTTTACAAGTACGACCTCAAAACTTCGTAACATAATTACTCTTGTTATTTACATCATATTTAAGATAGCTTTTAAATTATTATTTTGAGAAAAAAAAAACCACCCATAAAACTTTAATTTGTCTATACAGAAATAGTTGATCATGAGAGATCTCCTAAAACTTTAAAAAATGATTTTAATGCTGAGTTTGCAAGTCCCGATCAGCCCTCTAATTTTAAAAATGATTAGCAGTCTCTGCAGACTAGGATTATTTAAAAAGAATCATAGAATTGCCACATCAAATACCGATTATATATATATATATATATATATATATATATATATATATATGACATCTAGCGTGTTTAGTTAGAACAAAAAACTTACAAACGGATCAGACAAAGCAACAGTTAACGTACCCTACTCAACTAGACAACGCAATAGTTGATGTACCCTACTTAACTATTTCCTAGTAAAAAAATCCTAACCTAAACTATATATAGCGTTTCTCTGTTTCGTAAGTCCACCATAGATTCCATATCAGTAAGCAATAACCCACTTTAGCGTAGTGGGGGGTTCTATAAAACTTAAATCAGCGACCTCTTCCTTCAAAGAACAAAGCCCTTACTAGGGCCATAGGATAGAGTCCACCTACTGGAAGAGCGTGGGCTACCCGCTCATGATAAAAATCTAAGAAAAAATAACAAGTGTTTCGACTGTAACAAAATACAAACTGTCATTCCCAATACATTGATTTGCATTAAATGCTTGTTTAAAATACCTATAATCAACGCACGCCGAAAACAACACGTCGATGAATTCAATTCAGGTTTACGGAAGGAGGTGAACTGCACTCACCGGCAGCACCGCCCAGTCGAACCCTAAACCCTGAGCGGCTGAGTCAATGTACAAACGGACTTAAGGATTGCCAGTCAGATTCTTAACGCCCCTCCGTGGCCGTCTGGTTTTCTTTGGGCGACTTTTAGCACTTTATGTGCAATTGAGATGCACACAAGAGACTCTATTCCATCGCCATTTACAGGCCAAAGATAGCCCGCACTTTCTTATAAGGCATCGTCATGAAAAGAGAGACGGGCCACCGTGAGCGTCCATTCTTTTTTTTTTTGGCGACTTTCAGTGCTGTGCATGCCATGGATTATAAGCACGACAGATTCTCTAGTCCGTCGCCGTTCAACAATTTCCAGAGTGATATCCCAGTTTGTTCTTGGGAGCTCCCATAGATCTCCCTTTATTTTCTCATTCCACGAGATCCAATTAACTACTATGCGACCAGGTAGTTTCTTTTCGACCCAAATATTCTAGTTCCTCCGTGCTCTACAAGATTACATCGTCGGTGAATGTGATTTTCTCCCACAAGGGTTCAAGACTAAAATTTCGTGGGCAAATTTTTTTTTTTAACATTTTCAATTCTTATTTCATTTATATATATATATATATATTTAAATTTGTTTATATAATCAATTAATAGTTTGGTTTGGTTTGCAGGTGGGACTGGAGCTAGGGCTTGGAGTTGTTTGCAGGTTAAGTGGAAGCAATTTGAGCTTGGAGTTCTGCCCCTTTAGGCCCAGATTTCAAACCTATGGCTCTGATACCAGATGTAGTAACCCGATTTTGAATTAACGTTATATTTCTAACTAATTACTTAATTTCTAATTTCTATGAGCTCTACAAGAAGTAAACTTTTCATAATTTACAATTTATCTCAACACTTACACTGTATTCGGCAGTAAGTAATAATCTAAGTAAACCATTCATGACTTTGAATTTACATACCTTACTCTGATGCTATCCGCAGCTACTTGCTCCCTTCTCTTGAACCTGTTCCTTAGGACACCCCAAAACCAACCACCCTACCGACTAGTACGCCTAGCCCTAGGACATCAATGGACGTCCTAGCCCTCCGAGCCCAAAACCTCCTCAGCCCCCCCCAGTGCACTGTAAATCCCACTGTAAACCAACTCTCCCAAAACTCCCAGTTCTCCCCTCTCATCGAATGCATGAAAAGAATGAATATCCCTCATACTCCTTCTCCACCTCCCTTATTCCTCCTTCACCGCCCCTCACATTCACTTCCCCCACCAAATACCTTATCTCTTTATTAATGCCTTATCCATTCATTTATTTTTTATTAATTGTCTTATCCTTTACTTAAATGTTTCCCTTTTATGTATGGGTTACGTTATCCCTTATGGGATACGTAACCCCATTTAACATTATATTTTATTTTCCCCCCTTTGTTTAATACTTAATTAATCAATTAACTAATTAATAATCAAATTAATCATTAACCATTAATTTAATACTTAATCAATTAANGACTCACTTAATAATTAATCATTCCTTAACCCTCATGTTCACTATTTAATAATATCCAATTAGAAATATTATTTTATGATATAAATACAACTTAGATAATCTTTAGGATTATTATTAAATTAACCATCTTAATAATTAAGGGTCATTACAAGGAGGAACTTCAAGAATAAGAGCCAAGGGACCTAAGAAGGTTTCTATACTTGAGCCAGTCAAGGAATATATTCCCACACCATAGGCAATACTTACTCCTACTATAGAAGGACAACTTGAAATTGAATTCTAAACCAATCTGATTCAAGATCAAGAAATACTGGAAGAATCCTTTGAAGCATATATAGCATGAGAAATACCTCTCAGTTTGTGGAACGAGATGAAAAATGAAGAAGTAATAGGAAACAACCATGAGAAGACAATCACCTTTGAATTCCCTATCTGTGATTCTGGTGGAACAACACAAATGAAGAACATCTCCCCATCTTCTTTACCAAACTTTCATGGTTTGGCCGGGGAATACCCCAATGCTTTCTTATTTTATTTTCGTGTGCTTTATAGGAGCTATGATTACTATACTACTACCTAGAAGTTAAAATTGTTTCCTGTCACCCTAAAGAGTGCAACCCTCCGACGGTTTATGGGCCTTGGTGGGGATAGCATTCAAAATTGGAATGAGATGAATAAAGTATTTTTGAAGAAATACCAAGACTACTGCAAAGGAAGAGAACTCAAAGAATAAATCTTCAAGCTGACACAAAAAGAGGATGAAACTTTGGAGGACTAAGTGGAGAAATTTCAATATAACCTTCAAAGATAAAAAACAAAGCTAGTTGAGAAAAGAAACAACGAGAATAATTCTGGTAAGAGGCTTAAGGGATGAATTCTTGGAAGTTCTCAACCTAATTGGATCAAGTGATGTTTCTCAACTACCATATGATGAGGTCTGTGATTTTTGTAGGTGGTATTCGAGGGGAAAATACAACACTGGTAGAAGCTTTAGAGATGCCACTTCCAAGTTCACAAAATATGTTGCAGGAGTAGGGGTCACAAAGGATGAAATTGGTAACATGTTTGAAAATTTAAAAAATGATATTCTCAGCTCTTTAAGTTCACAATTGGATGTTTTGCAGGTTAAGAATAAGGAATCATAAAACAAGCTATATATATATTCTATCTCAAATGCTGAGAGAATCACCCTTCGAAGGAATGCCCACTGGACATCATTGAAATCTATGGCAATTTCAAAGAATCCCATGGCACCAAGGACTATCCTTCCTTATCAAGAATCAAGACAATATATCATAGAGAGAAAGGAGACTCAACTTCACTGTCTACGATGGAACCGAAAAAACCATGGCGACAACCTTTAGGTATGGATCAAAACTATGCATCTCAATTTCCTTATTCTCATAATGAGATGTGAAATATTCCTATGCCATGGAAACGTTGGCCACCTCAGCCTGATCCACAACATAATTGGTAGAAAGGTTTGTGTGGTCCATATTATAATTTCATGACTAATTTTCCTTATCCTACACCACCACCATATACATACCCCTCACGAAATCCTCAACAACAAATCAACCAACCGCATCAACTTTCATTACTAGCTCCTCAAAACCCTCCATGTCCAACCCAAATCCATTCCCAGTCTATCCCAAATCCTAATAATAATAATCCAGTTCAAGACATGTATGGGGCCTATATGAAAACCTTTCCCACATATGTTATCACACCTATATCACTATAGGAAATTCACCTGTGGTATAAGAAATTTCTTAACCCAAAGCCCTCATTAATTGTCCAAAAAAATGAAGAAGAAGTCACTCTTATCCAATATGAAAATTTTTCAAAGTACATTACCATATAAATCTCATATTCAGTCTCATTTTCGAACAATACTACAAATCAATTCTCATAATGAACAATTATTACAGTCTGATCAGCCTCCTTTTCCAGAAATGTTGGCTCTGAAAAAAAACAATCACACCTTCTGAGTTCGACTTGATGTCAGAATTGAAGAACCTTTGTATTAAGATACCTTTGATAAAATCAATAAAGGACATCCCCATATACAATAAAACAATTATATACTTATGCATTAAAAATACCGGTAGATGAAAAATGACTCCCCAACTATCCAAGTCAGAGGGAGATTGGAAAGCCTCATGTCCACTAGAATCACTACAAAAAAATATGTGGACCCTGGAAACTTTGTAGTCACAATATTTATTAATAAGACTCCCATTGAAAACACCCTAATATAAACTTAAGACAGAGGGTATTTTAGAAGATGTGATTGTCTCACTAGACTCATGGGAGTACCTAGCATATTACTATGTAATAGAACCCAAAACTGGTTGGGCACAGTTTGATCCTTGGGAGACTGTGGTTTGCCACAAATGATGTTTTCATCAGTTGTAGATCCGAAAATATGACAATTACACATGGCACTAATACAAAAAATATTACCCTATACCCCCTTGCTATACCAACAACTAAACTTGAATGCACACAATGGCTTGACAAAGACAACAATGATGAAGTTGTTCATCTTATTCTTTATATTTCACAAGAAATGAGCCTTAAGGAAAATACAGATGAGAATATTATTAATCATTGCATCTCTAATCCATATTTTTCACAATATTTTGGGGGGAAGTCATCATCTCACATTAAAACTTCTATTGATTGTCTTCTTGAACAAAAATTCCAAGAAAATTTCACTGAAGAGGAACTATCCTCTTCCTTTTCATCAATATTTCCTATACACTCAATATTTGAATCTGATTATAAGAATGTTGAAATTTTCCCTGAGAAAACATTAAACATAAATTATTCCTTAAACAATACACGGGAAGGGAAATTAATCTAGGTTTTAAGAAAATTTCCAAACACCTTTGCATGGGAATATACCGATATGAAATTCATTCACCCAGACACATGCATTGACCATATATATATTTAGAAAGATGTCAATCCTGTCAAAAACCACAAAGAAGAATGAATCCAGCCTTGAGGGAGATAATGAAAGCCAAACTGTAGAAACTTTTGAACGTCAATTTCATCTATCTCATCTTAGACAATTAGTGGGTGTTTCCATTAGTGATCATTCCTAAAAAGAATAGGAAATGATGGGTATGCATAGACTATAGGGAATTAAACAAGGCTACCCTAAAAAATCATTTTCCCCTACCTTTTATTGACCAAGTCTTGGACACACTAGCCAAAAATACATAATTTCCTTTTCTAGATGGGTTCAGTGGGTATAACCAGATCTGAATCGGTCAAGAAGACTAGGAAACGACAATGTTTACATGTCCTTGGGGGACATATGCCTGCAAGGTACTACCTTTGTTTTGTGCAACACACCAACCACATGTCAACGAGCAATACTTGGTATTTTTTCTGATTTATTACATGATTGTATGGAAATATATATGGATGACTTTACTATGATAGGTGATTTTTTTTATGAAGGTTTAAGTAATATTGGAAAAGTTTTGAGAAGACGTGGAGAGAAATCTTTCATTAAGCAACAAAAATGTTTTATGATAATGATTGGAGGAATTGTATTAGGTCACCATGTGTCAGCTAGAGGAATAAAGGTAGATACAGCTAAAATAGAAGTAATTGTCAACATGATACCTCTGAGTAATCAAAAGGGAGTCTGAATCTTCCTAGGGCATGCAGGCTACTGTTGATGATTTGTAGAAAATTTTACGAAGATATCCCTGCCCCTATTAATATTTCGTACAAAATATGTTGACTTCTATTGGGACAGTGAATGTCAGTGTGCCTTTGATATACTTAAGAAAACACTCTCCTCAGCCCTAGTATTGAGAGGAACAAAATGGATCCTTCCATTCCATATCTCTACCAATGCATTAGATTCATCCATAGGAGTTGTATCGGTCAAAAGGAAAATCTCTTAATTTATTCTATTTATTTCATAAGAAATAATTTGGATCCAACTGAATTAAATTACACCATGAGAGAAAAAGAGTTCCTTGCATTAGTTTATGCAGTTAATAAATTTAGGCACTACAACGTAGGTTATGAATTATTTATTCATATTAACCACTATGCCATCAAGTACTTGATGAACATACCTATTATGAATGGTATATTCACCAAGTGGTTGCTTCTACTGCAGGAATTTGACATAACCATTGTAAACTATCCAGGTAAGGAAAACCAGGTAACATACTTCCTCTCTAGGCTTGATAATAAAGGTGAGAGTATTCATGTTGAAAATTTTCTGGATGATATTTTTTTTCTATATCTACTAATTCACAATGGGTCATAGACATAGCCAATTTTCTTACTACAAAAAAACTTCCACCTCATTTCTCACCCAAAGAAAAGAGAAGGATTGTCAAAATGAGTGCTCCATATTCCTGGATTAAAGAGGATCTCTTTTACATTGGTCCTGGCATGATTATTCACATATATGTGAGAGAATATGAGATGTTTGACATCCTCAAATCATACCACAATGAACCTCGTGGGGGGAACTTTGCAAATAGAAGGGAATCTTAGAAGATCCTACATTGTAGCTACTTTTTTCCTAATCTATTTTGAAATGTCAATAAGAATGTCCAGGGATGTGATAGATGCTAAAGGATGGGACATCTAGTTCAAGCAAATGAGATGTTGATTCAGTTGCAAGTCCTTATAAGACCCTTTGAAAAATGGTCCTTGGACTTAATAGGGCCAATCAACCCCCCATCCAAGGGTAGTAAATACATTTTATTCTGCACTAACTATGTTACAAAATGGGTGGAAGAAAAGGATTCATTTAGAGAAACAAAAATATTAGTAGTGTATTTCTTGTTTGAAGATATTATTACTCATTTCGGGGGACCTAGAGAAATTGTCATTGACCAGGGAACTCAATTTACATATAAGTTGGTATAGGAAATTACTCAAAAGTATCTCATTAAGAACAATAAATATTCCCCATATCATCCACAAGCCAATGGGAAGGTGTAATCAACAAATAAGGCTTTGGAAGGAATTATGACAAAGAGAGTCCAACTAAACAAGAATGATTGGGTAGATAGATTTCCCGAAGCCTTATGGGCTTAGAGGAAAACAAGGAGGACTACTACTGGTTTTTCCCCATACAATTTAGTGTATGGGAAACAAGTACTTCTTCCCATATAATTTTATATCAAAACATTATGAATGGTAGAAGAATTGGTGATGGACTTGACCAAGGCACATAAGGAAATAATTGTTCAAATCAATGAGTTGGATGAAATGCATCATGAATCTTTCCAACACACTAATCTCATCCAACAATAAAGGGAAAAATGGCATGACAGATTCATTAAGAAGAAATAGTTCAAGGTAGGTGACTGGGCACTGTTGTTCGACTCCAAATTCAAGGAATTCAAGGGAAATTTTAACACCCATTGGCTTGGAACTTATGAGATTGAAGCTATCTTCAACAATGGATCTATTAAGATTCAAACTATATATGATGAGAAGGTCTCCTTATTGGTTAATGGGCATATGATCAAGTTATATCAAAATCCCAAATCTAAGGGGGGATTTTTCAGGGACATCATGGAGAAATATGAATTACAGATGGTAGGTGAGGAGGTTTCCCCACATCCTTCCTCTTCTTAGTTATTCCATTTTTCAATAAAACAAAAAAAATAAAAAAAAACAATAAAAATTAAAGAGAAAACAATGCTCAATTGTGAAAACTAGGAATTATGGCACAACTAGGCTGGAACCTTACTTGAAAACCAAGCTTTTGGCTAGTAAGGTTCCCAAATAAAATTGTATCTTGTGATGGTTATTTTTAAAAAAAATATTCAATCATTTAATGGTTCTCATGTTGGATGATGAGGGATTCATTAACTCCCTCCTTCCAACAACCTCTGTCCACCAAATTCACCTCTTTATTTGGGCTCCGAGATCATAGATTGTGACAATGCCTTGGGATTTGTATTCCTTAATGAAAAATTCTATCGTTGGAAGAAATGGAGATGCATCAATTCCCTTTGACTTCTAGATCCTGTAAGTTACTCGACTTTAACACATCCATTCGTAATTGACAAGATGCTTTGGAGTATCTTGATGCTCATTGGCATTATTGGTGATAAATCTTGTGTTGGTTAATGACATTCATTAATAGTCGGTAATCCAATGATTCCCCTCCATGTTCAATTTCAATAAATTTATTCACATGTAAGAGAATGTATAGAAGTGGGTAAGGATGAAGATTTTGTATCATTTCAAACTAGAGAAAGCATGCAACATTCAACATTCAAGTTTTGTAGTAGTGTTCTTGTTATTTTTCCTACTCTTGTTCCTATTCTCATTCCTGATCCAATAGTATTTTCATGACCATAGTTATTTGTGTACATTGGTTCTAATTCTTACAGCTTTCATGTCATTTCTAGTGATTAATGAAGGATAGAGGATCTCCATTCTAGCACAAGCATGGTATGACACCATGAGTACACTATGGATTTCTACCAACATTATATACAAATATACATTTTCTATTAAGCAGTCCATGATACAAATTATACTTCTACAATACAATCCAGAACAAACTCCTTATACCAGAATGTAGAACTCATAACTTTCATTTCATAATCCTCCATTGTTAGATGCACGAATCACCAACATTTCAAAACATGCTACATCGATCATTACTCTATGTGGATGACTAAATCATATCACGACGATTAAATAATCATGATCACAATTTCCCATCAACTCTTTTTTCAAACTCATCATTGTTGTATTGTGAATTCCCCTCTTCCCGTAGACTAATCTGAATATTGTCAGCAAACCATGCATCTCTTGTTGTGAGAAAGGATGAAGAGTGCACTCAAAATTGAACCAAATAGGGTTGAGCAATTAGAATCCTATCCAAAATGCATGGAGAGAATAGAGAAAGTATACTGACTACCTTCCTTCTTGAAATACAAAGGGCACAACATGAGAGTTACTAGGGAATTCACATTAGGGTTTGATGGAAGAAAGGTAGTCATTGGGGATTTGTAGCTCACAGTCTTAGAAGAATCTATTGCACATGCAATAGATCTCCCTCAATACAATGAGCATTTGTTCAAGATCACGAAGATAGAGAAATCTAGTTGGACTTCGTTTTTGAATCCAACTAGCATGAAGACAGAGTGGTCTAAGGGGACATCATGATGCCTATTGAAGAGGAGGTATTGAAACTTGTTGATTGTGATACATAGGTATATTACATGTGAGGGTTGATTTAAGCTAACCTTCCTTTACCATATCAGGATTCTACTACACTTTAAGGGACAAAGGCTTAACTTTCCCTACTTTTTATGGAAATTGTTTACGAAGATGGCAGCCATGAAACAAAGAAAGGTGTACACAGGAATGATGGAGAAAAACCTATATCATCATGGCATTTTAAATATATTAGTTTTGGAGGAGCTCAGGAATAAAAATGACACTTGGGAGGATTTCATAGCCCGAAACTAGTTTGGGGAATCTCAAGGGGTAGAGATGCAACCTAAGCCTGAGGGAGCAGGAATAAAATGTGAAGAGGATGAAGAGAAGCATAAAGGAGACAAAGAGAAGTCTAATGAGGTTGAATAAGAACATAAATAAGTCGAGGAACCTAAAGAGGAACCTAAGGAAGAAAAAAGAGAATTGGGTATGAATGAAGGTGACATCAAGTTCAAGTAAGGGGATGAATACTTTCAGTTTTTCTCAAGCTTAAAGAAGCTAAGAGAACTGAGAAATAAGGGAGTTTTGGTGACACCTACTCCACCAAGGATGACAAGGATTCGAGCCAACCAACTCGTTGGATAATCAAATTAACCTTAGAGAACAACAAAGAATGAGGTAATACTTAAGACCTTTCAGAAGAAAAAGTGTCCAAAGACTCTTGATGAAATAGTGATTGTGTGTGAGCAATTTGTAGAGCATAATGAATTGCATGGTGACCCTGAAATCACGAAAATAATTGAGGAAATCCAATCTGATAGTATATATTATTTATTCTGGCTAACTTCTTCTCTTGGAGGCTAATAACCTAATACTAATTATCTTCTTGAGCCGACAAGTCTTCTAAGGTTATTAGCCAAATCATTAGGGTTTCTTCTTGCTTCCCAGAGTATTCTATTCTCGTCAGGTTTACACGTGGAGGTAAATACCTCCCACAGTGATCCAGGTGGATATCGGTGGCCACCCACCTTGTCCGACTTGCTCAAAACAGTTTTCTGGTAATTTTGGCAATTTACTATTTTTAGCAGTTTTTAACCTTCGAGGCCATTTTGAGGGCCTAAATAAATTTTTTTTGGGATCGACCCAACTCAAATATATCCAAAGGAATTATTGAGGCCCAAAAATGAATCTCCTTGATGATACCTTTCCAACGGGCTATCATACGCCTAAAACAGAGAAAACGGGGCCCACATGACTTTTGGCACTTCATCTCCCAGGGCTAGGTTTTTGGATGTCTAGGGTTTTTGGCATTCCTGTTTATTGTAAAAAGTCCTTCAGAGCCTCATTTTAATCATCTTCTTTTGAATGCGATTAGCCGTCACATCTCTTCTTAGAGATAAGCTGCCACCATTCTAGTGAGTCTTTCACTTTGTATTTTTACAGTCTCTGTACATTTCTTTCATTAATAGAAAATGTGTATTACTGTATATTTTTGTTTATGGTTGCATCTCTGATACATTTCTATTACATTATTGAATATCTGTGATATTTCTGTGCATTTATTTATTATATCTCCGCTCTCATTTCATGCTGAAAATAATCCAGATCACACAGCTACCATAATATCAACACTCCCTCCTAGCTAGGGAGGTATTACGGGTAATGGTCTTGAGAAAAAAACATACCATTCACCCGATAGCATCAACATAATCATCTAGACTATCTTATGATTATATCATGAGCACCATCATCACCATCAGTGTCATCAACTGCATCATCTCTCGAAACCATACTCTATCTGAGTAATTAGACATGATTCTCACTCCGTAGAGTGACACAAGAGCCATTCTTCTAATCTAGAAGAATGGATGTTCTGAACCAATTTTCTGTCTGGGAAATCTCTGTTCATTGATCATCCATCTAGCTGATAATCATTTTCAACACTATTGATAGTCTTCAAGGCAATCGAAACAATATCATTCAATAGAACACAACTGTGTCTATCCATAGTAGTACACAACTACAATGTAGTGGTACACTACCACACCAAGTAGCACACAGATACTTGATCAAACAATGGAACACATCCAACACAATAGTATACATCTACTATATAGAGACATACAATATTCATAACAATCATCTGATATCAACCTGCACAGAAACAATGTTATGATATAAACTGAATCATCTGGGCCATTCTTCCACTCACATCTGTGAGATCTCGGAAGAGTATCAGCCCTAAAAAAGGTAAGACATCAATGATGAGCTATCTGAACTATTCTTCTCAAGCATGGAAGAATAATTGTCCTGATTTTTGAGCCTGGACCATTCCCCACTCTGGGCCATTCCTCTGACACTAGACAAAGTGTAACCTGGAGAGAATGATTCTGCCCTAAGGAATGTATGTTCCTGATTTCTAAACCTAGACCATTCCCCACCCTAGGCCATTCCTCCGACACTAAAACAAAGTGCAACCTAGAGAGAATGAATAAAACCTAAGGAATGATTGTTCAGACCATTTCCTCTATTAACCATAAGAGGAAACGACTGTCCTGTACCAACCTCCAAAATGGACCATTCCTCATGTTAACCACAATGAGAAATCGTTGTCCGATGAGGCGGGCCAGTCTTCTTGAGTAACCCTCAAGAAGAGAGACTGACCTAGACCACTCTCCATGTTAACCACAATGGGAAGTCATTGTCTATGGTACATCAACAATCTAGACCATTTTTCAAACTGGAAAAATGTCTGTCCGTCAAAAATCTCGAACCACTTTCCGAACTAGAAAGGAACTGCTCATCCTGGACTATTTTTTGAACTGAAAAATGGATGTCCATAAATCAATAATATCTTAGTGCTCCCTCCCAACCTGGGAGTCATCTCTTCCTTTTTCAATAAGGAAGTCATCTCCATGAGCTCCAACTTAAGTACACAAACTCTTTCATCTTGGACAAAAGATTTTACCAAAATGTTTGCTTATCTGCTCATCTGTGGAGATATGTATTGGAGAACCACTTTCTCCTTTCTAGACTTCATCATGGATAATGTAATGCTTGATTTCAAAAGAACATTGGTTTTCTCTTAATGCTTCAGGTAGCTTTGATCAATAAAGTATATCATTGTTGGATTCCTCTTGGTTCCTGCTAACTCACAACATCGTGGCAAGTGTCAAACTGGAACATATACATGTGTCACTTCTAATGTCATCATGAGATCTGATCTTCTGAGTAATCAACTTGATACAATATCTATGTTATAGAAAAATCTTCACCACGCTTCTATTGTGCACTGGAGGTTCTTCACCAAGTTGTCTTCTTCCATCTTCATATAAGGGTCACTTTCTAATATACCTCAAAGCCTTGAGGTTTCTCTGTATGTAAGCTCCAATCCATGGATATTGCGGATGATATACTGGCTCATGTAGAGGTATGCCTGGTTTACTGGGACAAGTAATCATCATAGTCTTCTCCCTCCATCTGGAAGAACCTCTAGTTATGGATCTCACAATGCTTACATTTATAAGTCTTTCATACACTCTTCTTCATCATAACTTTCATTACCTCTGCTTGATTGCTTTTAGTGAGTTCATATCAGGCTGGTAATCTTGTGATTCTTGATACAATGACTAGTTGTTCTGGCTTCTCTTTCTTTCTTGGAATCTTCATGTTCTTCCTCATGTTTCTCTTTAGCTCTTGGATCCATGGAGTTTCTTATAGATTCCATGCCCTAAATATTCCACTTATTTCTTTCATCATAGAATCACGGATGTGGATGGTCAACCAGGGGTACTTTAAGGCTTCTCTTCGAAGAAGACTTCTTCTAGGTCGAACTGAACACGTACTGCTTTTCATGGCTGCTACCATGGATATATACTTCATCATATTCAATGCATCATAGGATTGGCTCCCTCCTAATCCTTGCTTCATGAATGCTCTTCTTTTGGTAATATATAATCGGCTCCCTCCATCTAGGAGAGTTCATGCTTCCATCTGCATCCTCATTGCCTTATGTAAAGTGTTACAAATCTTTTTCCAATTTCCCCTTGATTGTTGACTTCTTTCTGTCTTTACTTTTTCTAAGTCTCTTTAGGATTGATTCTGATTTTGGTTTATCTTGTAATATATTCCACATGATTTGTTTGATGTATTTCATCCTTTCATGTGTGTTATCTGACTTGTATAATGACATCAATCCATATCTTGTTTTTCTTTCCATAGGTTAGTTCTTCCTGGAACACATTATCTTCCAAGAGATAGATACACAATATATGTATAGAGATGATGCAAACAAGATATGTATAAGAACTAAGAAGAGTATTGTTACCTTTAGAAGAAGAAGTCTCTTTCATCCTGCTTAGTCTTCTTTGTAGTTTCCTTTTCTTCGACAACTGATGCTTCATGTTTCTCCTTCCTTTTATTTATCTCGGGACAATGATTCTTGTAGTGACCATACTTTCAGCAGTTGAATAATTGTATTTCTAAAATATCTTTCTCTTGATTTGTCTTCCTCCTTGAACCAAACTTCCTTTTGTTCCTGAAATTATTGAATCTTCCTGTCAAGGCTTGATCATCGTACATATTTTAAGGTTTCTCTTTTGCACTGATCCTTGATTCTTCTTAAGCACAGCAAGTCCAAAGTTCTTCAAGTGTCAGATACTCCTTCCTTGTGTTCATGCTTGCGGCAAATGCATCCCACATCTTGGGAAGACCATTGAGTAATATGTTTACCAATTCCTTCTCTGAAATGATCTCTTCAATAGCTTGTAGTTGATCTCTTAACTGGGAGATCCTCACAAAGTATGATGTTATGCTATCATCATCATCATTCATCTTCATGTCACGGAGCTCATTCTTCAGACTCATTATTTGTCCAATGTTTCTGACTGAGAAGAGATTTGTTAGGGCATCATACATCTTCTTCGATGAGTCAATATGGGAGATGTAGGGTATCAAGTGGTCTTTTATAGAGTCCACTATGATACTCATAGCATTGATGTCACCATCTTTGAACTTCTCCATAACTGCAACGTTCTGCAGTTCCTTCTCTTTTCCTTCTTCAAACTCTGGTTCCACGATCTTTCCTTTCATGATATCCAACACTTTATTATTGGCAAGGATGAGGTAAATCCTTGTCTTCCAAGCTCTGAAGTTAGAAGCTCCATCTAACTTATTTTATGACTTCATAGAGTAAGTCATTATTTCTTTGACTTGGTCAAACCCTAGATTTGACCAAAAACTCAAACTTGACGTCTTGGCTTGCTGAGAGTATTAGGATATGCGCTAGGCTAGGGTGCATTGATATATCTAGAAATTAGGTCAATCCATTCACTTAAGGTGCCTCAACGAGAGGATTAGTGTTTCTACAACTGCACCTTCTCGTAACCCTAATGACAATGCTATGGTGACTACTCCTGCTAGAAACCTGTTGATACTGAGAGGGGGGTGAATCAGTATCAAGTACAATTTCAAACCTTTTTCAACTTATAATTAAACCATTCAAATATATCCAATGAGCAATGAACAATAGTATAAGAGTTACACCAATACACCACAATACACCATGCACAATATATG
>ML778716.1:909857-936931 GCA_009831015.1 Picea engelmannii
ATGGCCTAAAGCCGACATAATTAAAATAACATTACTAATCTAAATTACAACTAATGGCCTAAAGCTGACATAAATAAAATAGCATTACTAATCTAATATGCCCCAATTAAGGGGTAATGAGCCAACATTAGGGCTTAACAATAATGTTGGCAATGGTGGCAATGGGGAAAAACTTCCCGTCAAGGGTATATTGCTTGGACACAATTTGTGACTAAGATTTATGAACACTTTGACACTGACACCAACCATTTGGGCCATTTGACAAAGTTGAAACAATCAGGAACAGTGGAAGACTTGATAGCTTCCTTTGAGCACCTGGCTTTTCAAATAGAGGGCATGACTGATGCTTTTTTTAGAGAGTGTTTTATCAGTGGCCTCAAGGATGAGATTCGGGCCCATGTCCTCATGGCTCGACCTTTGAGTTGGGTGGAGGCTACTAAAAGAGCTAAAGAAGCACAACAGGTTGTATCTTCTCAAAACCAAAAACCCTTCTTTAACCCTCTCCATAAACCTGCAAATCCCACTACTCCCTCCGCCCCACTAAAGATCCAAAAATTGACTAGGGCTGAAATGGCTGAACACCAACTCAAAGGTCTTTGTTATAATTGTGATGACAAATATTTCTCAGACCACAAGTGTAAGGAACAAAAGATTTGTATGGCCATCTCTAAGGATATTTCAGAAGAGGCTGTTAAAACTCCCCTTATGTCCGAGTCACCTGAAATCACTGACATAACCCCTCCCTCAGACCCTCTCGAAGTAGAACCGATCATTTCTCTCAATGCTCTCACTGGCTTATCTTCTCCCCAAACCCTCAAGTTAATCAGTTACATCAAGCATCAGAAGGTCATCATTTTGGTTGATAGTGGAAGCACTCATAATTTTATTCATCGCCGCATTGCCCAAGAAACTCATTGCTACATCCATGCCATCAACAATTTCCAAATCATGATTGTCAATGGTGGTTCCATGAAATATGGAGGGCATTGTGAAAATGTGCGTCTCCAAATCGGTGACTACCACCTAAAATCCCATATGTTTGCTATCGACATGGGTGGTTGTGACATTGTGTTGGGTGCAGACTGGCTAAGGACTTTGGGTCCCATTCTCATGGATTTTAAGAAATTAACCATGCAATTAGACCAAGAAGGACACCAATATAAATTCCAAAGCATCACCGCTGGTTCACCTAAGATCATTAGTTCCCATCGCATGGAAAAGATGCTCAAAAAAGGTCATTCTGGTGTCATTTCCCAACTCCATGCCATACAAGCAACAGAGACACCCTCGGTGCCGCAAGACCTCCAAGCCCTCCTTTATAAACATCAAATGGTATTTTCCACTCCTCAAGGAGTCCCTCCTTCCCATGGTGTTCATGATCATTCCATTCCCCTTGTACCCGGAAGCCTTCCTCCCAATATTCGTCCGTATCACCACCCCTTTTCACAAAAAAATGAAATTGAGAAAATGATCCAGGAACTCCTTAATGCAGGCGTTATCCACCCTAGTACGAGCCCTTACTCTTCTCCTGTAGTCATGGTCCTGAAGAAAGAAGGTTCTTGGCGAATGTGTCCTGACTTTTGTGCCCTCAACAAACTGACCATTAAAGACAAATTTCCCATTCCTGTCATTGATGACCTCCTGGATGAATTGAGTGGTGCCCAATTCTTTACTAAACTTGATCTTCACTCGGGCTATCACCAGATATGTATGAAAGAGGTAGACATTCCCAAGACTACCTTTCGAACTCATGAGGGCCACTATGAGTTTTTGGTCATACCCTTTGGCTTGTGTAATGCCTCCTCCACCTTCCAAAGCCTCATGAATCATGTCTTCCGTCCCTTTCTCCATCATTTTGTCTTAGTTTTCTTTGATGATATCCTCATCTATAGAAAAACCTAGACAGAACATCTTACTCATGTGGATCGAGTTCTCCATCTACTCTCTTAGCACCAACTTTTCCTGAAACAGTCTAAATGTGCTTTTGGTGCCTCAAAAGTAGAATACTTGGGTCATCTGGTTGGCAAGGATGGCGTTAGGGTGGATCCGAAAAATATTGAAGCTATGCAAGACTGGTCGCACCCAAAGACTCTCAAAAGCTTGCGTGGATTTCTGGGCTTAACAGGGTATTATCACAAGTTTGTTAAGAATTATGGAAAGATTGCAGCACCTCTCACTGCTCTCCTCAAAAATAACTCTTTCACTTGGACTCCAGCCGCTACTCAATCTTTTCAAACCTTGAAGATGGCCATGTGCACCACTCCAGTTCTAGCCCTTCCTGATTTCACAAAGACATTTGTGTTAGAATGTGATGCCTCAGAGAAAGGAATTGGTGTTGTCCTTATGTAAGAGGGTCGATCTTTGGCCTTTACCAGCAAGCAACTATCTGAAAGGAATCTGGGCAAACCTATGTATGAAAAGGAAATGTTGGCTATTCTGCATGTCGTTGATCTATGGCACCCTTATCTCTTGGGGCAATGTTTCCAAATTAAGACAGACCATCAAAGCCTCAAGTATTTTTTGGAACAACACATTTCCTCCCCGGAGAAACAAAAATGGGTGACTAAGCTCTTTGGATATGATTATGAGATCATTTACAAGAAAGGCAAAGACAATGTGGTGGCGGATGCACTTTCCTAAAAATATGAAGAAGAACGATCCCTTTTTTCTCTTTCCCTCATTGTACCAGATTGGCTCCAAGTTGTTCACTAGGAATGGCTACAAGATCCCAAAAGTTTGCATCTGATCTAGCAATTGCAGTCCAATGCTCCAGCTCCCCCAAGGTACTCTTGGCTCCAGGATGAGCTTCGACATAAAGGCCGTTTGTATTTAAGTAAACAATCAAATCTTAAATCCATGGTCCTTTATGAGCTTCATGCTATACCCACAACGGGGCACTCTGGGTTCACCAAAACCTATGACAGGGCCAAACGTTCTTTTTTCTAGGATGGTATGAAATAGGACATCCGTAATTTTGTCATTGAGTGTGATGTGTGTCAATGCAACAAGGGAGAAAGAGTTAAATCTCCGGGCACACTACAACTGCTTCCGATTCCACCTGCTATTTGGAAGGATATTTCTATGGACTTTATTACCGGCTTACCCAAATCATGAAATAAATCAGTCATAATGGTGGTTGTTGATCACCTTTCCAAGTATGCTCATTTCTGCTCTCTTCAACACCCATTTACTGCATCCACGGTAGATCAAATTTTCATGGACCAGGTCTTCAATCTTCATGGCATGTCGCACTATATTGTTTCTGATCGTGACCCAACTTTCACAAGCAATTTTTGGCAAGAACTGTTGAAGCTACAGGGCACCCAATTTCATCTTAGCATAGCTTATCATCCCTAGATTGATGGTCAAACGGAAGTTGTCAACAAGTGTTTGGAAACATATCTGAGGTGTTTTGCCTCTGAAAAGAAAAATCAGTGGGCTCAATGGTTACCCCTAGCTAAATGGTGGTACAACACTTCCTACCATACAACTACATGCATGACTCCTTTTGAAGCGGTATATGGACAGAAGCCACCTTCAGTTCTCTCATACTTACCGGGTACCTCGAAGGTCCAGGCGGTTGACCAAACACTTACAGTTAGAGAGGCTATTCTCCATACCCTCAAAGAGAACTTGGTCATGGCATAGAATCACATGAAGCAACAAGTAGATCAAGGTTGCTCTGAACGTCAATTTGCAGAAGGGGATCAGGTGTTTCTGCGACTGCAACCTTACAAGCAAACTTCCCTCAAGGCCGAGATTTGTCAGAAGCTAGCGCCCAAATTTTATGGTCCTTATACAATTCTCAAGCATGTGGGACAAGTCACCTATCAGTTAGCTCTGGCCATTCATTCAAAGCTACATCCTATTTTTCATGTTTCATGCTTAAAGAAGGTGATTGGAACTAGGTGCCAAATTCAAACCAACCTTCCCAAGTTAGCTGAAGAAGGATCCATTTGGCTACAGCTAGAAGCAGTTTTGGACCAGCATGAGCGTCGCCTGTGTTAGAGAACCATCAAGGAAATGCTAGTCCAGTGGAAAGATACAACTCCATCAGATGCCACTTGGGAACCAACTACCATTCTGCAACAGTTTCCACATCTCAAGCCTTGAGGACAAGGTTGTTTTTAAGGGGGCAGACATGTTAGGGTCCTAACCCACACATAGGTAGAGCAATATATTCGGATGTATCAAAGGTCAATATTAATAAGGCCTTTCAATAAAATATAATAAGGCGGATGTAAGAAGACCTAATATAAGCTTTCGCTTCTAGAAGGATCTTCCTCTAGATGCTTCTTTTGATAGACATATTTAGTATAAATAGGAGTCGAGGGTATGAGAACCCTAGCTTGGAGATTATTGTAATAGAGCATTGCTCGACTGGAGGTTGTCCCCTCGAAGAGGCCCATGAACATTGCTTTCTGAATCAAATTGTTATTTCTGTTGTTGTTCTTATATCATTTCTGTGTTATTGTGGAGATTATACTGGTTATATTATTGTTATTCTGCCATTTCTAGCATTTTATTTCTGTTCTACATACTTTTTATATCTGGTATATTACAAATGTCAACACCAATCATTGATGTTAACATGTAGACAAGGCATGCTCTACAGCAATAGTCATCAAACATATCAATATGACTATCTCTCCCCATCAATAAACATCAATCACATCAATGTGATTATCTCTCCCCCTTTGACATCAATGGTAAAGGGTCATTCTCCCGTTGGGGCTGCTCCCCCTGCTTGAAATCTCATTGGGGTTTCTCCCCCTATCTGAATGCCTTTGATCTGCCTCTGAATAATCTCTCCCCTTTTGAACAAGGGATATCACTCTGATGTAATGTTGAAGATACATTGCTCATACTCCCCCTCTAACCATTTCTCCCCCTGGAACTATGCCTATGTGATCTTTTTTCAAGTATAGGGCTCTTTTCTCCTCCTAGAACCATGGGAAGAATAATGAATCCCCCTATGGGTATGTCTCCCCCTATCTTCTCTTCAATATGAACAATATGCTACCATATGACGATCCTTGGACCTGTTCATGCATCAAACTCATGCCATACCAACCATCATGAAACAAAAGATATGTCAACAATAAAATAGAGAATCATGAGTAGAACATCACCCAAGTACATCATGTACCAATTGTGTGTCCATCATGCACAACACCCATGTACATCAACCATGTACATCAATACCATAGAATGTGCCATAAGATCTCATTAATGGAATGTATCAACCATATGCCAACCATGTGCATCTACCAATATGCCAACCATGTGCATCTACCAATATGCCAACCATACCAACCATGTGCATCCACCAACATGCCAAAAAATGTGCATCTATCAATATGCCAAACAAGTGTCATATCACTCATGATATGTCGCCATCATGAACCAAGTACCATAACCATGTATCTCAAACAAATACCAATTGTTGTGCTAATCAAGTAATACCAATGGTGTATTATCATCAAGCATATGCCATCTATGAGTGTATAAACATGTATCACCACTTGTACCAAGAAAGTACATCAATCATGCACCAATACCACAACATGATGAATCCTCATACATGTATGCCAAATCCTCCATAAAAATATGTGCCAATCAAACTGCTAGTAGGTGCCTCTACCAATGTACTAGAAATGTACCAATTATGCATCAACTATAGATCATCAATGATGTACAACATGATCACCTCATCAACTCACTGACCACATGTCCCAATATGTAGCCCATTCATATGCCAAATGAATGCATCAAGTTTTACAACAAGTAAGCTTCCAATAATACATCATAAGATATATCAATGAAACTCAAATATGTAACATCCATGTATATCAACAGATCAACATCAATCCTCCATTCACTACAGCAAATACTAGGCATCCAACAACACATGTTCTACTAGTATGCTTCAATAGATCAATGACATCTCTAGCTAGCATCATCATGATATATCACATAACCAAGATGCCATAACTTCATTTTCATACCCGACATTGTTCTTCAATAGTAAATTCCTCAATCCATACTCATGGGTTAGTGCCATGCATCCAAGCTAGCCTTTCATTAATTTTTATCATCACATTACATAATCCAATATAGAATCATGAAAACATGTGGCAAACAGTGTCAGAACCTGCAACAAACCATGTCAGGCCCTGCAACACAGAGTTATATCATTACATCAAGCTGCAACCCATGTGCATTGCCTTTTCCCAAGGCTTTACCACATATACATGGCATGTTGCAAAACAACTCGTGTATGTAAGTGACCTATTCAAGGTTAATGTATGTGACTATTACCACTGTCACCCATGTATGCTTCAGTAGATGACACACTTGAGCTTCCCTTAAGGCTTCCATTCTTATTTGGTTTCTTAGTCTTCTTCACCCACTTTTGAAGGTGTCCCTATTTCTCATAAATTGAGCTCTGAGCTTCCATCTTTTCAAAGATGTCTCCCTTCCTTACTTCATTCTTTCTTCTAGTCATGCTATGTGAAGTCCTCATCATGGAATTTCTACTTGTGTTCCAGAACTCCTAGGATTTGTGGCCAAATCCACTACATCTGTAGCATCTTATGGTGTTATAGTGAACAACAATGTGTCCTACTTGATCACATCTCCAACACTTTATGGTGTTATTAAATCTTCTTTCATTTATCCTTGCATAATATATACATTCCAAATATTTGTGACCATATTCATTACATGAATAAGATTGACCACAAAAAACACTTTCATACCTTTGCTTTGGTGTCCATTTTCTTTGAGGAATAAAGATGGCTTCTTGAAGTCTTCCTTGCTTTGTTCTTTTGACACTTTTCTTGCCTTGTGTGGAAACATTGTCTTCGTCCTTTGAGGGACTTACCTCATGATTCTTTGAGGTGCTTGCTTCAACATGTATAGCTTCTTTCTTGAAACCAAGACCTGATTTATCATTTGGTGATCTTTGACTTTCCAAGATCTCATTCAAGATTTGTTAGCTATTCAATAATTTGATTGATTTCTCTACTTTCTTTCTAATATCAACAACTTTAGCTTCTAACTTATGACATGACTCTTCCTTTTCATTTATTTGATTCTTCAATAGTTCCTCTACCCTTTTGGCTTCTTCAATTTGGGCCTTAAGATGGACAATAGTTTCAAGACTTTTGCTAATCTCATCATCTACCTTCTTATCTTCTTTTTCATTCTTTACTCTTGTGATCTCTTCTTCCTTTTCTTCTAATTTAGTCTTATTACTCTCTTATTGTTCTTTAAGCATTTCCTTTAACTTCAAGATGTGCCTTTGACTCCTCCTAAGAAACTTCTTAGTGTTATCCGAAAGATATTTATAGTCTATATAATAATGGTCATTGTTATATTCATATAAACCATCTTCAACTTTCTTTTGAAGTTCTAATAGATCTTCTTCTATTCTTTCCATGGGATAACTTCCATCAAACTCTACACAAACTATTTCTAGATTTTATTCTTCACTTGTAGAGAAAAATTCAACATCATCGCATTTTGAATCATTGCAATCAAGAGTCTTTGGAGATTCTTTACCTTCATTTGAAATATCTTCAAGATCTTCCTTTATGCTAACATCATCACTTGATTATTTTCCTTCATTTGAAATGTCTTCAAGATCACATTTAGAAATAATTCATTCAAGAGTTTTTGGAGATTCTTTACCTTTAATGATCTTGATGGAGTGGTCTTCAACATCTTCTTTCTTGTTTTGATATGTCTCCTCTAGCTTTATCCATAGATCCTTGGCGGAAGTCCATTGTCCCATGCTCTCTTTGATAGGGCTTGAGAGTCCACTAAGAATGGTCTTGAGAGCCAATGCATCATTCTTCTTTCCTTCCCTTTGAGATGCAAACTTTCACTTGTTCTTCAAGGAAACTGATCCACCAATGGCTACCTTCCAAATAGCCACTCCCATTTCCTTGAAATATACTCTCATATCTATTCTCCAATTAGAATAGTTTGCTCATCAATGATTGGAACTTCATCATCCATTTGTGTCTCTATAGATCTCCTCCAAGCTTGTTAACGATTATAGTGAAGGTCTGCTCTGATTCCAATTGTTGGACACACCGACAACACTTAGAGGTGAGGGGGGTGAATGCATGTGGATCTCTTTTACCAAAAATTCCCTCTTACACAAAAATCATTAGTTAGTAATCACTATTTACTCATTACTTATTGTTGTCATTTATAACCAGCTAGATGTGAACATATATCAGAATATATCATCAACAAATCATCACCACAAGGAACACAAAGAACACAAGATGTATGTACAATTTTCCTTTTATTACGAACTTCAATCCTTGGGGTTTTTCAGCAACAACTGAATAGAGTACAACTCTACAAGAGCGCCAATTCTATATGCAAGACTCAACTTACATCCTCAACACCAAGTAAGATGAGGCAACAATCCTCAACATATATCAATCTTTCATAGGCACACGACATGTCAGTAGTGCATCACGTGTATGTACGCTCCCTACCAGTAGTACAACTCACGTATGTACGCAACTAGTCTATACTACAGCATGCGTATACTTATGAGAAACTAGGATTTTTTTTTGCTTCACACACTCAGACCCTTTACAACCTGCAATCACATTCTCTTCTGTCTTCCACTGTCCAAACTGACCCACAGCCAGTCATAACACATCCAAGCTCTCCAACAACTTACTCAGTCTCCTTAACCATACAATATGAATGCTATTCAATCGTGTATAAGAAAACAATATACTATAGCAATCATATCAGCACTGAATCATAAGAGTGCTTCTCACTCCATCAACCAACACAAATCACATCATAAAAGCCATACCAAGAATGCCTTAAGAATTCACCACACAACAAGAAATAGTATCCATCAAGACAATAATATAACCATACCATAATTTCTATAGTAGATATGAGCCCATATAATGCAGATATGGAACTTGCTTCAGTCTTTAAGAGCCTGTCCTCAGCTCAACCACCAATCTCCATGACTTCATCCACTGTACGCGCCCTATATTCATATAACTTGCGTATGTAGGTGCCCTGTCTCACTGTAGCCCGTGTACACCTCAAAAACTAGGGTTTTTGAACCTCCGATACTTTTGGCATCATAATATCATACATTGCTGAAACTTTGATGCATCCATGAGATCCTCCTCACACACTCTCTCTCAGAATAGATCTTCAATTCATGCTCAAGAGATACACAAGAGTTTCTCCCAAAATGTACATTTCACAAGAGACCCTTGTCTATTATTTATACTCTTCATCTTCCAGGTCACTTAACCCACTTCTAGGTCACTTAACCTATTTTCCTCATTTTAAGGTTAACTACTTTCCATAGAAAGTTCTCCATTACTTTATCATTTAAATATTCCTCCTTGACTTTGTCACCTCACTTTATCATTTAAATAATCTTCTTTGATTTTGTCTCTTTACTTTATTATTTAAATAATCCTTCTTGACTTTGTCACTTTACTTTATCATTTAAATAATAATTTCTTCTTTGCAATCTCTTTGACTTCTTTGACCTTTTGGGGCTTCAAGCTAACATATGAGGGTCATCCAATTTCATAAGGCCATAACTCTCAAACCATAAGGAGTTATGTGACATTCCACATACCACTGGAAATGGCATGACAAACACTATCCATCTAGGATAGTTTCACCAACAACTTCATTGATCTTCATTTCATTATTCCTCAATCAAGCACGGGTTCTCCAACCATTCTTCTAGGATAACTCAACCATAAAGCGTCTTCCCGTGAGGGATTTCACCATAAGGGGACCACTTTGGAGTTCATCCATTTGTGCACATTATCAATCATGATAAGACTATAATGATCAATCTAACTATGCTTCATATACATCGATACATCTTCATCTTTGCATCATGTCTCAATGACAACTCATTGATCCATATTTATCAACTCATTCTCATCAAGGACAATACATATTTCATTTGACATCAATCATTAATCAATCAATCCTTTGGCATCAATCAATCACTTGACATCAATCAATCAAACCATTGACATCAATGACAACATGATCCAACACTGCAGATTGATGCAATCGATGATTGTCATTCTTTATTGATCAAGAACTTCCCATGGTAAATACCTTGATCACATGTATTAGCTTTTGATTTTGTTGTTTCTGTTTCAAGTTAATGGTTGTCAATATGACTAACAAAGTGGATCCAACAGAGCACTGTTGGGTATAAAAATATATATCCAACTTGCAATTCAACCTTAGAATGTCCACTATTAGATGAGAAACTAGATTGAATTTATTTCATATCTTATTGGAATTGTCTATCTTTGAGATTTGTTCTGCATATATTTTTCTTGGTGCTTCGTAAGTCTACAAACCTAGATTGATAATTAATGTATCAAATTATTATCATATAATTCACCCAAAAAATATTATATTTCATAATAGTGAATCCTTTTAAAGACATGAGTATATAATACTTTGTAGTACACATAGGGAACATGGGACCAAGACAAGCCTTGAATTTGTTTTTATACAGAGAAAATGAAACAGAGTATACCGTTGGTGGGTCACACACATAATAGAAAGACATCTTCTTTGAAAAGATACTCATTACCAAAAAAATATTTTAAAATCTTGTTTGTTCTCTGTTGTGCATAAAAAAATATGAAAAAGATATGTAGTATATAGGGTATCGAACCTAAACTAAAGAGTGAATGACAAATTAAACTTGAAGTGAATGGAAGTCAAACATAGACATTGTAAACTATTTAATAATGAACAAACAACTATATGAACTACATTCACTATCTACATCAACAACGATGCTACATACCAAAGACATTGTCGCATCAATCCCTCCTTGAATGCAAAGGTGGGGTCAATCTCTCCTTATATGGGTCTTCTCTTCTACACACTTTCCTTACTAGAAGAAGGGGTTAATACAATGAAAATGTCAGGGGGTTTCGCCTCTTCACACTCTCTGTACTAGTATGTGGGGTTGATCCAATGCAAATTTCAGTGGGTTTCTCCTCTTCACATTCTCCTTAATGGTAGGTGGGTTCGATCAATGCAGTGTTCGATGGGTTCGAGAGTGGGTTTATTTTGTCAAGGGTTTGGTGCCATAGTGTTTTTTATGTTTGCATTTTGTTTTTGTTTATTTGTTATTTGTTATTTGTTTGCAATATAAGTTATATTTGTATTTGTATATAATATGATTTATATAGTTATATATAAACCCCTTAACCCCTAAACCCCCCTAATCACGTAAAAACTAAATCCCCTAACCCCTTACCCTAAACCACGTCTAAAACCCCCCAAACAATTCTATGTGTTAAATCTTGTAATGGCTACCATATAACACTTGCAGCTCAAAGATTCCATTTAGGGCCTTGTTATTGGTTTTGGAGAATGCACATGGATCCTATGGTGGATCAAGGTGGAGGGTTATAAATTTACCAAGGTTAATAGGTGGAGGTGTAACATCCCCACTATAATCCCTAGTTTAATTAATTCTTATGTAGATATAATGTGTGGCTACAACCAAAGCGATGCAATATGTGAATTGTATTTCTATGTTTTAATAATAAAATGTGATGCCAACTGCTAAAGGGACATGGACAAAGATGGGGGCTGAATTGATCCATAAGAGAAGGGAGAGTCCAGGATAATGGTGAAGAGGAGTCCAAGGGGGGAATTACCCATGTATATTAATTCAACCCATTTTTCCTAAAATTGCTATTTGTATATGAACCTTCTAATTTATGATTGAGTGTTCCCAAAGTCAATCATTGAATACATGTAAGAGGGTGGGTGTGAGTGGTCACATCCCAAAGTTATTGTGAACATGGGGGTTGAGTAAAATCATATTGGGGAAGTGTGTGAGTCAAGAAAGGCAAGCCAAAGGGAGGAAATTCGTAAGGATTGGGATAACAGTTTTAGATAATCAAGTTTTGTGCATGAGGGGAAAGTAGAGAGAAAGGAAGAGAGTTGGGAGTTGGTGCAATCATGGAGGGTGAATTCTAAAGCATGTTGGATAATATCTGGAGTGTATTGGAGCTAAATACTGAAGAGCCAGGTTTTCAGGCCTGAAGAGTGAACTCCAAAGTGGATTTCACTAGAACAATAAGTGTTTTTAGTTGTTTACTAACAATTTTTCCTAGCAACAAGTTCCTTTGAGTTCCCAACTGAGATATTCCTAGCTACCTGTGCTAGAGAGACCCTAATAAACAAATGGGACACCCAAGGGACTAATATTAGTGAAGGGGTACATTCCTTGGGTTGGGAAATTTAAAAGGAAGAGAGTTGGTGGATAATTGGGATAGTTGTACGCGAATATTAATGGGTTGGGAGTTTTATGAGTTGTGAGTGGATAGTGACAGACCACCCTCATTTGTCGATTACTAGCCTCAACTCGAGGGTCACTCACTGTTGATATTTGGAAAATTCATTCTATGGTTGAGTGGAACATGCATCCCAAGCAGTTGGTTGCACATTTGTTTATAAAAGATAAGTGTTTAATCACATTGTTGTGTTATTTTATGAGTTTAATTGTTGTGCATGAACTTTGTGTAGTTGGAAATAATTAATATGTTGTTGTGCTAAATTATGAGACTGAATCATGTTTATTTTAGCACTTTGTAGATGCATTAAATAAATGGTAATAGAAAATAATTATTTATGGTTGTAATTCGTAGTTGAAAGCTACAAGAAATTAGCTTATTAGCAAAAATTTCTAATTTATGAGTTATTGCGCACCGTAATGTCCCTTGGTCGGGCTGGGGGACTTTACATTATGGTATCATATCCCTTAGGTTCAACATCATGCTTGTATGGGCCAAGATCTAGAGCGAATTGGTTTGATTCGTTGTTGCAAACTTCTGTCTGTTTGAGTTTGGGGAAAAATGGATAAAATTTGAGTGAAATTACTCGAATTCATGAGTAGATTCGAGTTTAAATGACTCTGAGTTGTTTAATAGGTTTAATGGAGTCAATCTTCAAATTTACATAGCCAAATTCGACTTGGAATGGTCGAATTTTGAGTTTTAATGGTTGTTGTAGAGTTCCGGGAAGTTTGGCGAATCGACAGTCAAGATCGTGTTTGATCTTGAGATCAACAACCCATATTATCTTTAATAAATTTAAAAATTCAGAATGTTTCGTGTAATATCCCTCAGTCGAACCCAATTGTAAATGTAACCCAAGTGTACTTAAGTTGGTGAGTTGTTTTGACATCATTTTGTAATGCACCTTTCATGGCATAGTGCGCACATGTACTGCGCAGTAAAATGATGTAGTGTGCACATTCCTGGATACCGTGCATAGTAACTAAAGTGCACGCAATATTGAGGTCAGCGAGCCTTTGTGTATATGATATGTGTTATAGGCTGTTGAGACAATTATTACAAGCTGGGATGCTTATGTTTTGAAATTAGGCTAGAGCACCTAGATGTTAAAGGCCATTGCGCCTATTTTGTATATGTCTCATGATTAATATAAAATACATCATTGCACGCAGACCGACCACAATAAAAGAGATGGGGGACTAAACTCCACCAGTTAGGGAAAGGGAGGGCCAAAATTTATGGGAAAGGGATAAGCTAGATAGCTTAAGCCAGAAAGGAATATTATATTAATATTTCTTAAAACATAAAGTATGGATAATTATTTTATCCTAAGTTCTAAAGTTGGGGACAAGTGGACCAAAGTAGCTCCCAACATGACAAGTGTCAAGTTGGGGACATGAATACATATCGTTGGGACTTAGTTCATTTGGGGATGCCCCCATCATTGTTACCATCATCTCTCCCATGATTCCTTCGATCATTCAGCCATGATTCCATGACCATTTTTGACTCACACAGTCAGTTATCTTTCAGACATTCATTTCGTTGTACCAGAACCATATCCATAGCCATATATATGGGGTAGCTGTTAGCTTGGGAGTGGGATTGAAGAAATGGGTTGTCAGGTCCGTGGGATATTGAAGAGACAGGTTGTCAGGCTCGTGAGCAACTCTCTGAGTGAGAGAATTGTTGGAAATTGATTTCCTGAAGGTGCTAAAATGCAATTATAGTGCTCTGAGACTTCCTGTCAAGCCTGTTGCTGAAGCCCAGAAAGGAAGTGGGGCAGCCGAAGGACTATTGAGAATAGAAGGGGCACACTTCCTGGGTGGGACAAGCATGTGGGGAATGAGGGACTATAGGACGTCAGTTGAGTGAGCACCTGAGACGAAGTCTTTCCTGTTGTCTGTGAGCCTTGAGCTTGGTTAGGAATCCCTTTACCCGTGTGGAGTTTAGTCCTAGCTTGGGGGTGACTCACTGTTGAGAGTGATGAATAGTTTAGTCTAAGTCTGGGAGGTTCGTGGATGGTCTGCACGTAGTTGGTGACATTCTTACCAAGATAAATACCAATTGTGTGATAAATTTACATGTTGCATTGTTATTTATGTGCTTATTTTATGGGTTTATCATATGTGTGATTATAACTATCTGTATGTTTATGGGTATTTCTGGTATATGATGCATGTCTATGTTTACTGTTATTTCAGTATGAATTCATATATTTACAGAATGTAATTGTTTGTTTATGTTTTATATGTAAAGATTCCGCAAGAGTGTTGTGTGTATATATTTTAATTGCATGTAGTTCGAAAAGAAAATTTTATGTGGCATAGCTCAGTTGAATACTGGGTATGTTACAGTATGTTCTGCAGTGAGAGAACAAAAGTGTTCCCTCATGTAGCATGGCCCGGCCATGGGTGGTTGGGGATGTTACAATATGGTATCAGAGCTTCAATTCCAACACTAAGCCTGGATGGGCCGGAAAGGTTCAGTTGAAGCAAATATTCACAGAAGATTAATTTTGAAGTGGCCAAATTTCAAGTCACAGAGAGTCCATGGAAAATTTTGGCACTGCGTGGAAATTTTTGGCGTGCAGGCGCATGTGGTAAATTTTGGCACCACATGGAAAATATTGTCGTGCAGCCGCGCACAGTAAATTTTGGCACCACGTGGAAAATGTTGGCGTAAAGGTGCGCGTGGTAAATTGTGGTGCCGCACAGAAGAATATTGTGTGTGGATGCACGCGCTAAATTTATCATTGTGTGGTGTGCACACACATAGTAATGGTGCATGTGGTGTGCGCAGTATTGCAAAACACAAAGGAGTTTGGTTGGTGCACACACAGTATGAGTATAAGTTGCCTCACGATAGTGTATTCAATGGTGCGTGCAAATTATTGTGTGCGGTGGGGCATATTGAACTTTGGCATGGTTCAATGCATAGAGATAAATGCATGAGGAATATCAGTGCATGATACAAAAACCATGCACAACAGGTATCAGTGCAAGAACCAAAACTATGCGTAGTGAATATTGGCGTGCAACGCAAAAGTAGTGCGCACAAGTTATTGGCGCGACAGCAAAGAAATGCATAGTGGATATAGGTGTGCAGAAGCACAAATTACCTTGTGGTGTTGTTGTGCATGATAATATGGGTGTACAGGTTGAATTTTTGTGCACGCGAAGTCGTTTGGAAGGCGAACAACAATAGAAAGCAATGGATTTCCGCGACATTTTATATTGTTTGAACGTCATCTTTTTGCAGTGCATTTTTTAGGGCTCTCTCGTATCACTGGTTATATCTATAGGAAACATTGGCTAGATTTAGTTTGAGAAGAAATAAATATATCCTAAATTACTAAGTCGAGAGCATCTCTGAGATGAATTCCTCCGATTCAGACATATGAAAGCGAAATATAAGCTTACAAGAAACACTTACTATGAAAGAAAACAAGATTCATATTACCACCAGTTAGAATATTTTCATAAACAGTCCAAAATCCACTTCTGCATTTATATATTCATTTTAGTCCCAAAATTACAAAAAGTCTTCCTGCACAGAGGGCAAGTTCCTTTTTCCCTTTTATCTTCCTCGAGATAATATGTATATATAGAGGAATTATTTGTAGAATTTGAAAATGCTCGGACTTCCGCATATTTCTAAAAATAGAAATAAGTTACAAAAAGGGAATGATTTAAAAAAATTGTCCTATTTTAAAGGGACCATTTAAGAACAGGTCTATCATCTCTGGTGCCCCTTACCTATGCTACCAGTTGTCCAAAAATTGCTGAAATGTACTTAATTTTATTCGAGGACTCATTTCAACTTAGCGATCTCCTCCTTTAAAGTATCTAACCAGACCGGTTGATCCTCTCCAACACTTTCCACCGTTTCAACTATGGTTTCTTTCTTCTGTCGCTTTCTCCGTTTCTTCTTAACAGCTCGCCTATTGATGACTAGATCCCTCATAATAGGATTTAGCCTGATTTCCAATTTTGAGTCTGTAGCAGGTTCTGTGTGAAATTTAGTCGCTAGTATATGCGCAATTACCCTTTCCTTCTTACTCGTAGGAAAATCTAGCATGTTGCCTGAATAACCAGTCTCTTTGGATATAACTTTTTCCATGTACCTCAATTTTTTGGACACCAAAATGCTTTTACAGAGATCAGAAGGTCAAGCAAGTTTGGAGATTACTCCATTTATGGATAAGATGATGCCTCCATACCTGAGAATTGGTAGTTATAGAGTCCCAATCATGAATCACAGACAGACTTACGCACAAGTATATCGGTTTTCCATGCTCAGCTAATCCATTTCAAATGATTAGATTTTGAGTTCGTTACATGGAGGCATTCACCTAACTTCATACGACTGTGAAGTACCGAACGAGTGAAACGGGGTGATCTGACTAGTCGTCACCCGTCCCACGAGTGGTGGTTTTGACATATTGAAACACGTGACATCGGGACTTTGGCGAAAGTGGTTTTGGCAACCCACCTTTTGCCCCAAAAATTGTAGTTCTTGTTAGATTCTCAAGACTTGGGTCTTATCTAAAAATTGTCATGGTGATGACACCAAGAAATCAGAAGAAATAATTTTGATGTATATATTGAACCAAAATGGTTCATATTTCTCATGAATTGTTGAATTAGTTAGCCTGATAAGTTTTTTTGACTGCACATTTTGCAGAATTAACAACAACTAGATCAGATCAAGATCAGTGCAGAGTCCATAGGAATGGAAGAGGCACAGGGGAATTACAGTCAACAAGATGAGAACAGAGGGATGGAGGTCCATTTGGGCATTGAAGGAACAAAATCCAATGGAGATGGAGATGACATGAATGAAAACATGAATATGGTAGAGACCATTAAAAATTTACAGAAGGATGTCCAAAGCCATAAAGTTGATAATAAAAGGCTTATGAAATCCAAGGAGTAGCAGGATGACTTCAACATGAAGTTATTGGAGGGCTTGAACAGAATAGAAAAGAAATTGGATAAGGAGAGTGGCTGAAGAAAATATGGAAGTCACAAGCCTTTGGATGAGAAAAGAAGAGCAAGAAGTGTTAGCAGACATCACCACCACTCCCCGAGGCATTCCAATAAGAGAGCAGGTAGCAGCTCAAGTCCATCCCCTATCAAAAGGCATAAGAGGTCTGGGGTGGATGAGCTACAAGGAGAAATGAACAAAATCAAACCTCCTACATTTGATGGTGAGCACAAGAAGGATGAAGATGCAGAAACATGGTTGTTGGGCATGAGAAAGTATTTTCAATTGCATAATTATTCTTCTCATGCAGAGGGTAGAATTTCCATCTATCAACTCAAGGGAAAGGCATCCATGTGGTGGGATCAGCTTGTGCAGGTGCAACACATTAAAGAGAAAAGTGTTACTTTGAGGGAATTCAAGAAGTATTTTGAGAATAAATACTTGACTAAGAGATATTATGACAAGAAAATGAAAGAGTTCTTTGAACTCAAGCTTGGAAGTATGTCCATAGATGAATATGAGAGAAGGTTTCTAGAACTTCTGAAGTATGTCTCTTTCATTAAGGATGAGACAGTCAAAATTCAAAGGTATTTGAGTGGATTTCCATCATTCATCAGTGACAAAATACAATATGATGATCCCAAGACATTGGAAGAGACCATAAGGTGAGCTAAATGCCTATATGATGAGTAGAAAGCAAGGCCAACTTTCCAAAAGGCTTGGGAAGACAAAAATAAATTAAATATGGATCAGAGGAAGAAGGGATCTAAGCCACCCTTCTTCAGAGATAATCCACAGGGACAAAAAATGCCTAAAGAACCCAGAAAGATTGACACAAGGAGTCAAAGGCCAAGGCAACCACCTATTCAATGTTGGGGTTGTAAAGGAGATCATTTGTTCAGAGATTTTCCTCACAGAGGTGAAAAAGGAAGGATTGTTCACAATGTATAGCAACCTAAAACAATGGAGGACATGGGAAAAATGTGCCAAGGATATATGCAGCCCTGGACAACAAGAAAGCAGAGTATCAGTCCCACATGATTGAAGTGGAAGGTATGATCAACAACCAAACCATTGCTATTTTAATTGATTCATGGGATAGTCATAGTTATATCGATCCTACGATGGTGGAAATTTTGAAATTGCCAAGAAGCAAGCATGAAAAATCTTAGTTGGTGCAGCTGGCTACAGGAGCCAAAAGAAAATTTAATGAGATGGTTAAGTCATGCCTCATGGACATCAATGGACAGAACACCAAGGAAGATTTGAACATCTTGCCTTTAGGTTCCCATGACTATCTAATTGGGATGGATTGATTGGACAAACATCATGCTCTCTTAGACTATCATAACAAAGCATTTACTTGCTTGGCTGAGGAAGGGAACCAAAGGAAAGTGTAGGGAATTCCTAGGGAAGTAACCATTAGATAAATTCCAGCATTGTAGCTGAAGAAATGTTACAGAAAAGGGTGTCAAATATTTGCAGCTCATATGGAAGAGACACCTAAAGATAAGGTGCCAAATTTGGAAGACTATGCATTCCTAAAAGAATTTGAATATGTATTCAAGGAGGTACCAGGACTACCCCCAAAGAGAGACATTGATTTCTCTATAAATCTAATGCCTGGTGCAGCTCTAGTGTCAAAGACTCCTTACAGAATGAGTACACCAGAATTGAAGGAGTTGCAAATGCAGCTTGAAGAACTTCTGAAGAAGGGGTATATATGCCCAAGTGTGTCACCTTGGGGTGCCCCAGTCTTGTTTGTGAAAAATAAAGATGGAACATTAAGATTGTGAATTGACTTCAGACAGTTGAATAAAGTGACTGTTAAGAACAAGTATCCTCTGCCAAGGATTGATGATCTCTTTGATCAATTGTAGGATGCAAAGATATTTTCAAAGATAGATCTCAGATCAGGATACCATCATGTAAGGATTAAAGAGGAAGATATTAGCAAGACCACCTTCAAGACAAGGTATGGTCATTATGAGTTCATAGTGGTGCCATTTGGGTTGTCAAATTCACCAGCTATTATCATGAGCTTAATAAATGGTGTTTTCCGAGAATATTTAGACAAGTTTGTCATTGTCTTTTTGGGTGAAATTATTATATATTCTAAGTCAGAGGAAGAGCATGAACATCATTTTAGGATGGTGTTGCAAGTATTAAGGGGGCATCATTTGTATGCCAAATTCAGCAAGTGCTCATTTTATCAGAAATAAATTCATTATTTGGGGCATATCATTTCAAAGAATGGAATAGCAGTGGATCCTGAGAAGATAGAAGCCATTAGAGAATGGTCAGCGCCAAAGAATGTGACATAGGTCAAATCATTCATGGGTCTTACAGGATACCAAAGGAGATTTATTGAAGGATTCTCAAAGATAGCACACCCAATCACTTCCTTGCAAAGAAAGGGTGTGAAGTTTCAATGGACATTGGATTGTGAAAAGAGTTTCCAACACTTGAAACAATTATTGACAAGTGCTCCAATACTAAGGATTGTAGACCCAAATGAAGACTTCATTGTATGCACAGATGCATGTAATGAAGGACTTGGTGGAGTCCTCACTCAAAATGGGTTTGTTATATGTTATGAATCAAGGAAGTTGAAGGAGCATGAAAGACAATATGCCACTCATGATTTGGAGTTGGCATCCATAGTGCATGCCTTGAGGAAATGGAGACACTACCTCACAGGGAAGAGGTTCAAGATAAGAACACACCACAATGGTCTGAAATATTTATTTGATCAACCAAATATAAATGCTAGGCAAAGCAGATGGTTAGAATTTCTAAGGGAATATGACTTTGATATAAAGCATATCAAGGGGAAAGAGAATAAAGTGGTTGATGCACTCAACAGGAGGGTGCATGAACTACATGCTACAACCATTAGCATGTATTAGACTGATATTAAAAGAAAAATTTTGGAGGCTGCAAATGCAGACCTCCAGTACAGAGAATTGGTAGCAAAGCTACAGCAAGATAAGATGCCACAAAAGATGGATATTTATAATTTGGGAATAGATGGAATATTGTTGCACAAGAACATAATTTTTGTACTAAATGTCCAGGACATGAAACATATGATTTTGCATGAGATGCATAATGTCCCTTATGCAGGGCACCCTGGATATCAAAAAATCGTGGCAACGGTCAAGAGACATTACTTTTGGCCAGGTATGAAGAGAGAGATCGCTAAATACATCGCTAGATGTATGGAATGCTAGAAATTTAAAGCTGAGCATAGGCACCCAACATGGTTGCTACAACCTTTGCCCATTCCTGAATGGAAGTGCGAAGTGGTGACAATGGATTTTATTACAAGATTGTTGGAGCATAACCCTAAATTACATTAGTTTATACCTATCTTAGACTCCTAGATCTTGTTTAATACTTTCCATCACACTTTATTTCACCTAATTTGGCCATATATAGAAGAAGGGCGCCTCATCCCTAGATTTTAGGGAAAACTGTTATTTTTAGATCAAGATTCAACTTCCGGTTCTTGATTTTCTTGATTTATTCTTGATTTATTCAAAATCCCCCATGAAAAAAATCATCCATTATTGGGGAATGCACACCTCCTCTTTGAGTGAGATATTTATTCCTTAATTAATGATTTTTGCATTTACTATTATTAGTAACTGTTATTTCGGGTCAATTAAGTGAGTTGGAACAATTTCTCTTGTCATTTAAGTGAGATTAAGTGAGATAATGTGAACCATTTGACTCTTGTGGGAATTAATGAGTGTGTGACATGTGTCTTTAGTGGTCTAGGTCAAACTATGTGGTCTCCCTTAGCCTATGACACCTATTTTAGCTTTTTCTAGCTTTTTTGACTAGAATTTCTATGTTGGAAATTCTACATATTCACCTCCTCTCTTCTTTTTGAGGTTGGTTGCTCATGTATATTCATTTTTGATTAATATAATTCTATGATTTATGGAGCAAAAACTTTCTCTCATCTCTTAAATATCAGCAAATTGTATGTGTTCAATTTAACTAGAATTCTAGATCTATCGGGGTTTCTGCAGGAATTCTACATGGTATCAGAGCTAGATTGAATCTAGTGGATTGTACACGGTTTTATTTGAATGTATAGATCATAAAGAGGCACAAAAATAAGAAATGGATCATCTCTCTCAACCCACAAAACTCATTCTAAATCCTTTCAATTACTTCGAATGGAAGACAAAGATCTCTCTGCTCCTCCAAAGCAAAGGGCTTTACAGGGTAACAATGGGAACGGAGAAAGAATCGACTGTTGCAGCGGATAAGATCAAGTACTTCAATAAATTAGATGAATCAATTGGGATGATATGCCTATAAATTTCTAGATATCTCCTCTTTCATTTTAGTGGAGCCACTACTACTGATGTGGTCTGGACCACATTGGAAGGACTATTCGGCAAGCAGGATGCAATGAGAGTGCATCAACTGGAGAATGAACTCATATCCCTAAGTCCAATTCATTTCAGCAACCTGAAAGAATTATTCACCAAGTTCAAATCCCTCCTCATTGAAATTAATTCATGTGGATTCAATAAAGAGGAAGATCAACTCATCCTTTCAATTCTCTCGAAATTAGGCCCTGAATATTATGTATTTGTATCATCTTTTCAAGCATCTAAATTGACTTAGGAAACATGGAAAATGACTCCATTGAATGATTTCATTGCAGAATTGACTCAAGATCAAGCTAATTTAGTCCAAGTGGGTGCCATCAAGCATTCCAAGAACCAAGCACTTGTGGCTACTGATGCTCCAAAGAGCAGTGGAAAAGACAAGCAAAAAGGAAAGGGTAAATTTCCTCAATCGAAGAAGGAGAGATCTGCACAATCTTCAGAGAACTCTTCTGAGCCTAAGGGTAAAAATAAGAAGAAGGAAAGAACACTTTTCAGCTACTTTTCCAAAGGTTTTCATCCCAAATAAAATTTCATGAGGAAGACTATCAATGAGATGGCTAAGCAATTGTAGCAGCACAATCTCACGGTGCTTGAAAATGCAAAGAAGAAAGATGATAACAGAACGGGAGGGAGAGAACAAGATGGTCATGCTTTAATGGATGTTATATCCACTCCATCATCTTGGATCCTTGATTCAGGTGCATCAAACCATATGGCTGCATCAAAAGATGAATTTTCCTCCATCGAAGAAAGCACCAAATCCCCAATTTACTTGGGAGATGCCACACCCACAAAGGTGTGCAGAGAAGGAATTGTTGATCTTGAAGGGGGCTGATTCACAAATGTGCTTCATGTTCCCTCACTGTCAGCAAATATTCTCTCAATATATCAGATTACTCATTCTGGCTCTGGAAGGAAGGTGGAGTTCACTCCAGACTTCGCAGTGATTACTGACATTTCCACAGGCCCACAACTTGCACATGGAATTGCAGATCACGATTCTTGTTTGTATTTCTTCTCCCACTTTGTTCCTAAATCTATTATCACTGTATTTCTATCACAATATAATGATATCAGCAAGTTATGGCATGAAACATTTGGCCATATATACTATAAGTACTTGCATCAACTCAGGAAGGAAAACATGGTAGAAGGATTGCGAGCTATTAAATTCACAAGCGGTGTATGTCAAGGATGCATTCTTGGCAAGCATCCAGAGAAAATGTTTGACAAAGGGAAGGAAAATAGAGCTTCTTCACCTCTTGGGATGATTCAAAATGAAATCATGGGCCCATTCCCACAACCTTCAATCAGTAAGGCTCAATATGTACTCACCTTCATAGATGATTTCTCTCGCTTTACTTGGGTATTTTTTCTGAAATTAAAATCGAAAGTATTTGAATGCCTTATAAAATTTAAAGCACTTGCTGAGAATGAGTCTGGGTGTAAGATTAAGATAATTTGTACTGATAATGGGGGGGAGTATTTCAACAAATATGTGCAACAACTTTGTATTGATGCAGATATACAACTACAACACACAGTGCCATATACACCACAACAGAACGGTGTTGCGGAGAGGAAAAACCGGTCCTTAAAAGAGATGTCCAATTGTATGCTACAGTCGAAATCATTAGCTCCCAAGATATGGGATGAAGCTATTAATTGTGCAGCATACATTCAGAACTGATTTCCTCACAAATCACTCAAAGGCACCACTCCTTTTGAATGTTGGACCGGTAAGAAACCGAAAGTGTCACACTTTCACATTTTTGGTTCACGAGCATGGGCTCACATTCCGACAGATAGCAGGAAGGATTTGGAGACTCAAAGTGTTGAATGCATATTTTTTGGATATCCTGAAGGTGTCAAAGGATATAGATTTCTAGACTCTCACATTGAAAAGTTCATTCTAGCTCGAAGTGTGAAGTTTGAAGAAGAATCACTGCATGATTTTTCAGAAGACCCTGTTGAGGAACCGCTTGTTGTCACTGATGAGGAGGAGTCAGAAACTTCTTAGAGAACTTCAGAGCAACCATAAGAGAATAATTTTGGGTCTGATACATAGGATTATGAGCAGGTCATGTCTTCTCCAAATAAATTTCCAACTTGGGCAGAGAAAACCTTGCAAGATGCGGGTGAACTAGTCGGTGATCCTGCGGATACAAGAAGGACTAGATCACAGTTTTTTGGGGCTCCTCAAGCCCTGGATGCCACAAAACCTTTGCTTTCCATACATTTATATATGATACTTGGTTCAGATCCATAGTCACACTCTGAGGCTGCTGGAAACCCACTTTGGGAGGCTTCCATGGATGAAGAGTACTCTGCCCTTGTGGACAACAACACATGGGACTTGGTTCCACTTCCGAAAGGAAGAAAGATTGTTCGATGTTGATGGATATATCAAAAAAATATTGATGTATATGGTGATATCAGAAGTTAAAAATCTCGACTTGTCGCAAAAGGATACTCACAGGTACATGGCATAGACTACACAGAGACATTTGCACCTACTGCAAAAATATACTCCATTCGACTAGTTTTGGCCATTGTCGCTTCTCGCAGATGGGAAGTTCATCACATGGATGTGAAGAGTGCATTTATTCATGGAGATCTCAAGGAGGATATCTATATGGATCAGCCACAGGGATACATTCATAACTCTTCCCTCATTTGCAGATTAAATAAATCTTTGTATGGCCTAAAACAGGCTCCCAGAGCCTGGTATGCAAAGATGGATTCTTTCCTACTTTCCATTGGATTCATTCGATGCAAATCCGATCCGAATGTTTATTTGATGCAACATGATGATTCCCTTTTTCTGATAGTACTTTATGTATATGAATTACTAATGACAGAGAACCTTACTTCAGCTATTGATTCGGCAAAATCAACTTTGCACGATCGATTTTCCATGACAGATTTGGGACTGTTGCACTACTTTATTGGTCTTGAAGTTTCTCAGTCTACTTCAGGGATCAAGATGGCACAATATAAGTATGAATCAGATCTACTTTCTCACTTTCAGATCAGAGAATGCAAGCCAGTAACATCTCCCTTTCTTTCGGGGGTTAGATTTGAGGATGTGGGTACTACACCTTTGATGGACAATACACTGTATCGACAGTTGGTTGGGAGTTTGTTGTATCTTACTCAGACCTGACCTGATATCTGTTTTGCAGTAGGAGTTTGTTATAGATATATGCAGAAGCCTCATGAGCTTCACTGGAAAGCTGCAAAGAGAATCCTTAGATATGTGAAAGGTACTCCCAGTGTTGGTATCTTTTATGCTGCAGATTACCCACTTTCACTGATTGGGTACACAGATTCTGATTGGGATGGTGATGGTACAAACCACAAGTCCACCTCTGGTTATGTTTTCATCTTTTTTTCAGGGCCATTTTGTTGGTCTAACAAGAAGAAATCCATGATTTCTTTATCTACAACGGAGATAGAGTATATAGGTGCAGTGAATGCAACTACACAGGTTGTTTGGTTGCAAGGGCTTCTCTCTGAGTTTGGTATTCAGTATCCACTTCCGACTATCATATTTTGTGACAATCAGGGGTCCATTCAGATATTGATTGATCCAGTTCAGAGGAAGAGGACCAAGCACATCGAGATTCACATGCATTACATCCGCAAGTTGATCCGCAAGTGGTCTAGGTCAAACTATGTGGTCTCCCTTAGCCTATGACACCTATTTTAGTTTTTTCTAGCTTTTTTGACTAGAATTTCTATGTTGGAAATTCTATATATTCACCTCCTCTCTTCTTTTTGAGGTTGGTTTCTCATGTATATTCATTTTTGATTAATATAATTCTCTGATTTATGGAGCAAAAAATTTCTCTCATCTCTTGAATATCAACAAATTGTATGTGTTCAATTTAACTAGAATTCTAGATCTATCGGGGTTTCTGCAGGAATTCTACAGGGATAGCCCAGAATAGGAAAGATGCATGATTCGATCATGGTGGTGGTGGAAAATCTTACAAAATCTTCCCATTTTATTCCATTGAAAACTACTCACAAGGCAACATATGTTTTTGATATTTTCATGAAGGAAGTGGCATGATTGCACGAAATTCCTAAAACAATTGTGTCCGACAGAGACCCGAAATTCACCTGGAATTTCTGGAAAGGATTGTTCAAAGGATTCAGAATGAATCTAAACTTTAGTACAGCTTATCATCCTGAGTCTGATGGACAGACAGAGAGGGTGAACAGAGTGATAGAGGACATACTGAGCATGTATGTGATAGACAAACCATCGAAATGGGAAGGCTACCTGCACTTGGTAGAATTCGCTTACAACAATGGGTACCAGGCATCGTTGAAGATGAACCCATTTGAAGCACTTTATGACAAAAAGTGCAATAGTCTAGTGAGCTGGGATAATCCAGCTGATAGGACAGTAGTTAGGCCAGATTTTTTAAGGAGATGGAGGAACAAATGATAAAAATTAAAAGGAATTTGAAATTTGCCCAAGACAGGAAGAAAAGTTATGCCAATAAGAATAGAACCCACAGAGAGTTCAAAGTGGGTGATCATGTATTCCTGAAAGTGAAATCCAACAGGAGTTCCCTAAAGCTAGGAAGCTGCGCCAATTTGGCAGCCAGATTTTGTGGGCCATTTGAAATCCTATACAGGATTGGTCCAGTTTCTTATATGATTGCATTTCCTGCATCTATGTCTGTTCATAATGTATTCTATGTATCATTGCTAAAGAAATATATACCTGATGCTAATCATGTTATTGATTGGAATGTGATTCAGGTGGAGCAAGAAGGCACTTTCCAAGTGCATCTGGTGCACATTCTGGACCGAAAAATCAAACAGCTCCGAAATCGAGCCATAGGGCTTGTAAAGGTCCAATGGACCTGGTATGGTCTTAAGGATGCTACTTGGGAGAATGAAGATGCAATGCACGCAAAATACCCACATCTTTTTGAGGATTTTTGAATTTTTTTTTGTATATGGGTACATGATGCACTAAGGACAGTGCATAAATAAGGGGAGGGGATTGTAATATCCCTCGACCGAACCCAATTGTAAATGTAACGCAAGTGTACTTAAGCTGGTGAGTTGTTTTGACATCATTTTGTAATGCACCTTTCATGGCATAGTGCACGCATGTACTGCGCAGTAAAATGATGTAGTGTGTGTTAAGAACCAAACATCAATATAGCATAGAAAAACCTCAGGAAAAGTACTCAACGCCTTGAAAAAGAGATAATTTCAGATAATAAGCCTCTTCGAGGGGGCAACCTCCTTTTACCCCACTTAAATGTTCAAGTCCAAG
>ML778716.1:942562-990565 GCA_009831015.1 Picea engelmannii
AATGGCCTAAAGCCGACATAATTAAAATAACATTACTAATCTAAATTACAACTAATGGCCTAAAGCCGACATAAATAAAATAGCATTACTAATCTAATATGCCCCAATTAAGGGGTAATGAGCCAACATTAGGGCTTAACAGTGTGCACATTCCCGGATACCGTGCGCGGTAACTAAAGTGCGCGCAATATTGAGGTCAACAAGCCTTCGTGTATATGATATGTGTTATAGGCTAGTGAGCCAGTTATTATAAGTTGGGATGCTTATGTTTTGAAATTAGGGCAAAGCACCTAGATGTTAAAGGCCAGTGCGTCTATTTTGTATATGTCTCATGATTAATATAAAATACATCACTGCGCGTAGACTGACCACGATAAAAGAGACGGGGGAATAAACTCCACCAGTTAGGGAAAGGGAGGGACGAAATTTAAGGGAAAGGGCTAAGCTAGAGAGCTTAAGCCAAAAAGGAATATTATATTAATATTTCTTAAAACATAAAGTATTGATAATTATTTTATTCTAAGTTCTAAAGTTGGGGACAAGTGGACCAAAGTAGCTCCCAACATGGAAAGTGTCAAGTTGGGGACATGCATACATATCATTGGGACTTAGTTCATTTGGGGATGCCCCCATCATTGTTACCATAATCTCTCCCATGATTCCTTCGATTATTCAGCCATGATTCCATGACCATTTTTTACTCACACAGTCAGTTATCTTTCAGACATTCATTTCACTGTACCAGAACCATATCCATAGCCATATCTATGGGGTAGTTGCTAGCTTGGGAGCGGGATTGAAGAAGCGGATTTTCAGGCCCGTGGGATATTGAAGAGGTAGGTTGTCAGGCCCGTGAGCAATTCTCTGAGTGAGAGAATTGCTAGGAATTGATTTCCTGAAGGTGATAAAATGTAACTACAGTGCCCTGAGACTTCCTGTCCGGCCTGTTGCTAAAGCCTGGAAAGGAAGTGGGGCATCCGAAGGACTGTTGAGCAGAGAAGGGGAATACTTCCTGGGTGGGACAGGCATGTGGGGAATGAGGGACTGTAGGTTGTCAATTGAGTGAGCACCTGAGACGGAGTCTTTCCTGTTGTCTGTGAGCCTTTAGCCTGGTTAGGAATCCCTTTACCCGGGTGGAGTTTAGTCCTAGCTCGGGGGTGACTCACTGTCAAGAGTGATGAACAGTGTAGTCTAAGGATGGGAGGTTTGTGGATGGTCTGCACACAGTTGGTGACATTCTTACCAAGATAAGTACCAATTGTGTGATAAATTTACATGCTGCATTGTTATTTATGTGCTTATTTTATGGGTTTATCATATGTGTGATTATAATTGTCTGTATGTTTATGGGTATTTCTGGTATATGCTACATGTTTATGTTTACTATTATTTCCATATGAATTTGTATATTTATAGAATGTAATTGTTTGTTTACATTTTATATGTAAATCTTCTGCAAGAGTGTTGTGTGTATATATTTTAATTGCATGTAGTTCAAAAAGAAAATTTTATGTGGCATAGCTCAGTTGAATACTGGGTATGTTACAGTATGTTCTATAGTGAGAGAATGAAAGTGTTCCCTCGTGTAGCGTGGACCGACCATGGGTGGCCAGGGATGTTACATTTCGATTGTTTTGAAGGTTGAGAAAATTAACAGCTAGGATTCATTTCAGAGGTTTTTGAAATGGATCATATCGACAGTCGAGGTTCATAGGTAGAGTTGGGAGAATTTCAACAAATCAACGGTTCAGATCATTTTGATTGGGATATTGACAGTCCAGATCAATCAGAGAAATGTCAAAATTTTATAAGTGTTGAAGTTCACTAAGATAAATCATTAATGGTCGATGGTTGGGTTGGGAGAAATGGAAAATATTTTGGTTCGACTAGAAGACATCTCTGACCATTGGTGGCTGATGGTCAGGCGTCGAACGAATCCAACGAAATATTTTCAATCGCCGATGAAAATTGTTGATGGATGATGGGCTGATGGTTAGGCGTCAGCCGATTTGGAAAAGTGTTTCGAATCAAGCAAGAGAAATTTTCAATGGTCGATGGGTCGATGGTCGGACATCAACTGATTCGACGAGGTGTTCAGGTCGCCCAAGAGAATCAGTCGATGGCCAATGGTGGGAAGAGGGTGATGATGTGTCATTCCATGCCAACATCCATGTGTCATGCCACATCAACATCCAAGTGTCATTCCATGTCATCCAAGTTGACACCTTAGGATGAAATTTCATGCCACATCAGCATCCATGTGTCATTCGACATCAACAGTTTCCACATCATCCCAGAAGTGGTCAATGACCGATGGTCAGGTTGACCGAATTGGGGAAGTGTTTTCAACAATTATCATGGATCATCAATCACCGATGGGAAAATGATCAAACGTTAGCCAAGTTGGTAAGTATTTCCATTTTCCGATGGTTGATGGTCAGGTCAACTGGTTTAGATTTGTGTGCAAATAGAACGTCAAGTAGTTGGGTCGATGGTCGACGGTCGGATCAACAGTTTGGGGAAGGTTTTGTGCGTGCCAAAGGGGAATTTCGATCACCGATGGATGATGGAGTGTATATCAATAGCTCATATTTCACTTAATTTTGTTGGATTACTGAGAGGGGGGGGGTGAATCAATAATAGAGAAATACAATACTTTTTAACCACAATATGCAAGTGTTATATCAATGTAGCATTATCATCCAATAATTGCAGAGTAAATAAACAATGAACAAATGAGCAATCATACAATGAGGAATCATACACATACATAGAACACCAGTGTTTTTACATGGAAACCCAAAGCGGGAGAAAACCACATAATGCTTGTTCTTATATGTCTTTAAGAATTACATTCATTGGAAGCACCAAATTCCTTTGTTTTCCAGCTACAACTGGAAGGAGGCTCCAACCCCCTAGTTTCTTAGGCTACAACCTGAGGGAAGCTCTAACTCCCCAATTCTCTTTCTACAACCAGAAGGAGGCTACAACCCCCTAGTTTCTCAGGCTACAACCTGAGGGAATCTCCAACTCCCCAATTCTATGGCTAAAACCAAAAGGAGGCTACAACCCCCTATGTTCTCTGGCTACAACCGGAAGGTGGCTACAACCACCTGTCCTTGCCCCGTCCAACCGCCCTAACGTAGAAGTAGAATGATGGAACCAATGTCACACTATCACTATGAGATATACTACAGTAAACTTGTACCAATCAACCTGTAATCAACATGTACCATAAACAAGTGCATCAACCATGCACAACCTATACCTCAACCTGTACAATGAACAAGTGCATCAACCATGCACCAATCCTGTACAAATAACATGTCACAACAACATGTCCAAACAACCTATCACAACAACTTGTGTCAGCAATAATATCAACCAAATCAGATCTACTCACCAAGATCAATCACCAAGACAACTCTCAAAGATGTGCATCAACTAAGCATAACACAACAACTCATAATCATCACCAAGATCAATATGTGATTCTAATAATATACCAATACAAGTATGCTACATCATCCATAAACCATGTGTCAACAATACTGCTAACAAGTGCCTCCAACCATGTACCAAGTATGTACCAATCATGTATCAACTACTCATCAAATATGACTCATCAAGATGTACAAAAATCATCAACTATACACCTCATGTATGTGCCAACTCATCAACTACTTGTCTCAACCATGTACCTCAACCAAAATCCCTCATCAATTTCATCATCCAAATCTAATTTTTATCTTTTTCATAGACCTGGTGTATAAGATCACATACCTGCAAACCTTCCTTAACTTTAACAACAAGAGACTAGCATTTTCATCAAACTTCACTTTAGTCTCACATGACTAATTTTGGATTAGTCAACAACCCTAACTTGAAATAATCATAACTATATACCTGTAATGAACAAATATATGAAAATGCTACACAATGTTCTTCAGTGTCTTTTATGCAATTCCTCCAGACTTCACTACTTGGAACCTCTCAGAAAAGGATTTATAGCAAAAATGGTATACCTTATTGAATTCTGGCTTATTATAGAGAGAGAACTTGTAGAGCGTGCCTTGCATGGAATATTTGTTGTATGGATCTAAAGCTTGTACACAAACTACTATAGAATATAATATAACCAATAAATTTGGTATTACTGAATTTGGATCTGTTATGAAGAATTTATGACGTTTTTACCCAAAACACATGTTTTATACTAGTTTCAGGACTAGCCACAAACTTTATTTTCCACGGCATGTAACTCCAAAAATACAACGACCCACAAGATGAAATTTGTATCACAGATACTTGGATATTTTTTCTCAAGGGCCTCCCAATTTCACTGTCTGAATCATTCTATAAAAAATTTATTGCGAAAATGGTGAGATGACCTGTAAATAATATACCTTAGAAAGAACCATCAAAATAATTTATCCTCCCTTGAATTTCGACCTTCTTTATTTCACCTTCCCTATGAAATTAGGCTTATATATCCTTTGGTTACCTCAGTAACATGTAGATATTCAATATGCTCAAGTGTGATTTAAATGAGAGAGACTTGCCTCGTATTTATACTTTCATGTAGCTTCCTCAAGGGGTTACATTTTAACCATCTTAACCCACTTTCCTTATTTTTGGGTTAACCCACTTCTAATTTCTCCATTAACTTTATTATTTAAATAATTTATTTTGTATTCACTTTGAATTATACTATGTTATCACCATGACAATTTTCAGATCAGGACTCAAATTTCGGAAATTTAGCAGAATGCCATATTGTTGTGGGAGCATGATAGTTTGGAGGGCCTAGCTACATCTGGCGGATATGGACAAATATAGCGGGAGTGCGAAGGAGGAAACCCTACAGACTGTGGATCTTGCAACAGCCTGGATCAACAGTTGAAGCCCATATCGAGTGACGAAACAACACGAGATTTAACTGATTAGGGACAGGCCAGGGAAAACCACCGTGGTGTCGGGAATGGACGCGTGGTGCCCGCTCAAGTTCATCGGAGTGAAAGGCAGTTTGCCTAAAACCATTTCTGTGGAAGCCCCAATATCACATGTCTTAAGTGTCAAATCAATGATTTATGTAAAAGAAGTTGACGGCTGGTCAAATCACCATGTGACACTCATTCAGGTACTTCATGCCCGTGCAATGTTTGTTGAACGTTGTCAGATAATGAACTAATAGGCTAATCATTTGAAATGGATTGGCCAAACATGGTAAATCAACGTACTCATCAGTAATCCTGTCAGTAATTCATGATTGGAAATCAATAACTATCGATCTTCAGGCATGGGTGGCATTATTCTGCTCACGGTGATCATCTTCTCATTCGTGATTGAGGAAATCTTGAGCTGTTCCAATTCTCTACATGCTGTAGAATTAAGGAGGGTGAAATCATGGCCTCTGAGGATAGGGAGAATGTGAATAGAATAGTGTCCAGCACAACGGTTTTCTCGACTAATGTCCCAATCTCGTCAATAAGAAAGAAAGAAAAGTGGGTTGCGCAGATGTTAGCAATGAAATTCCATACCGAACCCATGATTGAACCAGGAGAAAGGGTCCGATTAAACTCTGTTATAAGGTACTTAATCATCAATGAGCATGTGGAAGAGCTCTACATGCGAGTGGTGAAAAAGAAAAGAAGTAAACAACAGAAAGCTGAAATCAGAGCAGAGACGATGGAGAGCGTCGGAGACAACCGATGTGCCTGGTTGAGTACTTTGCAAGAGGAAATCACCTAAATGAAATGAGTTCTCAGGCAGATCATGTACGTCTCAGAAAATTTTGGATAGATGGAGACCAAAGAAAGGGATCCAATTATGACAGGCCTGTTCGTAACTGCCTCTTTGAAATAGTATAATAGTTATTGTAATTCATTTCTTTTTTGTAACTTATTTCTATTTCTAGAATCATGGGGAAGTCTAAACGTTTCAGATTCCATAAGTAATTCTCCTATATATGTATTACCTGGAAGATATGAAGGCATGAAGAAAAAAGGAGCCTGCCCTCTGTGCAGGAAAACTTTGTAAATATCTGGGGCTGAAATGAATACATATGCAGAAGCATTTTGAACTTTTTATGAAAAGATTCTAATCGACTGTGATATGAGTTCTATCTTCTTTCGTAGTGTATAATTCCTATGATATTTTATTTCATTTCACTCTCATTTGTTTAAATTGGAGAGACAAAGCCCAAAATTCATCTCATGATGCTCTTGGTTTAGTGATTTAGACTGTGTATGTTTCTTCTTAACTAATTCAAAATTCATTTTCGTAATGATCTGATGCAGTTATTTGTTTCCTATTTCCTCTTACCACTATGATTTATTTTAAGTTACAACTCAGATTCATTGCTTCATTTAGCCTTTATCCTCTAGAGAGTTCTATCAGTCGATCATTGTTTTCATTCAATTTCAGAGTTTTGACTCCATAACCCAGGTTATCTTCATTTCTTCAGCAATTTTATTAAAAACCCCTCAAAACAAACCAAATCTAGCCATTGACCATCAAAGAAAAACCCAGTGACACAAGAGAGCCCTCTCTGAGTTGAGCAAGCTAGTGCCTCAACTCTAAAGCCGGTTGAAAAAGTTACCCCTGACGTCTAGTTTCGTAGCTGAACAAATTTACAGGGTGCTAACATTCTGGCACCGTTGTCGGGGACGAAATTGAAAAATTTTCCCTGGGAAGAATGACATGGTTGAGTTCTAAGGTCTGAGAACAGCAAACACTTAGGAACATATTGGTTGTATTCCTTCTCTGGCGACTCCAAACATCAGAAAACCAGTTTGAAGGTGATTCCACTGGTAGAAGAATCCATAAATTCAAATCTTCAATGGCGACTCCACTCTCAATACATAATCCATCTTCCAAAACATTATTGGTGACTTCACTCAAGCTTCAAATGTAATTCAGAGACTCCACTGGAAGATGAGATCCCTTGACAGAGGTATGAAAAGACATTATGGAAGAAAACAAGTACTTAAAATTGGGTTTTTTCCAAGGCATTTTATTGTTTGTTATAAGTTGCCTCTACTTCTTCCTTGAAAATGTCAAACAAATTTTTCTTTACCTACTACATTCTAATGATGATCATGAGAATCTTGCAATTGCATGTCCTCCTCTTAAATTTGTACATGCATATCCTCACTGTATCACTGATTTTGATAAAACTTTTCCATCTGGGCCATGTGATGAACATAACCAAGTTGATGAGCCTCATGAAACCAGGGTTTATATTTCATCTCCTGCACTTGATCCAACACCCTCCAAGACTCAACATAGATACAGACCCTTAAAGTTGCCCCACACCCTTCATGATTTTCCTCCAAAACACTATGAGTACCTACCTATGTTTGATGGGGAACCTGATACCATCTCAGCTGTAAAACACATCCAAGGGTTTGAGCATTTTATAGATTTGTTTGAGATTGACCATGATGATGTTTATATGAGAGCCTTCTCTCAATCCTTGAAAGGAGACACCAAAGACTGGTTTAAACATTTGCAACCAGAGACAATTAGCTCATGGGAGGAATTGAAGGATGTCTTTTTAAAGTTTTGGGGCAAGAAGAAATCTTTGGATCTATAGCTTATAGAGTTATATGCCTTAAAAAAGAAGAGAAATGAAACTATTTCTATATTCAGTAGAAGGTTTTCCAGTATCTATTACAATTTGTCCAAGGAAATTCAACCCGCTGAAGCTGCTGCCATGCTCCATTATGCAACTACTCTTCACCTAGATTTGTCTTTCCTCCTGATGGAAAGACGACCTAAGTCCTTACAACAAATGTTTAATGATGCTCAGGACATTCAACACAACATCCAGGCATGTAAACAGATCCAAAATGAGGGGTTGAATGCTCAAGAACATGAAAGTGAATATGAACAGAAAATGGTTGATTGGAATCTTGAGCATAAAATTGACAATATCATAGATCTTCTTGAAGTTTCCAATGCTTATGATTTTTCAAAAAATTATATTCCACTTGTTGAAAGAGAAGGTGTTGAGTTAGATTCTAATCCATCACACAATAAATAGGGGGCTGATCTTTTTATGTATTCATTTGTAGACAGTCAAGAAGATGAATTTGCAAAACAGTTTGTTGAAGAACATGTTGATGTTCCAAGTTTTTTCTTTTTAGATGACATTGCATATGTTGTTGATCTACCTATATATGAAGAATATGATGATGATTACGGTGTTGAATCCCTAGAATAACCAATTGCATGTTCTCTATTGGAAAATGTCCCTTTTCAACAGTGTAATGAGAGCAATCAACCTACATATCACAGTTATAAAGAAGAAATTATTGAATCAGCTGAAGGGAATTCTTTACCTTTATGCTTTTCTTCATTCAAATTGTTGAAATAAAATCCTAATATCATCATTGAAGCAAAGGAATGTGTGTTAATGCCAAATCACACTGATTCACTGAAGAAAATTGACAAGAAATTGCAACAATCTTCTCATGTGTTTGATGGCCCTAGTGCTTGTTACATAGAAGATCTTGTCAATACAAATTTGCAGCCATTGGTCGAAGACGAACCTGAAAATAAGTGTGTTCAATAATCCAAAGAAATTGAAAAATGTGCCTATGACAGTAGTGAAGAAAATGAAGAAGGTTTTGGATCAGGTGAAAGAACCTTGTCATTGTGTTTTTTCTCTTTCGAGATGTTGAAACAAAATGTCTATAATGTTTCAAATCAGAAATCCTCTAGGCATGATGTTAAATATGAAGAAAGCAGTGGATTTGCAAATAAAAATTATCTTCCATTATGTTTTTCTTCCTTTGGATTGTTGAAAGAAACTCATGAGATAACAGAGGAAGTAAGGAATTCTGATTGCATTCACAGTGGCACTGTTTTACATGAGAAAAATGTTATTAGTGAGGAAGACCAACAACCTTCTCATACATTTAATGACCATGTTGTTGATTACATGGAAGGTTATCTCAGTTCAGATTTGCAGCCTGTGCTCAACTACCAACTTGGAAATAAACATGATAGTAAATCAACATCATTATTAGACATGGATTTCTTTCCACCAGGGGTTTCATTTCAGTCAACATTGTCTTCTGATTCAGAAGATTGTTATTTCTAGCAGTCTCAGCAGATTCTTCAGCCTCTTGGTGACAATCAACATGTTAAATCACATAAAAACAAGAATGCAGTGGAAGGGGTGAAACATGATTTTTGTTTTGTGCATATTTTAGAAGATCCATTTACAGTTATGTTGGAGGAAATGAACAGTCCAAACATTTTTAATCTTTTAAAATTTGGATTGACGGATGAATTTTTGAATGAATTACCAGTAAGTAGGATTTGGAGCAGGCTCATGCAACATAAACGAACAGTGGACGAAATACTTGCATGGTTACATTGCATTTTGTTTTTACTTGATTGACAGTTCGTTTCAGTAGTTAGAGTAGGTAGGAGCATGCAAATAAGCTTCTTGGTCAAGCATTTTTTAGTTTGATTTTACAACATTGTGTATAGGCACTTTTTGGCATTTAGATTTCAGCTGTGTATTCAATGTTCAACATTTAGTCGAGAGCAGTGTGCGAAGTTGGGTCTTTAGCAGACACTGGTGATAGAATGGAGCAGAGTATGCACACCTGTGTTGGGAATATCCCCATGGATCAGGCACAATGTCTACAATTTCTTTGCTACCTCGCAGGGAGGATAGCATCCCCAGTTGAAGCCAATGTTATCACCATGACAATTTTCAGATCAGGACCCAAATTTTGGAAATTTAGCAGAATGCCATATTGTTGTGGGAGCATGATAGTTTGGAGGGCCTAGCTACATCTGGAAGATATGGACAAATATAGTGATAGCATGGAGGAGGAAACCCTATAGACCGTGGATCTTGCGACAACCCAGATCAACAGTTGAAGCCCATATCGGGCGATGAAACAACACGAGATTTAACTGATCAGGGGTGGGCCGGGGAAAACCACCATGGTGTCAGGCATGGACATGTGGCACCCACTCAAGTGCATTGGAGATAAAGGTGGTCTACCTAAAACCATTTCTGCAGAAGCCCCAATATCACGTGTCTTAAGTGCCAAATCAACGATTCGTGTAAAAGAAGTTGATGACTGGTCAAATCACCACGTGACACTCGTTCGAGTACTTCATGCCCGTGCGATGTTTGCTAAACGCCGCTAGATAACGAACTCAAAGGCTAATCATTCGAAATGGATTGGCCAAATGTGGTAAATCAACATACTCATCAGTAATCTTGTCAGTAATTCATGATTGGAAATCAATAATTATCGATCTTCAGGCATGGGTGGTGTTATTCTGCTCACGGTGATCATCGTCTCATTCATGAATGAGGAAATATCGAGCTATTCCAATTCTTTGCGTGCTATAGAATTAAGGAGGGTGAAATCATGGCCTCTAAGGATAGGGAGAATGTGAATAGAACGGTGTCCAACACAACGATTTTCTGGACTAATGTCCCAATCTCGTCAATAAGAAATAAAGAAAAGTGGGTTGCACAGATGTTAGCAACAAAATTCCATACCGAACCCATGATTGAACCAGGAAGGGGTTTGATTAAACCCTATTATAAGGGACTTAATCATCAATGAGCACATGGAATATCCCTACAGGCAAGTGGTGAAAAAGAAAATAAGTAAACGACAGAAAGCTGAAATCAGAGTAGAGACAATGGAGAGCGTCGGAGACAACCAATTTTCCTAGTTGAGTACTTTGCAGGAGGAAATCACCCAGCTGAAATGAGTTCTCAGGAAAATCACGTACATCTCAGAAAATTTTGGACAGATGGAGACCAAAGAAAGGGCTCCAGTTATGACAAGCCTGTTCGTAACAACCTCTTTGAAATAGGATAATGGTTATTGTAAATCATTTCTTTTTTGTAACTTATTTCTATTTCTAGAATCATGGGGAAGTCTAAACGTTTTGGATTCCATAAGTAATTCTCCTATATATGTATTACCTAGAAGATATGAAGGCATGAAGAAAAAAGGAGCCTGCCCTCTGTGCAGGAAAACATTGTAAATCTCTGGGGCTGAAATGAATACATATGCAGAAGCATTTTGAAATTTTTATGAAAAGATTCTAATCGACTGTGATATGTGTTATGTCTTCTTTCGTAGTGTATAATTCATGTGATCTTTTATTTCATTTCACTCTCATCTGTTTAAATTGGAGAGACAAAGCCCATAATTCATCTCATGATGCTCTTGGTTTAGCGATTTAGACTATGTATGTTTCTTCTTAGCTAATTCAGAATTCATTTCTGTAATTCTCTGATGTAGTTATTTGTTTCCTCTTTCCTCTTACCAATCTGATTTATTTTAAGTTACAACTCAGATTCATTGCTTCATTTAGCCTTTATCCTCTAGAGAGTTCTATTAGCTGATCATTGTTTTCATTCAATTTCAGAGTTTTGACTCCATAGCCCAAGTTATCTTCATTTCTTCAGCAATTTTATTAAAAAACCCTCAAAACAACCAAATCTAGCCACTGACCATCAAAGAAAAACCCAGTGACATGAGAAAGCCCTCTCTTAGTTGAGCAGGCTAGTGCCTCAGCTCTAAAGCCGGTTGAAAATGTTACCCCTGTCATCTGGTTTTGTTGTTGAACAGATTTACAGGGTGCTAACATAGTACACTCATCTCTTCACTTTATTATTTACCTTCTAAAATCTCTTAAACCACTTTGACTACTTTGACCTTTTGGGGCTTCTAGATGACTCATGAGGGTTCTCCAACTTCACATGGCCATAACTCTCTAACCATGAGGAGTTATGTGACATTCCACATACCACTAGAAATGGCATGACATGTACTATCTTTCTAGAATAGTCTTGCCTAAAAATATATAAAAACTCATACCATTATCCATCAATCAATCTTGGGTCCATTACCCAAACCTGGGTTCTCCAACTTGTCATGGCCATAACTCTCTAATCATGAGGAGTTATGTGACATTCCACATACCATCAGAAATGGAATGACATGTACTATGCATATATAATAGGCTTACCTTAAAATATATTAAAAATCATACCATTATACATGAAACAACCTTGGGTCCATCACCCAAACTTTTGTGCTACCAAAATTCGCTACCGGACTTTCTCCAAGGGTTGACACCAATCACTAAGGGTTGTCATCAATATACAATATCACTCTCCAATGGTTGACATCAATAACAACCAACAATCCATACCAACTGTTCATCATCCTAATCCAATTGTCTGACAATCTCCCCTTTTGGCATTGATGGCAACACCAACATTGATGGAAACACTTAGTCATGATAACATTTATGCTTATACTCCTCATCAATGTTTCTATCTCTCCCCCTTTGACATAAATGGAAAAGGGTATCTCCCTTTGGGGCTGCTCCCCCGGTCTACATGCCTTTGATTTTTCTTTGTGTTTATAAGTCTCTGATTACTCTCTCTCCCATCATATGAATAATATCTCCCCCTTTGACAAAGGGTATCACTATGAAGTCATATCTCTCATTCTTCCCTTGTGGCAATCGCTCCCCTTGGAAAAATGCCTCTATTCTCTCTCTCCAAGAATTTACCTTTGCATCTAATAAATCTCCCCCCTTTGTCATCAATGCAAAGGTATCTTTCCATCTAGGGATGCTCCCCCTAACATAACTCTTTTTGAAACTAATCTCCCAACCTGAATTGTCCTATTTATGGTTATTCCACATGTACATCTAAGACATATAAGATAAGCATTCAAAATAATTCATTTTGGAGTAGAAATTACTCCTAGTCTCTGGCGAAGATACTCAAAGGCTTCCTATGGAAGCGGTTTTGTAAGATGTCTGCCACTTGTTATTTTGTTCCCACATATTCAACTCTAATGTTCTTCTCTACAACTTGTTCCCATATAAAGTGATACTTGATTGGAATGTGCTTCGTCTTGGAGTGCATCATCAGGTTCTTTGAGATACTGATGGCGCTTGTATTATCACAATAGATTGGAATGGGTTCATTATACTCAACATGTATATCTATTAGAGTTTGTTTCATCCAAATAACCTGTGTACAACATGTTGTTGATGCAATATACTCCGCATCGGCTGTAGATAAGGGTACGGATGATTGTTTCTCGCTTAATCATGATACTAAACACTCACCTAAGTAGAACGTTGCTCCATTGGTGCTTTGTCAGTCATCAATGAAACCTTCCCAATTTGCATCTATGTAGGAAATAAGTGATAGATCATTTCCTTTTGGATACCATAATACAAACTCTTTTGTTCCTTTGAGATATCTGAAAATACTCTTCACTACTAATACATGTGATTCCTTTGGTGCTTCTTGAAATCGTGCCACCTGTCCAACCGTCTCCGTTACATCTGGTCTAGATGTTGTCACATATAGTAAGCTACCAATCATTGACTTGTATTGCCTCTGGTCTGTAGACATTGAATCATCATCTTTGATCAACTTGCAACTGGTTTGCATAGGAGTGGTAACTAGTTTGCAATCTTCCATTCCAAACCTATTTAGCATTTCTCTTATATACTTAGTTTGAGAAATAAAAATTCCTTGGTTGCTTTGACATATCTTGATGTAGAGGTTGTTGTCTGCACTTCCTTTCCATAGTTCTTAGGGAGTTTTTTCATTGTTGTTTCTGAGCATTACTCTGTTTTGAATGTGAACTGTTGTATGCACTGCATGTGTCCAAAAAATATCTATCAATTTGGAATCCATTAGCATTGTTCGAGCCATTTCCTGTGTAATTATCATCCATTATGATAATGTTCCTTTGTCTATGAACCACTCTCCGAACCAATCTATGAATCCATGCTCTCGTCCACTATTATATATCTGTCCAAACCTACTAAGTGTTCTTAAGAATACATCTATGTCCATACTGTCCAAGACTCTACTTACGCAACTGTCCATAATGATGACCCATTTATCACTATACTATCATGAAGTCTTGATTAATCTATCAAACTGTACTTCTGCTAACTGACTACTCTGAATCTGTCTTCTCAAAATCTGCAAGTTGCTCGAAGGATGGTTCTTTGGTATTTCACATCTATCGCATAGACTCCCTCTATCTAATATTCATATTACCTGGGAGTCTCTAAGTCGGATGGCTCAGAAAAAATCCTTCTCTGATGTGTATTCATCATCATCTTCATTGGTATATTCATCATCATCTTCATTGGTAGATTCATTATCTCTCTGAGCTATGACTTCTTTCTTTCTATCTGTGGATTCATCTTTCACTACAATGACTGAAAGTACAATCTCTTGAACCTATTCCTTATTTACATGTCCTTCCTTTATTTCAGTTATTTTCCAAGCCTTTCTGTATCTGACATCTTTCTTTTTCTCTGTAGAATTTTGTTCATCTCATTTTATTGCCAATATTGCGATCTCTGGTACCTGGTCTTTGTTCACCTGGTCTTCTTTTTTTAACACTCAATGTTACGTGCAACCACATAGGCACTTCTTGCTTGAACATTTCTTTTATAATCCATGCAATCTACAACCTTATGTCCAAAATTAGTACAATAAAAACAATGACCATAAAAGAAATTTGCATACCTTGTAGTGAATGATCCTCTTCGTGGTGTAGTCCTTCTGAATTTATGCCTTGACTGATCATGATCATGATTGAAGCTTCTTTGTGTCTTGAACATGGATGGTCTTCTTGAAGATGTATCTTCAATAGTTTTCTTATATTTTGGTTGACCATGATTCCTTCCTTTGAATACTTCTGCATAACTCTTTCTATTTTATTCATTCTTCTTTTCTAGCAACCTAGAGTGCTTCTCTTCATTTTCTATAACTAATGTGGATGTGTTTGTCTCTTCAACGTTATTTTTGAGCTTGACGATTTTACTTCTCAATGTGACAACTTCTTCTTCAAGATTCTCAACCTCTTCTTCTTTCTTCATTATCTGAGACTTCATGGCTTCTTCTATTCTTTTCACTTCTTCAAGCTGAATTTTTAATGTGATTATTTCTTCTTCAATTCCTTTCTCTTCTTGACAAAACTTTGCCTTTAGCTGGTTTAGATCGTTAGTTCTTTCCTTAAGATGAACTATCAATATATTCTCTCTCATTTCTTCTTCTTCCTTATGTTCTTATATGTTGGCTTCCAAATACTTCTTTTGATATTCAAGATTTTCTTCGATCTTTCTGGATTCTTCTAGCTGAGTTCTTAAGTTCTCGATGACCCGTTGGGCTTCTTAAAAAATGTGAACACTCTCCTTTTTTTTCATCAATTCTTTCTTGAGTGACTTGTTTTCTTGTCTTAGTTCATCTAAAGCACTAATCAATTCTGCTTCATAATTGTCTTCATTTTAAATTAGTTTTTCTGTCTCATTTCCTTCATGATATTCTATTTCAAGATGTCCTTGTTTTTCACAATTAAAGAAAAAAAACATACCTCTGGTGATTCTGTACTCTTAATATTCTGAATCAGTTTGACATGGTGAACATAATTCTTCTTTATCTGTATCTACATCTTCTTTGGCTTTTTCTGAATCTTTGATGGGTGAAGAATATATGTCATGTAACTTATCCCAAAGTTCTTTGGCTGATGAACATTTACCAACCTTTTCTCTTACTGGATTAGGTAATCCTTCCTAGATGAAATCCATTGCTATTTTGTTATTCTTCTTCAATTCCTTCTTGGTTACAGTCTTTTCCCTTTTTGAACTATCATATCCTGTAACAACTGATAGACAAATATAATGTCCCTGTTCCTGTAAAAATACTTTCATCCTTCTACTCCACATCTCATACTTAAAACCATTCTGACCATTAAGCATTAGTACCCCATTTTCAAAATAATCCATGATCTCCTTCCACTAGTTAAACTGTTTCTTGAAGGAACTTGCTCTAATACCAATTGTTGGATTACTAAGAGGGGGGGTGAATCAGTAATAGAGAAATACATCCCTTCTTAACCACAATATGCAAGTGTTATATCAATGTAGCATTATCATCCAACAATTGCAGAGTAAATAAACAATGAACAAATGAGCAATCATACACATACACAGTACACCAATGTTTTTACGTGGAAACCCAAAGCGGGAGAAAACCACATAATGTTTTTTTTTTTATATATCTTTAAGAATTACATTCATTGGAAGCACCAGCTTCCTTTGTTTTCTAGCTGCAACTAGAAGGAGGCTCCAACCCTCTAGTTTCTTAGGCTACAACTTGAGGGAAGCTCCAACTCCCCAATTCTCGAGCTACAACTAGAAAGAGGCTACAAACCCCTAGTTTCTTAGACTACAACCTGAGGGAAGCTCTAACTCCCCAATTCTCTGGATACAACTCGAAGGAGGATACAACCCCCTTTGTTCTTCGGCTACAACTGGAAGGTGGCTACAACCACCTGCCATTTCCCCGTCCAACCGCCCTGATGTAGAAGTAGAATAATGGAACCATTGTCACACTATCCTTGTGAGATACACTACAGTAAACATGTACCAATCAACCTGTAATCAACCTGTACCATAAAAAAGTGCATCAACCATGCACCAAACTGTACCTCAACCTGTACCATGAACAAGTGAATCAACCATGCAACAAACCTGTACAAATACCATGTCACAACAACATGTCCAAACAACCTATCGCAACAACCCATATCATCAATCTTATCAACCAAATAAGATATACTCACCAAGATAAATCACCAAGACAACTCTCAAAGATGTGTGTCAACCAAGCATAACACAACAACTCATAATCATCACCAAGATCAATATTTTCTTCTAATAATATACCAATACAAGTATGCTACATCATCCATAAACCATGTGTCAACAATACTACTAACAAGTGCCTCCAACCATGTACCAAGTATGTACCAATCATGTATCAACTACTCATCAAATATGACTCATCAAGATGTACCAACATCATCAACTATACACCTCATGTATGTGCCAACTCATCAACTACTTGTCTCAACCATGTACCCAACATGTACCTAAACCAAAATCCCTCATCAGTTTCATCATCCAAATCTGATTTGTAACTCCGTAATAGACCTTGTGTATAAGATCACATACCTGCAAACCTTCATTAACTTTAACAACAAGAGACTAGCATTTTCATCAAACTTTACTTTAGTCTCACATGACTAATTTTGGATTAGTCAACAACCCTAACTTGAAATAATCATAACTATGTACTTGTAATAAATAAAGATATACAAATGGTACAAAATGTTCTTCATTGTATTTTATGAAATTTCTCCAGACTTCACTACTTGGAACCTCTCAGAAAAGGAGTTATAGCAAAAATGGCATACCTTGTTGAATTCTAGCGTATTCTAGAGAGCGAACTTGTAGAGCATGCCCCACACAGAATATTTGTTGTATGGATATGAAACTTGTACACAGAATAATACAGACTGTACTATAACCAATAAATTTTGTCTTACTGAATTTGCATATGTTATGAAGAATTTATGACATAGTTACCCGAAACACATGTTTTAGACTAGTTTCAGGACTAGCCACAAACCCTATTTTCCATGGCATGTAACTCCAAAAATAAAATGACCCACAAGCTGAAATTTGTATCACGGATACTTGGATATATTTTCTCAAGGGTCTCCCAATTTCACGGTTTGAATCATTCTATAAAAAAGGTTATTGTGAAAATGGTGAGATGATCTGTAAATAACATACCTTAGAAAGAATCATCAAAAGAATTTATCCTCCCTTGAATTTCGGCCTTCTTTACTTCACCCTCCCTCTAAAATCTGGCTTAGATATCCTTTGGTTACCTCAGTCACCTGTATATATTCAATATGCTCAAGTGTTATTTAAATGAAATAGCCTTTCCTCTTATTTATAATTTCATGTAGCTTCCTCAAGGGGTTACCTTTTAACCATCTTAACCCACTTTCCCTATTTAAGGGTTAGCCCACTTCTAATTTCTCCATTAACTTTATTATTTAAATAATTTATTTTGTATTCACTTTGACTTATAGTACACTCATCACTTCACTTTATTATTTATGTTGTAGACCCCGAACCCTCGGGACGGGATCCATGCAAGATCGTTCTAAATCTGCCCCTCAGTCAGATTGACTCTTCGATTTCCCCACAGGAATACCACACACACAAGGTGTATTCTACAACTGACCAACAATTATGATCGAGACTTTTCTTTTCCCTTCGGGATTTTAGATTTCACGATTTCACGAATCTTGTTGTCTAGCCTCTTGTCTCTTCAACCTCTGAAACCCAAAACGTCAACGAGGTTGATTTATTCAATGCATCAAACCTACGAATCTTTTTGCCCACAAATTTCGGATTTTCGGGACTTGAGTGAACGATCCACACTCGTTCCTCTTCCCCTATGATTTTCCAGTTTCTGAAATTTCTCCCTTTGGCAAGGTCGATGGTCTTTCAGGATTTTCCCCGAAGCTTGACCACTCCCTTGACTTCCATCACATGTATCCTTCGACTAATGCTTGGGACCCACCTTTCGGATTTTTCCTTTTCATGATTTCGGGAGTTGCACTGACATGCAACTCTGCCTCTTGACATCTGGAACCCTGAAACCCAAAGTGCCGAAATCCTGAAATTCCACACCAAAGTCCTTTTCTCATTTCGCAACTTCGGGATTTTCACTCCACTGTGCCCCGACACCTTATCATCAGGATTCCTGAAATGCCAAATCCCGATATGCCAAAATGTCGATGTTTCACACCAAAGGCACATCGCGTTTCACGACTTCAGGATTTTTAATGCTAAGGTCTCGATTTCTTGTCATCACGATTTCCAGTATGCCGAACCCCGAAATACCGAAATTTCACACTTGATTATCTTTTTCGCAAACCGGAAGTTTGAGTGACTAAGGGGTTTTGACCTGTACTCCGGACTTACAAACCCCAATTTTTCGAAATGATCCCGATGGCTCCACTATCACGATCAACGGTCCACGTTGAGTCTCACCTCCCTAAGGGTGGATTCATCCAACGCTTAACCTCCTTGCAGCTTCATTGAATCCCACGGTCCTCTCTACTTCGTGATTTCTCCACAAAGAATTTCAACCGCTCGTTCCTTCCTTGAAGACTTCTACGAAGTGAACCTATGTTCCTTGTCTGAACTTGGCTTCTGTAAAGCGACTTCGCTATGTCTCTCTTTTAACACTTCAAAGGCGCTAACCCTTCTGATCTTTTACTTGCAAACTTGAGTCTCAGAAGGACTCTTGCATGCACTCCTTGCGACAATCTTTCAAATACTCCTGGGTATTTGATCTCTCGACTCTGTGCACCCTTTGCAATAGTAGTCCTTCACCTTTCAACCTTAGTTGATAACTTCTAAGGCCTCGACTAGCCTGTGCACACCTTGCATGGCTCCTGTGCTTTGCCTGCACTTATGCTGGAATGAGAACAATGGTATCCCTCCTAAGATTTCAGAGATAAACTCTGAATCTTTGTCAGCGCACTCCTTGTGGACGTTTCACTGCACTCCTTGCAGGAACTTCTCTCACTCAGGAAGAGAAACAATTGAAACTCATTCTCTCTCTCTCTCTCTCTCTCTCTCAGATTTCAAACATTCAACATGAAATCATACATACACAACATAGCCTCATAAAAAATGCATAACAGAGAGAATAAAACAACCATAAGCATACCATTCACCATGTATAAACATAAAACATCATAGCACCATGAATCTGGTTCAAAGCTTCATATATTAATTCAATCTCCTGTACATGGATCTTTCTCTACAACTCTCTGCTATAGTTCTATGCTAATGTTCTAATTATCTAATGATACAAAGGTGAGGGTGTCTATATCCGTTTTTCCCTCTTGCTCTTCTAAACTATCTAATCTATAATTCAAATCTACCTACTTTCATTAACTGGGCTTAAATGCCTTTTACATTGACAGATGAGAGCAAATCGCTCACGATCTGATCTGTTTACAACAACCATATATAAATGCAAGTACACTTCCTAGCTATTACATTAATATCCGCACTTTAATCTTTCAAAACATTTCAAAACGTGCAAAATGTGTTGGCACTTTTCCCAGCTGGCTTCTGCTTTCACGCTCGCTTGGCTGCTGACGATGCTCCTGCATCATACTCCCTTGCTTGAAAATTTTCATGAACTCCTGTTCATGAGCTCTTGCACGGTCTGTCCATGCTTTTGAATTTCTAGTTCATCCTCCTAACTGGCATCTTCAACTGGATGTCCCTTCCATTTGACCAAGTATTCAAAATACTCTTTTCTCCTGGTCTTCTTGCTGACCCTTTATCAATTATACTTTCCATCTGTGGCTTTTCATCTATAGGCATTTGTTTGGTCCACTGAATCTCTGTCTTTTCATCCTCTGCTCCTACTTCTTTAGCTTTGTAAGGGTACAAATCCGCAACATTGAATATCGGTGAAAATTTCGATCCCATCGGGTAATTCAATCTCATATGCGTTTGCCCCAAATTTCTTTATGACTCTGCATGGTCCAATCTTTTTCATCTTTAGTTTGTTATATGTTCCCCTTGGGAACCTTTCTTTCCTCAGATGTGCAAGAATCGGATCCCCAACTTCAAATTGAAATTCTCTCCTGTGTTGATCTTCTCTGCGCTTGTACTCTTGACTTGATCTGCAACCGCTCCTTAATTCGGCTGTGAATCTCCTTCATTGCTTCTGCAAAATTCTCTGCACTAGCACTCCTGAATTCATTTTGTTCCGAATCTTTCAATTCAGAAACTCCCCTTGGTTGCATTCCATATACAATTTGAAATGGACTCTGCCCTGTGCTTCTATTGAGTGAATCATTATAAGAAAATTCTGCCTATGGAAGAATGTGATCCCACTGACTGTGGTGTTCAGTCACTAGGCTCCTTAGCAAATCTCCCAAGCTTTTGTTCACAAATTTTGTCTGTCCATCCGTCTGAGGATGATATTCTGAGCTGAAAGACAAACTTGTCCCCAGCTTCTTCCATAAATTCCTCCAAAAATGTCCTATGAACTTGGTATCTTGATCAGAAACAATACTCCTTGGCAAGCTGTGAAGTCTGACAACTTCCTTGAAAAACAGGTTTGCAATATGAGTTGCGTCACTGGTTTTCTGGCATGGTATGAAATATGCCATCTTTGAAAATTTGTCTACCACTACAAAGATTGAATCACATCCTCTTTGTGTCCTTGGCAGCCCCAATATGAAATCCATGCTCACTGCGTCCCACAGCCTCTTAGGTATGGGTAATGGCTGGTATAACCCTGTGTTTTTTCTTTTCCCTTTTGTGTGCTGACAAATTTTGCATCTGTCCACAAATTTCTTAACATCGGTCCTCATCCCTGGACAAAAATATGATCCATTCAATTTTGAGAACGTCTTATCATGACTGAAGTGATCGACCAATCCTCCACTGTGTTTTTCTTTCAGAAAATTCTCCCTCATGGAACATTTTGGAATACATAGTTGATTGCCCCTGAATAATAATCCATCCTGGATCATATATTTGGTCGACTAGCTTCTGTCCCTGAGAACTGGATTCTCAGATGCCTCATATGCCTCCTTAAAATCTGGGTCATCCCTGTACATTTCTTTGAGGTTATCAAAACCCAAAGTCTTGACTCTGAACTCCTGCATAAGCAAACATTTCCTGCTCAAAGCATCAACAACTTTGTTAGCAGTTCCAGAAATATGTTTAATCACAAAAGTAATATTCTGCATGAATTCAACCCATTTAACATGTTTTTGGTTCAACTTCTCCTGTTGAGTCATGAATTGCAAAGCGTGATTATCACTATACAAAACAAACTCTTTAGGAACCAAATAATGTCTCCATTTCTTCAATGCTTGTATGACCGCATAGAATTCTTTATCATATGTGGAGTACTTAACCTTCGGTTCATTCAATTTTTCACTGAAATACATGATTGGCCTGTCGTCTTGGCTCAAGACCGCTCCAATTGCAAATCCACTCGCGGTACACTTGACCTGGAATGTCTTGCTAAAATCTGGCAAAACTAAAATTGGTTGCTCAGTGATCTTCTTCTTCAGCAGGTTGAAACTCTTCTCTGCTTCCTCTATCCAGTGAAAAGATTTATGTCTTTTCTTCACCGTATCCATCATTGGTGCGCTAATCCCACTGAAATTCGAATGAATTTCCTTTTAGAAACTAGCCAAACCATGGAAGCTTCGAACTTCAAACACGCTCTTCGACGATGGCCAATTCTTAATCGCATTTACCTTCTTCGAATCCATTTTCAACTCATTTGTATAGATAACGAAACCCAAATAAATGAGTTATGTCCTCATAAATGATAATTTCTTCATATTTATCAGCAATTTCTCTTGTTGTAACCTCCTCATTACTGCAGCTAAATGTTTTAAGTGCTCTGCTTCTGTTTTGCTAAAAATCAGTATATCATCAAGATATACGATGACGAATTTCCCATTGAAATCCTTCAGGACTTCATTCATCAATCTCATGAAAGTACTGGGCACATTTGTTAAGCCAAATGGAATAACAAGCCACTCATACAACCCCTCATTTGTCTTGAATGTTGTCTTCTATTCATCACCTTCTCTCAATCGAATTTGGTGATATCCACTTTTTAAATCAATCTTTAAAAAAAACTTTGCTCCACTCAAGCAATCCATCAAATCATCCATCCTTGGAAATGGAAATCTGTATCTGATGGTAATCGTATTGATTTCCCTTGAGTCTATACACATCCTCCAGCCTCCATCTTTCTTTGGGATGAGCACTGTTGGAACAGTGCATGGACTCAAGCTCTCTCTAACCAATCCTTTGTCCATTAAATCCTGGACTTGTCTCTTGACTTCTTCATTTTCCTGCAGCGTCAATCTGTACGCTGCTTTGTTTGGTAAACTGGATCCAGGGATAATATCAATGTGATGACTTATACTCTTGATCGATGGCAATGAACAAGGTAGTTTTTCCACTATTATATCAACGAACTCTTCCAACAACTTCTGGTTTTCCTCTGGTAAATCATCCACTCTTGTACTGGTCAAAACAATTCTAGGCTTCCTGACCACAATAAATTGTGTGTCTTTCTTCTTCTTAACCTCATTAATGTTGGCATGTTTATAGGTAGGTATGCTTGTCATTGATGGCAAGATCAGAGTATGCATCGATGGCAAAACAGGGACAACGTAAGCTCAGAAGAGATAGTGCAGAGGTGCACGAAGAGTGCAAGAGTGTGCTTGTTTATTTGATGGAAAATAGGCAGGCAACGAAGATCAACAGTGCAGGGATAATTTCATGAAAAGATCAGAAGCATAAACTCCATTTCGGAGTTTCAGATACAGGGGGAATGAGAAGTCAAGAGTTGAGACTCTTCAACACAGGAGTCCCGGAGTTGCGAAATCCGAAATCCTGAAATCCTGAAAGAGGCACATCAACAAAGAGTTTCAAAGACAGGGAAATAACTCCATTTCAGAGTCCCAGATACTAGAAGTTGAAGTGTCGAAACACTTCACCACAAGAGTGCCTAAATGCCGAATCGCCGAAATGCAAAACAAGGAAATACTGGACCTTTGATTCAACTCCATTTCGAAACTTTGGATACCGGGAGTTGGAGGAGTTAAGCGCCGAGACTCTTCACCACAGGAGTCCCGAAAAGGTGAAATGAGAAATGCTAAAATGCAGTTGATCCGACTCCATTTCAGAGTTTCGGATACCGAGAGTTGGAAGAGTCAAGATTCTTCATCAGCAGGAGTCCCGGAATCGCAAAATGTGAAATTCCAAAATCCCAGAAGAAGGAAGTGAATGTGGTAGACCATGTCAGAAAGGACAGGTGGAAGACTATGACACATGGCATGATTAGACAACGACAAGTGTCAAGTTGATTTGGCATTTCAGGCCACTAGAATTCACAATTCTGAGTGACACGTGGTAGCCACTCGGGTTACGATACGTCATCGACTGACGCAAGACTAACCTCACTTCGAGAGTTTTTTCTTTGGGAGTTTTAACTCCATCACTCCCCCAAAGTCCCGAAGGATGAAGTCCTGGGGTAGAGGATAGCAGTCCGATCACCATGGATTGTGGACCATTGATCTGGAGATCGAAGAGCTGTAGAGAAGAGCTCGAATCGGCAAGCTCCATTTCGGAATTTCGGGGACCGCAACTTGGAGAGTTGAGATACCTTGCAAAAAGAATCGACAACATGCAAAATCGCGAAATGACAAAATATGAAATGCTGAAATGATCGAAGCTAGTCCAGCTAAGCTCCAGAGTTTCAGAGATCGCGACTTGGAGAGTTGAGATGCCACACAACAGAAGTCCCGAAGTGCCAAAACGCGAAATTGTGAAATGCAGTGTTGAATAAAGCTTGGTCACCACCGATGATCACATCATCGAAGAGCTGTAGAGAAGAGCTCAAAGAGATAAGCTCCTTTTTCAAATATTTGGGGATCGGGAGTTGGAAGATTTAGAGTGACTCACAACAAATTCGCAAAACGCGAAATTGTGAAATGCAGTTTCTAATAAGACTGTGGTCACAGCCAGTGGTCACATATGTGGAAGATGGAGGAAGGAGGTAGTGTAACCAAGCTGCATTTTGGGTTTTGCGACTTGGAGTGTCGAGACACTTGATCACACGAATGCCGAATTGTCGAATGCCAAAATTTCAAAAAGGCGAAATGAATGTAAGATTCAATGAAGTCAATTCAATGGTGCAGATGAATTTGAATAAGATCGGAGGGCTATTGTTGCACTTCAAAGTGTGACTGATAGAAATGACTGATAGTTTCTGCCAAAGGACTCAAAGAGACTTCTATGTGATTGACATAGAAGCTGAAGAGTCTCAAGGAATCTTCCAGTGGAATGAAGACTATTCGTAGAGGCAATTGACAGAGAGATATAACTGCCAGAGAAGTTGAAGAGTTGTGATGATGATCAGGTAGAGCACTTGACATAGAGATAGCATGCAGAAGAATGGAGAGAGAGCATGCAGAAGGTGCACAGAGACTATAAGTATGCAGAACAAATAAGTTATGGGTTGTTGTTGTTGTGAGGGATTCAGGAGTGTAGAAGGAGGAGGGTGCAACAGCTGAAATAGAGTGAAGAGGAATGGTGCATGGTATGGAGTTGGCGCACATAGCATGAAAGGTGGAAGCAAAGAAAGGGAAAGGCATGTGTGCAGAAAGATAGTGAGACACTAAATGAATGTTGAGGTTCTCCTGTAGAGAAAAATAGAAGATCAGAAATCCCAAGAAGATGCAGACAGAGAGACACTAATACAGGAGAGCAGAGCAGCATAACAGAACAATGATAAGCCTGGTAAGCCAATGATAAATATTTTATCATTGTGATAAGTTTCATTAGCAAAGATTTATATTTTAGGGTGGTAGGGTGGTGCTAGGGAGGACTGTTGTCCTCAGAGGTTCAAGTGGGTGCTTGAACAAAGGGAGTAGTAGCTTCCATCTGGTTGCATCCAGAGAAACCAGGGTGGTAGGGTGGTGCAAGGGAGAACTATTGTTCTCTGTGATACAGGTTGGTGCCTGTGTGACTGGAAGTTGGTGCTTCCATCCAGTTGGTGCTGGAACACTTAGGGAGTTGGTGCTTCCTTCTAGTGGGTGCTAGAGAAACCAGGGAGTTGGTGCATCCTTCTAGTTGGTGCTAGAGAATCTAGAGAGTTGGTGCTCTCAGCAAGTAGCAGCTTGCAAAACAGAGGTTGTAGCCTCATCATGAGTTGGTGCTCATATGTATGATAATGTAAAGAATGTAAAGATTACTTATCATATAAAGAAGAAGAGGTTTTTACCCTCTATCGATTTCCTCAGGAAATATCTGTCTCTGTGTATCTCATATATGTGACTAATGATGAATGTGCTATTACTTATTTCCCTGCATTATTGTGATTGTCATTGAGTACTTTGTAAAGAGTTTAAAATAAGAATAATTGTTTAAGCACAGTAACAACTGATTCACCCCCCCTCTCAGTTGTTCAACAATTAAGAAGTTCCTTCCCACTCATGAGAAGTACAATGTTGCTCACCTCTGTTTTCACTTCTTTATCCTTAATCGGTAGCAACATGTGAGTTCTCCCATTATTCTCCAGGGTGTATGTGTTCTTTCTCTTATCATGAATCACATTTCTGTCATATTGCCATGGTCTACCTAGCAATAGATGACAAACATCCATGGGAATGACATCACATAATATTTCATCCTTATATCCTCCTATTTTAAATTCAACTAAACATTGTTTAGTGACATTTACCTGATGTCCTTTTTGTAGCCACGAAACTCTGTATGGTCTTGGATGTACGATAGTCTCTAGCTCTAGATTTTCTACCATCTCTGTAGAAACGAGATTGTTTGTGCTACCGCTGTCCTCGATGACCTTGCATACCCTATCTTTAGTTTTGCAAGCAGTCTGAAATAGACTGTTCCTTTGGACTGGGTTCTCTTCCTCCTTCTCTGGTGTTAAGAGAACTTTCCTCATCATCAAGGATCTTCTGCCCTCAACATCTTCTACCTCAACATTCTGTCCTTGTGCTTCGGCAATGTGAGTTTCACCACCTTCTTTCTTCCTATCTGGACATTCATAGGATTTATGTTTGTTTTCCCACAGACAAAGAATTTCACTTCACCACCTCTGCCTCTTCCTCTTCCTTTGGCTCAAGGAAAATTATTTCTATCAACAAACTATCCTCTCTGTGAGCTTCCACCTCTTTCAATTTGAGCTTGAGGTTTCTTCCCCTCTTCTTTAGATTTATGAGTTCTATCTCGGGCAATTGTTTTTCCTCTGGCTTGACTTCTACCTCGGCCTCTTTGACCTTGCTTTCGGCTCATCTTTTCTTCAGCTTTCAGAGCCATCTGATAAGCATCCTCCACATTCCGAAGGGTCATCATGCTCATCTCATCCTGAATGTCATATCACAGACCATTCATGTACCTGGCAACCTTTTCATCATCGCTTTCCCGATGACCTGCTCTGATGTTTATCTTGTAGAATTCTTCAGTGTATTCTTTCACTGACATCAGCTTCTGTCTCAAATTCTGCATCCTCTGAAACAAAGTGATTTGATAATCCTTGGGTATAAACTTGGCTTTCATCTTCGCAACCATTCTATCCCAGCTTTTGATTTTCTACTTGCCTTTGCAGTGTTTGTCAACTTGCAGTTCATCCCCCCATAGTGTTGCATGCCCTTTAAGTCTAGTGACAACATGTTTGACCTTCTTGTCTTCCTTGACATCCTCATAGTCAAAATATTTATCCAGAGCTCTAATCCAGTCCAGAAGTTATTCAACATCCAAGTTGCCTTCGTATACTGGAATGTCCATTTTTTCTCTAGCACCTATCCTTGTAACAACCCTGAATAGACATTCATCTGCAACATCTTCGACTGCAACTTCTTCTCCTTCATGTCCAGCTTCATTTTCACTTTTAGCCTCGCTGATATCTCCAGTGTCGACTGTGCACCTCTATGTTGTATCCATGGCATCGAGCCTAGCACGTAGTTCATGCATCTCCCTTTCCACTACTGGATCATGCATTGGTCTGTCTCTCCTTCTCGGCGGCATGGCTGTAAATATTTTCTCTTTTCTCTGCTACAGAAAGCAAAGACTTGTTTTGCCTACTCTGATACCACTTTGACATGTATCAGAGTGTTTTCCTTTTTTCCCCCTCTGCCTGAAATCTACAGACAAGATCAGGCTCTGATACCACTTTGTGTGTGTCAGAGTGTTTTCTTTCCCTTCTCTACCTCCCTCTACCTGAAATATACAGATAGAAAGTGGCTCTGATACCACTTTGATGATGTGTATCATAGTATTCTTTCCCTTCTCACTTCCTCTGCCTACAATATACAAACAGAGTCAAGCTCTGATACCACTTTGTTGCAGACCCCTGAACCCTTGGGCTGGGATCTGCGCAGGACCATTCTAAATCTGCCCCTGAGTTAGATTGACTCTTCGATTTCCCCACAGGAATACCACACACACAAGGTGTGTTCTACAACTGACCAAAAATTATGATCGGGAATTTTCTTTTCCCTTTGGGATTTCGGATTTCACGAATTTGCGAATCCTGTTGTCCAGCCCCTTGTCTCTTCAACCTATGAAACCCGAAATGTCAACGAGGTTGTTTTCTTCAATGCATCAAACCTACGACTCTTTTTGCCCAAAAATTTTGGCTTTCCAGGGCTTGAGTGAATGATCCACACTCATTCCTCTTCCCCTATGATTTCTCGGTTTCTGAAATTTCCCCCTTTGGCAAGGTCGATGGTCTTTCGGGATTTTCCCTGAAGCTTGACCACTCCCTTGACTTTCGTCACACGTATCCTTCGACTAATTCTTGGGACCCACCTTTCGGCTCTTTCCTTTTCACGATTTCAAGAGTTGCACTGACATGCAACTCTGCCTTTTGACTTCTGGAACCCTGAAACCCGAAGTGCCGAAATCTCAAAATTCCACACCAAAGTCCTTTTCACGTTTCACGACTTCGGGATTTTCACTCCACTGTGCCCTGGCACCTTGTCATCAGGATTCCCAAAATGCCAAATCCCGATATGCTGAAATGCTGATGTTTCATACCAAAGGCACGTCGCTTTTCATGACTTCGGGATTTTCAATGCTAAGGTCCTAGTTTCTTGTCATCACGATTCCCGATATGCCAAACCCTGAAATACCAAAATTTCACACTTGATTATATTTTTTGCGAACCGCAAGTTTGAGTGACTAAGAGGTTTTGACCTATACTCTGAACTTACAAACTCCAATTTGCCGAAATGATCTTGACAGCTCCACTATCATGATCAACGGTCCATGTTGAGTCTCACCTCCCTAAGGGTGGATTCATCCAATGCTTAAACTCCTTGCAGCTTCACTGAATCCCACGGTCCTCGCTACTTCGCGAGTTCTCCACAGAGAATTTCAACTGCTCGTTCCTTCCTTGAAGACTTCTATGAAGTGAACCCGTGTTCCTTGTCTAAACTTGGATTCTGTAAAGTGACTTCGCTCCGTCTCCCTTTTAACACTTCAAAGGCGCTAACCCTTATGAGATTTTACTTGCAAACTTGAGTCTCAGAAGGACTCTTGCACGCACTCCTTGCGGCAATCTTTCAAATACTCCTGGGTATTTGATCTCTCAACTGTGTGCACCCTCTGCAACAACATTCCTTCACCTTTCAACCTTAGCTGATAACTTCTAAGTCCTCGACTAGCCTGTGCACACCTTGCATGGCTCCTGTGCTTCGCCTGCACTTCTGCTGGAATGAGAACAACGGTATCCCTCCTGAGCTTTCAGAGATAAACTATGAATCTTTGTCAATGAACTCTTTGCAGGAACTTCTCTCACTCAGGAAGATAAACAATTGAAACTCATTCTCTCTCTCTCAGATTTCAAACATTCAACATGAAATCATACATACACAACATAGCCTCATAACAAATGCATAACAGAGAGAATAAAACAACCATAAGCATACCATTCACCATGTATAAACAGAAAACATCATAGCACCATGAATCTAGTTCAAAGCTTCATATATTAATTCAATCTCCTGTACATGGATCTTTCTCTACAACTCTCTGCTGCATTTCTATGTTAATGTTCTAATGATCTAATGATACAAAGGTGAGGGTGTCTATATCCGTTTTTCCCTCTTGCTCTTCTAAACTGTCCAATCTATAATTCAAATCTACCTACTTTCATTAACTGGGCTTAAATGCCTTTTACATTGACAGATGAGAGCAAATCGTTCACGATCTGTTTACAACAGCCAGATATAAATGCAAGTATGCCTCCTAACTATTACATTAATATCCGCACTTTAATCTTTCAAAACATTTCAAAATGTGAAAAATGTGTTGGCGCTTTTCCCAACTAGCTTCTACTTTCACGGTCGCTTGGCTACTGACGATGCTCCTACATCAATTTACCTTCTAAAATTTCTTCAAGCACTTTGACTACTTTGACCTTTTGGGGCTTCTAGATGACTCATGAGGGTTCTCCAACTTCACATGGCCATAACTCTCTAACCGTGAGGAGTTATGTGATGTTCCACATACCACTGGAAATGGAATGACATGTAATATCCATATACAATATTATTTCCTACAAATATATCAAAAATCATACCATTATCCATCAAACAAACTTGGGTCCATTACCCAAACCTGGGTTCTCCAACTTCGCATGGCCATAACTCTCTAACCATGAGGAGTTATGTGACATTCCACATACCACCAGAAATGGAATGACATGTAATATCCATATAGAATAGTATTACCTTCAAATATATTAAAACACATACCATTATACATGAAAAAACCTTGGGTCTATTACCCAAACTTTTGTGCTACTGGAATTTGCTATCAGACTTTCTCCAAGGGTTGACATCAATATACCATATCACTCTCCAATGGTTCACATCAATGAAAAACAACAATACATACCAAATTTCCATCAAATTAAGCCAATTTTCTAACAAATTTGAGATCAAGGACTCACATTTAAGGGTTGTTAACACAGTAAAACAATCAATTTTATGCAAAATTTTGTGGTTTTTGAAGGTGATTAACTTGCGGGGCGATTTTGAGGCCCTTAACGATGTTGTTTCCAATCAAAATCCACAAGAATAATTTGTACCAACACTCTATATATATATATCTCAAATAAAATAACTTGGAGAGAGCTATCCAATGAGCTAAATTGTTCGCAAAACAAAGCTCGTATGAGAAAGTTACATCCAAAATAGTAAGGGTAAAATTTTGGCACTAGATTTCTTCTGGAAGGCATAACTCCATGCTCAGACGTCCATTTGGGACACAAGAGTAGTCGAATAAAATATTATGATCCATAGAAGAAAACCATAGATCCATATTTGGGATATGGGTATGTAAAAATGTGTTGCGAGTGAATGAAGTCACCTGTAGCATACAAGGATAAATTGGGTAAAACACCCTAAACTTCTCTGGATCATAACTTTCAGATCAAAGCTCGGATTTGAGCAAGCGAATAGTCATTGGAAAGGTATTGAGGAGTAGAAGAAATATGTTAGCCCAAAATTTTGAATTGGGCAACAAAATTTCTTATAATTTAATAAATGGATTTCTGTAGCAGTAAAAGAGTGGAAATTAGAACATGTAAATGTTGTAAGTTTTCGCTCAGAACTCATATTGAGGCATGAGTACAACCATTGGAAATATGTTTGAGAGAGGTATTCATCTAAGGAATTAGAATTTTAATTTATGAAATGTTCCCTTCATAAATTTATGAAGAAATAACATGTATTCTAATGGTTGGAATGTTTTATGTTATGCATGTTATAACAATAATTATTGTTGGACATCTGGTTTGGATAGTTGGTTGTCATTGACGTCAACCCTTGGAGATTGATTTCAAACCTTGGAGAAGTTTGGAAGCCCTAGAGATATGGTTGATATTTATGGTGAGTTGGTTTTCATTGATGTCAATAAGTAGTGGATTGGTTTCAACTGATGTGATGGGCGTATTTGGAGAAGTCTCCAAAATGGTCCCCTTATGGTGTAGCTCTAAGCATGGCCCTCACGGGAAGATGCTTTGAAGAAGTCTACAAGAAACCTCAAAGTATGGTTAAGGATACCATATTTGATCATGGAATTAGGTCATGAAGGATGGAGTAAATGAAGGTAACTCACCTATGGATGGATAGTCCTCATCATGCTATTTTCGGTGATAGGTGTTATGCCACGTAGTTTCTCATGGTTGAGAAGATATGCCCTCTTAAAGATGGAATCTGAGAAGTATGGTTAAGAATCCCCAAAGTATGGTTAATAATACCATAATTGGTTCCAAAAATGAGTTTGTATTTGACCCCAAAATGAGGAAAAAGGGTAAAATAATTGTTAACAAGAAGTTACAAGTCGACCCTAAAGTTAAGTAAAGAGGTCATTTGGAAAAGTATAAATACACATCAAGAGCCTCTCATTTGTACACACAAGTTTATTGAATATCTGTCTAAGTGAGAAAGTGATTGTTATATGAGGTAAACAAGGATATCTGAGGCGAATTTCAGAGGGAAGATGAAGTGAATAAGGGATAAATTCCAAGGGAGGATGAAGTCTTGTGAGGATGTGTTCTAAGGTATGTTATTTACAAGTAATATTAACATTTTTATATAACATTATTTATAGAATGATTCATATAGATAAAATTGGAGGCTATTGATAAGACCTATCAAGGTACCTGTGGTATAAATTTCAGCTTCTGGGTCATTGTATTTTCATAGATACACTCTATGGAAAATAGGGTTTTTGGCTAGTCTTGAAACTAGTCTCAAACAGGTGTTCTGGGTAAAACAATCATAACTTCTTAATAGAGGATCCACATTCAATGAGACCAAATGAATTGGATAGAATATAGTCCTTAGTATTTTGTGTATTATTTTAATAGCTATATATCAAATATTCTGCATGTGTCATGCTCTACAATTTTTCTCTCTAGAATAATACAAAATTGAACAAGGTATGCCATTTTTGCTATAACTCATTTTATGGGATGTTCCAAGCAATGAAACTTGGAGAAATTGTAGAGAAGATATTTAATAATACTGGGTATAAGTTTCAAACCTTTATTCATTATAGGTACCGAGTTATACTTTTTAAAATTTAGGGCTTGTGACTAATCCAAAAACTAGTCCCATGAGACTAAGATAAAGTTTGATGAAGATGTTATTCTCTTGTTGTTGAAGTTGAGGAAGGTATGCAGATTTATTACAGAGTTATATGTATGTTTATATGCATGTTTTGAGGGTTACATGTTGATGATGTTATGGTGAATGCTTGAGGAAAGTCTTTGGTATATTGATGAGGCATTGGCACATGCTTGAGGCACATATTAGGTGAATGGTTGAGGCATATACTTGGTATATGATATTGGTTGTTTGGTAATTTGTTGAGGCACTTCATTGATGATATCTTATGGTACATGGTGTATGGCATGATTGAGACATATCATGAGTGATATGGTATTTGGTTGAGGCACATGGTTTGAGGAGCATATTGGATATTGGGAACATTGTTTGAGATACATTTTTGGTATATGTATGAGGAATTCCTTGGTGACATTGATGCATGGTTGATGTACTTGGTATTGTGTATGGTTGATGTACTTGGTGTAGTACATGGTTGATACATGGTATGGTACAAGTGTTGATGGTTTATGTACTTGGTGTGGTACATGGTTGATACATGGTATGGTACAGGTGTTGATGTACATTGTTGATGTGCATGGTTGATGCATGATTTGGCATAGTTGTGGTGCATGGTTGATACATGGTTTGGTATAGGTGTTGGTGCATGGTTGATGCACTTTTTGTGGTACATAGTTGATGCTTGGTATGGTACAAGTTGATGGTTTGGTACATTCTTTAGTACATGATTGAGACACATATCTTGTAATGGTATGTTGGTGATCTTGGTACATGCTTTGTAGAGGCATGTGTTGGTGATGTTGGACATCTAGTTGAGAGTTTTATTTTGTATATGATATATGTGAGAGTATATGGATGAGTATCGGTAATAGTGATAGGTTGATGTGATAGGTTGGATATAGTGATAGGTTGATCTGACCGGTTGGTTACAGTGATAGGTTGATAGTGACAGGTTGGATATAGTGACATGTTGACAGGTTACAGGTTGATATGACAATGGTAGTGATTGTGGTAATGATAGTTGTTCTACACTTATATTTCAAGGTGGAAGGACAGGGAAAGGAAAGAGGGTTGTAGTCCCATTCTGGTTGGTACCAGAGAACTCAGGGAGTTGGATCTTCCTTCAGGTTGGGACCTGAGAATCAGGGGGTTGTATCCTCCATCTAGTTGGGGCCAAAAAATCAGGGAGTTGGAGCTTCCTTCAAGTTGGAGCTCGAGAATCAAGGGGTTGTAGCCTCCTTCTAGTTTGAGCTAGAGAATACAATGAGTTGTAGCTTATTTCAAGTTGGAGCATGTAAATAGGGGTTGTAGCCTCCTTCCAGTTGCATCTGGAGAATTGGGAAGTTGATGCCTCCAATGAATGTATTCTTTGACATATAAGAAATCATTTCACGGTTTTCTCCCATTTGGGTTTCCACGTAAATTCTGGTGTACTGTGTACTTAATGCGATGTTTTTGATGTGATGATGCTTATGTTTATATTCTCATGATACACTAATAATATGTTGATGATATTTTGATGATATATTGTTGATTAAGTTGAATTTTATATATTATGGTTAAAAGTGGTAAAAGTGCTCATACTGATTCACCCCCCCTCTCAGTATTCCAACAATTATTACATGCACATTTCTTGCAGAATTAGAGGTATGAGAAGGAAAAATTGGCTCTTATATGAGGACTAGAGTTATGGAAGATGCATAGGGATCTTATAGCCGTGAGGAAGAGATAATAGGTCTGCATGTCAGCATGGGGAATGTTGATACTGAGTCAAATAGGAGAAGAGATAGGAAGGAGCCTGTCACTATGAGAATTCTACATAGAGAAGTGAAGATATATAGAGTTGATAATGAAAGGATTATGAAGGCTTGGGAGGAGATACTTCAGAGCTTGAACATGTTTCATAAGAAAGTCAACAAGGACTCTGGCGCTAAGTAAGAAGCTAGTGATAAACAAGTGTCAACATCTAGATCCCATAAGAAAAGAGATGATCATGGAAATGATAGGAAGTCAAGAAGCATGATCAGGCATCATCATTCTCCAAGGAAATCCACCAAATGAACTCATGCAAGTTCAGGTATAGGGAGCATCCCAAGTGTGTCTCCTATTAGGATACAGAGAATAATTCCTGAGGAAAACATCTTGCAAGGTGAACTTAGGAATATTAAGCCAACAACTTTCAATGGTGAGCACAGGAAAGGACAAGAGGCTAAGGCTTGGCTATTGGCAATGAATAAATATTTCCAGTCACATGATTACCCCTCATGGGTAGAAGATATAATTTCCACCTACCACTTGCAAGGAAAGGAAACCATGTGGTGGGATCAACTTAAGCAAGACAAGAACCTTGATGAGAAGAGGATCTCATGGAGGTAGTTCAAAGGATATTTCCAAGAGAAACATTTGTCCAATCATTATTATGAAATAAATATGAAATATTTCTTTGAACTCAAGTTGGAAACCATGAAAATGGAGGAATATGAGAATATGTTCTTTGAATTGTTGAAGTATGTTGACTTCATCAAAGATGAGAAGGTAAAAATACAAAGGTTTCTAAGTGGGTTACCCTCCTTCTGTAGTGATAAGATTCAATATGATAATCCCAATACCTTGGAGGAAACCATAAGGAGAGAAATGAATCTTTATGAGCAAAGCAAAGGAATACCAATTTCCAAAAATCTTGGAATGAAAAGATGAAGGGTAAAATGGATCAAAGGAAGAAATGTTTTAAGCCAACCTTTTTCAAGAAAAACACCCAAGCAAATCAACAAGGTCAATCAACCCAAAATGAGCACAAGATTGTAGATTCATTTGGAAAAAGGCCAATGAAGAATCCTATGTAATGTTGGGGATGTTGATATTGTGGTAGATGTGGGAGGTATTAACCTCCATGTGTAACCTTTGGCTAGAATAAAATATTATGGAAGCAAGAGAAACCCTAAACAGATGTGTATAAACCCTAGAAGACAAGTTGACTCAGTAAAATAATTAATATTAAAGTATTATATTCTAAAAGGACAAGTCGGCCCAAACAAGTGACAAGAACCACTATAAATAAGAGATGATCTATCTCATTTGTACACACACACTTCACACACACTCTCAGTCAATATTGGTGCAAGTTTGGAGTTGCAGGTGCAAGGATGGAAGATGGATCTTCTAGAATGGTTCTTGGTTTCTCTCTCTAGCGCAATATAGCCTAAGATGTGCGCCCTATCCTCTAGTATCTCTTGGTGGTGTCCATGGTGATGGTTCTTGGTGGTATTCTTGGTAATTGCAACTGCAACTGAGTTTTTTTCTTATTTTGTGGCTTTGATAATTTATGTTTGATGATCTATATTTCGATAAATATGAGCTCTCTTGGTTATCTATTAGTTCTAGTGCTACTTCCAGAATCATTTTATCTACAAAAGGTTATGGTGCTCGAGGGTGGTTGTGTGCATATGGTTGGGTGACAATAGTGATAATGTCTATGGTAAAATGAGCACATCTATTTAATTCAAATAGGTTATGGGACCACACCACATTCAAGACAATATAACCAATGGAAGGTAATGCGATAGTTCTTTGTTAAGCTCGTTGTGGGACCAATTACAACTGCAGCTAGTTTTTCTGATTATGTAGCTGTAACAAACCCTAACCCTTGTGTTCGGGAACTTCTGATAAATAACTTTACCTAATTCCTTGAAATCCTAGTGCTACCTAGCCTAGTGCACCTCTTGGTACCCTCAACTAGCAAAAATGCCAAGTTTGAATTTTTGGTCAAAGTCAAAGTCAAAGTTTGACTAGTCAAAGTCAAAGGTTGTCTGGTCAAAGTTAAAGTCAAATGTTGACTTCTGGTCAAATTGATTTTTTGGTCAAATATTGAAATTTTAGATTTTCTATCTTGTTCTAATCATTGAATCTTCTGATTGAGTTTCTAATCTCTTCTTGTCAAGATGGTATCTAGTTTCAGATTGGAAGACAAGTCGGACAATGCTACAAGGTTTCAAAGGTATGCACTTGTATATGCTCTCTAAGTTATATCATTTAACAAAACATGAGTGTGTTTGTAGGAAAAGTACTAGAGACCTTTTCCAAGATGTAATCTTGGATTGAGTTCATTCAGAAGAACATGCACACCCTCCATAGCAAGTGAGGCTTCAAGTTCCAGGTTTGATTAAATTGTTAAAATTTATATATATCAAGGGTGATAGTTGCTACATTACAAATTGTGAAAGAAATATTTGAAAGATTCTATTATTTCTAGGTGCAATGAATACTACTTGCATATGAATGCTATTGATATATATTCTTATTGTACTTGTTTGCAAGATGAACTAACATCTCCTCTAGATAGATATTTCTTGTTTGCTCTTGTTATTCTTGTTCTGAGAAGGTACCCTTGTGAAATATGTTTGATGAACAATCTTTGCAGAAACTTTCATAGAAGAAGTTTATCAAGATGACACAACTTCCATATGGGAAGCAATCAAAGCATATAGAAATAAAATTAAAGAAACTCAGAGGAGTCAGACTCAAAGGAAGTCAAGAATCAAAAGGAAACCAGAACAATATTGTGACACTTTGAAGACAGAAAAGAGAGATGCAGTCGATGGAAGCATGGTCACTCTTAGATGGAGAGAGATAATCATAGAATTCCAAAAAGAAGAGAATGCATATTTCTCATTCAGGCATGAAGATGGGATTATGAGGGAGCTAATCCCCAATGATATGATCCATCGAAGAAGAATATGTGAAGACTATTGGTTGTGGAGCCTGATTATATTCCTGATTCAAAGGTCTTTGTTTTCAGTTGTGTTTATACCCCATGAAGACTGTACACCTCTCCACGTGGGGGGGTTGAAGGGGGGACTTTCCTCCCCTACGGGGTTCAGGGGGCTTATCCCCCCGGTTCAGGAATCTGGGGGAAAGTGGGCCCCCGACGGGGGTTCATGGGCGAAGCCCCTGAAGGAAAAATTTCCTTGTAAATGTATATTGTAATTTCATAGTAAATCTGGACAGTTCATTATAAGGTCACATATATGACGATATAAGTTATTTTAGGTTTTTTTTTTCTGTAGAAGGAAACCCTATTTTATGAGGGAATTGTATTGTGGTTGTGTATAATTGTGAATATTGTATTCTAAGAGAGGATACTGTGAGAGAAATAAGAGGAAGTTACAGTGGGTGTGTTGTAGGTTTTATCCTTTCATTTTTTGGATAATAATAAAGGAAGGACCTGGCAATTTCTCTGGTGGACGTAGCCCACACTGGGTCAACCACATATATATGTGTCTCTATTGTATTTTGTATCTTCTGTGTTTTATTTCCACATTTGTTTTATTTTATTTCTCCGAGATCCTATTTTTCTAACAACTGGTATCAAATCGAAAGGTAACTCACAGGAAAAGAGGGTTCCTGGTTCGAGTGGGAGCAATGGAGGAAGATGGAAAGTTTAGGGTCGAGAAATTTAATGGAAAAAAATACCAGTTATGGAAGATGTATATGGAAGATTATTTATATCAAAAGGATCTATTCCTACCATTGGGTGGAATAGAAAAGAAGAAGATGGCAATGAAGGATGAAGAATGGGAGGTTCTTGACAGAAAGACACTAGGAATGATACGACTGAGCCTGGTAGCGTCGATGGATTTCAATATTTCGAAATAAAATACAATGAAGGAGTTGATGGATGCATTGGCTAAAATGTATGAAAAATCCTCGGCATCCAAAAAGGCATTTCTAATGAAGATATTATTTAATATGAATATGTCAGAAGGTGGGTTTCTTGCAGATCATTTAAATGAATTTAATTCGGTTACTAATCAACTAAGTTTTGTAAAACTAGACTTTGATGATGAGGCCAGGGCTCTTCTAATATTTTTCTCATTTCCAGAAAGATGGAACGACTTGTTCATGGTTGTAAGTAGCTTTGTCTCTGGTTCAAACACTTTAAAATTTGATGATGTTGTTGGTGTTATCCTTAGCCAGGAAATGCAACGAAAAATTATAGGTGAGACATCAGGTAATGTGTTAAACATGGAGAACAGGGGAAGAAAAAAGGATAGAGGAAAGGGCTCAGGGAACCAAAAGAATTATAAGAAGGGAAGATCCAAATCCAGATTGGGAAAGATAGAGTGATAGAATTGTGGGAAGAAAGGACATCAGAAGAAAGACTGCAGAGCTCCAAAGAAACAAAGAGATGGACAGCAGGAGAAAAATCAGGAAGAAAATGTAACATGTGATGTGTTACAAGATGCTTTGATTCTTTCTGTAGATAATATTTCTTAGCCTCGGGTAGTATATTCAAGGGCTTCATTTCATGACACACCCCATAGGAAACATTTTCTAGATTATGTTGTTACAAACCTAACCCCTCATGTAGGTAGAATAATATATTTCCATGTAATAAAGGTCAATATTAATAAGGCCTAGCATTAAGGAAGAACAAGTCCAATGTAAGAAGACCTAATAGAAGCTTTCGATTCTAGAAGGATATTCCTCTAGATGGTTCTTTTGATAGACATATTTAGTATAAATAGGAGTCAAGGGTATGAGAACTTTTGTCTTGGATATTATTGTAATAGAGCTCTGCTATGTTGGAGGTTGCCCCCTAGAAGAGGCAAGTGAGCATTGCTCTCAGTAATCAAAGTGTTATTTTTGATGTTATTTTGTTATCATTTTGGTATTATTGTGGTGTTGTTTTGGTTATATTGTTGTTCTTCTGCCATTTCTAGCTAATTATTTATGTTCTGCATACTTTTTATATCTCGAATGTTACAAGTGGTATCAGAGCACCTTCCTCGACAAAAAATTGTGGGTTGAATTTTTTTAGGGTAGAGACGTATTTCGACATCTTTAAGCTACAGAGATCTATTGTTACATGCATAAACCCGCGATCGGGGATCCATACATGTAGGAAATACAAGTGGTACTCAAGCGCACATATGTTGGCCACCCTTGTAACCCCTCTTGGTACCCCTTCGAGTGGTAGCGCATCAGACATCACCTGTATACGGATCAGCCAAGATCTCCTGAAGCCCTCCGTAGATAAATCGATCAGTCACCTGACTGCTATAGTGCCACTGAGAACAACACTCGGGAAGATACTCTCTAGTACCTAGGTAGTCGGGTAGTATGGTTAAGGGTACAACCTAGCCTCCTTAGTTGGTGCCCTGAGATATTGGGCCAAGTACTACTGTTGGACCCCACATGTATATCAAAGAGCTATAGCACAGGGAAAACCCTTGTCTGTAGAACCCTTGAATACCTAACCCTTAGGATGGAAACGAAAATAGAACAAATAAGATCTATTGTGGCACAACTGTGTCTCCTGCATTCGAGTTGCGAAATTACTACATATTTCTTCCTTTTAAGCATTTGGACATTTCATCACTATAGTATTCTTCATATCGGAGTATAACTCCGCATGAGTTAAAAAATAAAGTTTGGATCCTGTTGGCACTATTATTTGATACCTATTTCGTTGGTTTTCTCTCTTCGCCCTGATCGCAGTCACACCTATAATTTTTCAGCAAATATTTTTTTGTGGACCCAACCCCCTTCCAACACCCTTATTTGGTCTTTATCCCATTGGATTCAGCTCGTCGCCCTGATCGTTGTGATACACTTCACCCATAACCCATTTTATGTGTGGTCCCACCTGCCCCTTTTCGTTTTCCCTCATCATCATGGCCCATACCCATATCCAAGACTTGGAAGCTCGCTTCAATACCTTGCACTCTAATTTCATAGAAACCCAACAAAAAGTGCGAAAACTCAGTGCCAATATTCTCTCCATCAATCAAAAAATGCATTCCTCCATCGTGGCTTCAGTCGCTGCCTCAATCAAGGAAGTCAAACAAGATCTCAAACAAGACATTACTACCCAACTTGAATCTGTCGCTATGACGATCTGCGCCAAGCTTCATATCCCTGCAGATCTTCCCTTATCTAACCCACCTTTTCATACCTAAGGTGAAACTTCCTCTCATTCCTAGAATTTTCAGCCCCGTCACTCTCAGCGTGACCTACGCCTTCTACATGTGGATGTGAACAAATTTGATTCATCAGATCCCACTGGATGGGTAATTGAAATGGAACATTATTTCTCTTTTTATGGAATTATAGATGAGTTGGCCAAAATCCGGTATGGTGTTCTCCATCTAGATCAAGAACATTGCAATGGTGGTTGTTATCACTGAAATTTCATCCGCAAATGGTCACAGTAATCGAACATCTCCAAACACCTATTAGTTCATTCATGGCCCAAAAAATGTATCTCCAAAGGGCACAAACTATACAACTGGTTATAAAATCAACATGTGCTCAGAATATAAAGGAAGCGCGTGCACATGCACCAGTCAAAAATGCTGGAAAAGAACACATGCGCTCGATGACTGTGTACGCAAAAATCCACGCACACCTGAGAACAAAGAATTTATGATTCTGGTTGGCCTCCCACCCACTCCTGGTTTAGCTCCCAAGTCAATTTGACCCTCAAATCCGAACTAAATCCGAGTGGGGCGCTGGTCAAAGACCTAAGGGTGCCCTAAAGGGCCCCTTGTTCACACTAAAGATCGGTTGGATAATGCCTCAAATATTTGCTATAAAAAGAGGCCATGGTTGCACTATGAATTCAAGAATATATTTGTATTGTTATGCTTCCTCTATTCTCCTACAAGGAACCTCTTTCCTTTTTGGAGCATACTAGCATAATTTCATTAGGCTATTCACCTCACCTCTTGAGGGAATAAGCTTGGATTTCTTCACCATTTCCTTTCTAGTTTTCTATTTGTAAGAAGAGCTCTCACATTAGGGATTCAAGAGACCTCCCTTGGAGGAAGAGGGGACCCATAAGTCTCCCTTTCTCTTTGGTGTTTGCCCACTAATACAATCTATCCATTGGTGGCATGAATATTGGTCAATTGTTTGGTTGATTTTGGTTCTAATTTCCTTATGCACTTTAATTTTGTTTCTTTAGTTGTTATTAGTTTAGTTGTTTTTTTATTTCATATGATTGAGTCATTTGACTCATACACTAACTTATGTCCTGTTCAACTAACCCTACTGGACTTGCAAGTGTCCCTCTTTTGCTCATTCAAGTGGCGAAAAGGATACAATAGTGGCAATGGAGAAAAAATGTCTGGAAAGGGTATGTGGCTTGGACACACTTTTTGGTAGAGCTTTATGAATGCTTTGACACTGAAACCAACCATTTAGGTCATTTGGAAAAGTTGAAACAATCTGGCACAGTGGAAGACTTTATAGTTGCTTTTGAGCGACTAGCTTTTCATACAAAGGGCATGTCTGATGATTTTTTCTGAGAATGTTTTATCAGTGGCCTCAAGGATGAGATTCATGCTCATGTCCTCATGGCTCGGCCTCAGAGTTTTGTGGACTCTACTAAAATATATAAGGAAGCACAACAGGTTGTCTCTTCTCATAACCAAAAACCCTCCTTTATTCCTCGCACTAAACCAGTAACTCCCACTCCTCCTTCTACTCCACTAAAGATCCAGAAATTGACCAGGGCTGAAATAGATGAACGCCAACTCAAAGGCCTTTGTTATAATTGTGATGACAAATATTTTCCGGGACACAAGTGTAAGGAACAAAAAAAAATCATGGCTAGTTTGTTGACGATTAAAATTGTCAATGAAGTTTTGCCCGCAAAGTGTTGCTAAAGCCTACTATTATAAAAGATAAATAATACTAGTAGGTGGGACCCCCTTGAACTATTGAAGATCATATCTGTTCATTTTTTATGTTGTGATGATGTGCGACATGACTTAAATGGTTGATGAGATCTTTTGTTATTGGCTATAGTTTGAGATTATGAAATTTTGGTTCCTTATGTTACTATGGCCTATGTTATTCATTGATATCATTGCCACCTATTCTTATCACACCTGCACAACAAACATGTTAGTGAAAACACATAAAAGGCAGTTTGAATAAAGGAAAAATTGTTATAAAAAATGCAAAAGAAAAAGGGATCTAACTCTACAATTTTATTATACCACATACAAACAATTGGAAGGAAATAGGGAACAATGCAACAGTTGCAAAGGGGAAGAATCTAAACTATCCTATATACTATACTATAGGCATGAAAGACTTAACGGTTATGGTTAAAATCCTAGCTAGCAATTTAATGGCCATGCGATTTAATTAAGTTATGTGGTCGATATACATATGGTATATTTGGATGAACGATATGTTGGTGGCTCATTTGAAAAAGTAGTGGGTGTTAATGGTTATGTGATTTTGTTTGAGTTATATGATGTGAAATGGGATATATGATGTGGATGGCGCATTTGGCAAGTAATAGATCCAGATTCCAACCCAGAGTTAAATTAGTGGCGTTAATTAAAGGCTTGTTGGCATGTACTAATGAGTAAATGAATTGTGGGTGGAGGCGATGTCCATTTACTTCATGTCACCTTTACTCCTTCCATTAGCCGCCACCCTAGTTGGGATATTGTTCAACCTTGCTTCTATGGTTATGCTCTGAATTCTTAGCAGAGAGGAACCGCTCGGCCAACTCTCGTTTTACGGAATTTGATTATAGGCATGTCTTTTTTTGTCCATTCATGAGTCTGCTCTGGTTATGAAATGATTAATGGATCAAGTGTATTGGTTTGTGTTTTCCTTAAGTGTTGCAACTGTGTAAAATTGTTCTCTTGGAATGAAGCATTGCTTGTTCTTTCTGCAATAATATTGAATCCATCGAAGTTATTGGTCATCCTAGGTGCTAGCTCTCTATTATCCTTGCTGGTTTAGTTGGAGGGTTTTGTTGGTCTTGGGTTGGCTGGCTGTCCTCACATGTTTGCAGCTATGCCAAGTCTCTGGATTTTATGGGTGTAGTGGTTGGAGGAATTCTGCATCACTATGTTTTGTTCACTTGGGAATTGGTTGATTATGCCGCTAGGGGTCACGAAAGGAGTTTCCTATTCTTACTCGGCCCTGTCCTCACCCCAGTGCTATGGTTGTTTGATCAAAGAGCACAGGGGTTATACCCTACGTGCATTAAATAACATTTCCAGGCTAAATGAGAGCCTCACCTTATGTTATGGCCCCCTTCCATGGATTTGTTACCTGTCCACGAATGACTCGTGCTTCTCTCTGTGTATGCACCATTGGACTCAGAGTTTTAACCACTACAAGGAGTTGGATATGTTCTCCCTGTGTTGGCTATAAAACAAACCCTTAGCCTCCAGTCTGAAGTTGTTTAGAGAATACTATCATGCCTGTCAAGTTTACTATGGGTGATGGTGGATTGAATGTATCGTCAATTAATTTGAGTACAGACTCACCTAGTTGGCCATATGACAGTTGTGTTGGTTTGGAATATAGTTACTGCCTCTGTATAACAATGGTAAACCCTGCTTGTTATTTGCACAACTCAAATTACACAGTTGCTCTCCTTATGTTTAATAAATTGGTATTTTTTAATGGAGAGGGCCACTGCCCCGATTCGAATTGATGTGTGGGTATGCGTGGTTTTCATAGCTTGTTAGGTCGATTGATTTTTACGACAGTGGTGGATTGGTTGTTTGATACACAGTCAGTGGTATTTTTTGTGCTAAGGATTGTTTGGATGATTAGCTAGCATTGGTTACAAATGCTTGATGTTGCTCATCCATACAACGTTGTGTGTGTGGTGTTTCTATTATGATAATTGTTTGTTTCTTTTGGGGCCAAATGGTTATTGCAACTAGGAAGACTGTATGAACAACATCCACTGCATGCTTATGATTGTCTGATTGTATAAGTCGAGTGTACACAACATAGTCGATTATAGTTTGACTAAATCGAAGCAATATTGTATTAAATTGATGGCTCAACATGATGGGTTGAGTTATTTCTGTGACTGTGTGTTTGGTTTTGTAAAATAGAAATGTTGCATCATGGTGTTTTGATGGTTGCGCATTGTGTATAACATGGATGGCTTGGGTTTCACACGCAGGGATACCCACAAGGTTTTAAGCATGTTTTTGTTTTAACCCAATCATTTGTTGAGATAGGATTGTTGTTGATACCTCGTTGTGTTGGATGGGTGGCCCAGCTTTTTAGAGTCACATTAAATTGGGCTTGCACAGTGATGGAGTTACACTTGCATTATTGAATTATTCAGCGCATATCTTGTGTTGGAATGGTGGCTGTTGTTTGTTTAAGTGTCAATTCGGGTTTTGCAATTTGATCTTGATTATTGTGTTTACTGCCCCTATATATGTTTAGCGAATATCATTGCATTTAAATGACATGCCCGATTGTAGTGGTAGTGTGACTTCATTGTTAATTTTGGAAACAATGACTTTGAGTATATTTGTTGATTGAAGTAATGTATGGGTAGTGGTTGATTTTGATGGTTTACAAATTGGGAATGGTTACTGTTCGAAAATTGTTATGATATGCAAAGTATGTAAATGAAAGGAATAGAACCCCTTTACAGATTGTGTGGAATGCATACTGTCTTGTGATGGCACTGTGTTGAATATTTGATTATGAACAGTGAACTAGTTAAATGCACAGAAATTGTTATTTGGTCACAATAATTGATGGTTGATGCATCTATTTTTGCAAAATGTTTTATGGATCACTTAATTAATTTCATGAACAGTAATCATTTTTCTTCCCTTCCATTATTTCATTTTCCGCTAATCACAAACCCCATTGTTAGGTGGAAATATTGTCGTTTAATTCCGTTGTAGTACTTTCCCAACTATTTAATTTGTCAATCCTAGGTTCATAGTCTTATGAAGCAAATGCACTATATATGCAGGACTGAAGTAGAAGTAATCTAATCTAAATTGCTGAAATGAAATTAATCTAGGAAAGCATTGAAAGACTAACTAGGAAAGCAGGAAATTAATCTAGGAAAGCAATACAACATGTGAAGAGTTGAATGACAAAAGACATATGTGAGCTCACACAATAATGCAATCTCAAATTACATTACAAGAATCAAATGAAAAATCATGGAAGCATGACAAAAGAGAGAATACAAATCAAAGCTAAGAATCCCCTTCTAAGACTTCAAGGTAATCTAAATCTAATCTCTCATCTCTAACTCCCCCAAAATGAAGAGAGAACACTCTCTTTTATACATGAGAGTCTTGAAGATGAGATAAGAGTCTCATAATTACAGATCCACTATTCTCTCAACCACTTTCCTATTATTACAAGATATGATCCCTTCAAATCCTCCACACATCTCTCACAAATCTTGGATAAGATATGCCATCAAAATATCCATGATCTTCTCCTTTGAATATGCTTGAATGATTGTCCCAAATATTCTTCAAATATTCAAAGCTTGAATATGAAATTCGAATTTGAGGCTGGGTGGTAATATTTGACTTTGTTGAAATCTTCAAATATACCTATACACATCATAAAACTCATCCAACCTTGAGATATAATGAAAATATGTTATTTTTCTAATATTTAATCATAAATTCACTTATAATACTAAAATGAGTAAAGTGGAAAATAATAAGGTGAAACCCAAATGTATGTATGGAAATGGTATGATAAAAGGTTTATTAGGACCATGAAATGTAAGGAATGGTGAAGGGAAAAGAGGATATAAATGTGACATTTATGAGTCCTAACATCCCCCCCAACTGAACTTGTTGCATGTCCTCATGCAACTGTGCATGGATTTTCTTAGGAACTTTTGGCATTCAGACTTTGGCTTTGATTGATGATGTCTTTTGAATAAGGAATATTTCCAAAATCTGAAATATAGGAGTAGTAGCATCTAAAATACATGTGTAACAGCATGTAGTACATGTGTAACAACATGTGAAATATGTGTAACAACATGTGAAATTTTGTTATGGTTGGTTCTTGTGTGACAACCATGAATACAAAGAATGTTGGTTCTTGTGTTGACAACATTCATTTCACTTATTTGTTTTCTTGCTGCAATAATTTAGTCATATACTTACTGGAAATAGTAATAAGCTATCAATGTGCAAAAGAAAACATCATTGTGTATAAGAAAGTCTTTTATTTATCTCTATGAATCATGCCAATATGTATATCAATCGAAATGCAACAAAGTGTCATTGGAAATGAAATGCTAGTGAATCATAAATGGAATGATGAGATGGTAAAATGGAATAATGGTAATGAATATGTGGTGAAATAGTTCCACCCCCCCCGCAACTGAAGTGGTTGCATATCCTTATGCAACTTGGCATAGGTTATGAAAGTGAAAAAGGAAGTAGAGCATGGTGAGGTAATTTTCCAAAGTTATTCATTACTAGAAAATAAGGAATTACATGATTAAAGATTAGAAAAGAACATACCTCAACTTACCCAAGAATGATGATGAACAATGAAAGAGGAATATGGTTGATGTTGATGCTGGAGCATGGAAGATGTGACTGTTGTAGGATCATGAAAATGGAACTGCTAATGTTTCTGCTAATGTAACTAGATCATGGGAAGTGAAGGAATTTGAACTGCTACTGTTGAATAATGAAAAAGTGTATAGTCTTCACCCGTTACAAATCGATGGTACAATTCTATTCATGCGAATAAATGTGTCGATGTCAAGCATGAAGAGAAATCATTGGATTACCGACCATTGATGAATGTCGTTAACCAATGTGAGACAAACTCACCAGTGATGTCAATGAGTGCCAAGGTACCTGAGTACATCTTGCGAAGTGAAAATAAATGGGTTGATGTCGAGCCACTTGCAAAATCTAACAATCAAGGGCATTGATGTATTCCCATGATTGTCGATGAGAGAACTTGCCATTAAGGCATGCAAGCCTCAAGGTACTCAAAAGGAACTCTATTCTATATCCCAGATAAGGTGTCGAGGTTGTTGGATCATGTTGTCATTGATGCCAATGGTTTGATTGATTGATGTCATTGATTGATGTCAAGTAATTGATTGATGTCAAAGGATTGATTGATTTATGATTGATGTAATATAATATGTATTGTCCTTGATGAGAATGCATCAATGAGTTGTCATTGATACATGATGAAGATGGATCGATGTGGTTCCATTGGTATAGGATTCATTGTTGGAAAAATGTATAGATGACTCATTATTGTCTTATCATGATTGATAAGGTGTAAAAATGTATGAACTCCAAAGTGGTCCCCTTATGATGAAAGCCCTCATGGGAAGACGCTTTACAGATTGAGTTATCCTAGAAGAATGGTTGGAGGACCCATGCTTGTATGAGGAATAATGAGATGAAGAACAAGGAAATTGTTGGTGAAACTATCCTAGATGGATAGTGCTTGTCATGCCATTTCTGGTGGTATGTGGAACGTCACATAATTCCTCACGGTTAGAGAGTTATGGCCATGAGAAGTTGGAGACCACAGGTTTGGGTAATGGACC
>ML778716.1:995273-1014827 GCA_009831015.1 Picea engelmannii
AGGAAGTTGGTGCTTCCAATGAATGTAATTCTTCAAGACATATAAGAAAAAGCATTCCGTGGTTTTCTCCCGATTTGGGTTTCCACATAAAACACTGGTGTACTGTGTATGTGTATGATTGTTCATTTGTTCATTACTTATTTACTCTGCAGTTATTGGATAATAATGCTTCATTGATATAACACTTGGATTATATGGTTAAAAGAGATTAAATTGCTCTATTACTGATTCACCCCCCCTCTCAGTAATCCAACAGAGGTCAATGGGGCAAGATTGTTGAAAGGTGGGCCTTAAGGAATCCCACATCAATCAACACGATTTTGTAAAAAGATTGGTAGGACTATAGATGAAAATATCTTAGTAGCAACAGTGTTTATGGCAAAGAAATCAAGGAAATTTGATCAAGGAAAGGGAACTTGACTGGTTTTATTGATGAGGCAAAAAGAATTGAAAAGAAGGAAGGTAAAAAGGTATGTGACTTAGAAAAATAAGTGTGTGTGAAGTCATAAAGGATAGGACAATATAAGATAGGCTTCAACACAGGGATAACCAATCTGCTTTGAAGGAGCAATGGGAAGAAATAAGTCATGACGCAAAATGGTTTGATAAATGGTCACTGTGTAACAACAAACATCATGATTAGTATAATCAGCTCCTTCAAGTTGTAAACATGTTTCTTGTGAAAATATTTGTGACTCTCGAAAATCACTTTGCAATTGGCCACGAACCTGAAAAAGCTTAGTACAAATTCCTGCAATCAAAACTTCGTGAGAGCATTGCAAAGCATAAAATGCAAGAGATAAGTACAAATGCGAGCAAAATAAAGTGTGTATGAACTTGTCGCCAATGTTGGTTTTGTCATCAATGGCTAGCAAAGTGACTTCAAGAAAACAAATTAGCATTTAAGCGTAAAACCATGCGTCTGTATAGTTTTCAGGAATTTGAAAAAGTCCATTGCAATTTTTTTGAATCATTTATTTTTTTTGGTATTTTTATAATATATTTTTTTTTTTATGATTGTTATTTTATTATGATAATACACATGCTAAAGGAAAACAACACACAAAAGTATTGTCTTGGCTGTACCAAATTTTGCAATGTGCATAATAACCAGTTGTTGCTATCACTAAAGTCCTGGAATATAAAATATGTTGCTTGTCAAATTTACCCAAGAAATTAGTCAAATTTGTTCCATTGATTTTGATTATTTTGTTGCATAATCAAACTTGTACATCAAATATATTGAACCTTTTGAGCATACGATTCTAGTGCAACAAATAACCAGCGAGCAAACACAAACATCGATCTGAATAAATAACCAATGAGCAAACACAAACTTCGATCTGAATAAAGAAACATGCTGCTTACAAGAACACATCGATCATGGATGCCGAGAGCATAGATATGTTATGAAAATTCAGTCATCCAAATTGGTCCATTCTGCCATGTTTGGAAAACCGTCCATCCCGAAATCTGACTTCCTCATGTTCCGAAAAATTGAAACTTCTCTCAAACCAAGTGGATTTTTCAAAAACCACTGGCAAGTCAGCTAAATTAGACCCTTCTGCACAAAACCCATGTCTCGGATTTTTGAAATTCATCACGGTTTGCTAAAAAATTGCAGCCAAAGTTGACTGTCTGCAAATGGACGTTAATTGACGGAAAATTCAAATTGAAAGTTTCTCATTGCATATGTGAGCTAGGTCTCGAGGCTCTGTAAGATACGTGAGGTAGACAATCACAGGTTCAAAAATTCTAACTTGAAAACCATAATTGATTCTCTATCGAAAGGTAGGCTGGAGGAAGATTATTATTTGAGTTGGTGCCTGACTTCAACAACTAATCACGCAACCTCCATTCAATCAATTGTGGGCTGCAGATTGAGCATATCCAAACTAAACCACAGGTGTCAGAAGCATATGGGTGAAATTTGGTGCATTCGTGCCAATCATACATATATTTTTAAACTCCATCCAATTATTAGGCAAATTATTGCTCACATAAAATAAGGATCTTGTTAATTCTTTGCCATTTTTTTTCATTTTACTATTGAACAAAATCATATGGTTAAGAAAAATATGCAAGAGGTATATCCCAATAAAATATTTTGGCCAATAATTTTCAGAGAATATCCCGGAAGGAATTTCTCCAAGCTTAGAAAATGCTTGAAAAATTATGGGCAGTTGAAACTGCCACGCAACAACCATAATTGCAATACTCTATTGATTTGTTTCTTGTTGAGATTAATTATTGCCCGAATTTTGGAAGATCTACAAAGTAAAGAAAACAGATTTTGATTTTGTTTTTCATTAATTAACCTCACATCCAGCTTCCAATTGCAGATTTCGATCAAATTAGAAGGATGGAGACAAATTACAGTGATTAAGATGAACCTACTGTTTAATATTTTATCTTTTTTGCAGGTTCAATTTGCAGGTTTTACTCCAAATTAAAAAGGCGAATGCTAGTTTTGGCAGCCGAGGTGATTACATTGGCGGATTTGGCGTGACCAGGTGCAGGCTTCAGATGAAGGTGAGATATGGCATCAAAACTAGAAATGGACCAGACCGGAAATTAAAAATGAGAAGAGCACAGGCATGACACTGTTCAATCACTGTTACAGCAAAAACGTCACTGTTTCAGCAAGTAAAATTTCGCTGTAACAACATGTAAAATTTCTTTGTATCAGCATGTAAAATTTTTGATGTATCAGTATGTAAAATTTCGTTGTAACAGGATGTAAAATTTCCCTATAACAACATGTAAAATTTCGTTGTATCAGCATGTAAAATTTTGTTGTAACAACATGTAAAATTTTGTTGTATGAGCATGTAAAATTTCAGTGATTGTTTCAACATGTAAAGACTCGGCTTTGTTTTATTCGTATAAATTTTTTTATTTTGTTTATTTGCAGGTCAAAGGATGGATGCACAAATTTTTTTTTATTATTTTGTTATATTTCAATTTTTTTTTTTTTTAAATTAGTTTCTAATAAAAATCAAATTGAAAAATGTAAAACGTTTTTTTTAGCAAATGGAGCGAACTCAATTAAAAATTGGATACAAAAAATAGATTAGGCAAATTAATTTTATCATCCACAATCAAAAGTATTCTTGAAAACGTTAGAGGCATCCTATTTTCTGATCCTCGCGATCGTTCGAAGCGCGGAGGAGAGCATACTTATTCTAAAACAAAACAAAACTGGAAATAAAATCCTACCTACTCTATACTAATTAACAACTAGAATTTAGTTACGTGTAATTAAATAGCCAATGTAGCCACTCACGTAGCATTAACAACAATATGTTCAGTGACAACTTTTCGAATGTAAAATGGAGATTTACAAGAATGAATGAATCTAGTTGTTGTAGCGGAAAACTAACTAAATGAAAATAAAAACGAAATTTATCTAAACGAGTACTTACCTGGATCCATTGCTCGATATAGCTTTCGTAGGCACAGTTTCCCTCACCCAGATATTGTTGTAACTCCTCTTCATCTTCCTCAATATCCTTTTTGGATGTTTGTTCGTCATCTAATGCGTAGGAGTCTTCAGATCTTGAATCCTCATTTGTTTCAGGAGGAGTAGTTGAACCTTTAATCCTTGTCCAGATTTCCTCTTTGTGAGAAGAGGAGATCCTGACTTCTCCCAGAATCTGAGTGAGTAGTTCCAAGCTAATACTCATTGTTAAACCATATTGAAAAAGGGATTCTTACAGCACCCATAAAATAAAATCGAAACAAATTGCGTAAAAATCACACTTTGCAAAAAGTAAACACTCATACTGAAAAGAAATACTCTTCACAGTTGCGGAAATCAAGAATTGTTGCTGAAATTGAAATCACTCTTGCATAAATTGAAATTCACACTTGCGGAAATTGAAATTCACACCCTAATTATGCTTGCAGGAATTGAAATTCACACTCCAGTTACGCTTGCAGGAAAATCAAACTAAACTTCAATCCATCGTGCTTCACCGACAACGACACCAAAATGTTAGGCAGAAATATTGTTGTTTAATTCTGTTGTAGTACTTGCCCAACTATTTAATTTTTCAATATGAGGTTCGTAGGCTTACGAAGCACATGCACTATATATGCAGGACTGAAGTAGAAGTAATCTAATCTAAATTTTTGAAATGAAATTAATCTAGGAAAGCATTGAAAGACTAACTAGGAAAGCAGGAAATTAATCTAGGAAAGCAATACAACATGTGAAGAGTTGAATGACAAAAGACATAGGTGATCTCACACAATAATGCTATCTCAAATTACATTACAAGAATCAAATGACAAATCATGAAAAATGAAAGAATACAAATCAAAACTAAGAATCCCCTTCTAAGACTTCAAGCTAATCTAAGTATAATATCTCATCTCTAACTCCCCCAAAATGAAGAGAGAACACTCTCTTTTATACATGCGAGTCTTGAAGATAAGATAAGAGTCTCATAATTATAGATCCACTATTCTCTCAACCACTTTCCTATTATTACAAGATATGATCCCTTCAAATCCTCCACACATCTCTCACAAATCTTGGATAAGATATGCCATCAAAATCTCCATGATCTTCTCCTTTGAATATGCTTGAATGATTGTCCCAAATATTCTTCAAATCTTCAAAGCTTGAAGATGAAATTCGAATTTGAGGCTAGGTGGTAATATTTGACTTTGTTGAAATCTTCAATTATACCTGTACACATCATAAAACTCATCCAACCTTGAGATATAATGAAAATATTTTATTTTTCTAATATTTAATCATAAATTCACTTAGAATACTAAAATGAGTAAAGTGGAAAATAATAAGGTGAAACCCAAATGTATGTATGGAAATGGTATGATAAAAGGTTTATTAGGACCATGAAATGTAATGAATGGTGAAGGGAAAAGAGGATATAAATGTGACATTTCTGAGTCCTAACACCCATCACCTTCCCATATTCATTTTTTCACTCCCTATTCGGAGATTGATTATAGTCACAAGAATTTTGGTGTTAAGGCAATTGAAAGTGGTAGTGTCTTGTGTGGATTACAGTGATGTTTTATTAGTTTTCTTTTCAGTTGATTGTTGTTGTCATTGAGCAGTAACCATGTTCTTTTCCCCCTAATTATATCACATTTCTCTCAATACAAACCCCTCGCATATCCCAGAACCCTTTTCACCCCCTACTCATTGATAAACAAGAAAACAATTTGTATGGATTGGATTGCATGAGTCTGATGCATCGCTGAGCCAAATCTATTTCATATTTTTAAGAGTTGTCATGTATGGTTATTTAAAAGACTATTTGTTAATCAATTATGCATGCAGGAATGAGTTTTTCCAGTCGAGGTAGCCATGGCTGGGGAAATAGAGGTAGAGGTAGTTAGAACCAAGGCCCAAGAAGGCCCAGGTTCTCCATACATTTTGATGTTGATTCACAAGATCTTGGCCTATTGTTTCATGCCAAAATTTTCAATTGATTGGGTAGGGAATAGTCCAACCTAGGCCTGAAAGGCCTCCTTTCCAAGCCCCGCAAGCCCTTAGTATCCCCGTACCTCCTCATGTCTCATTGCAACCGGAGGTCCCTGTAAATGATGGATGGCAAGATATTATCCACCCGATAGTCTCCCAATATCGTGGCTGGCCCAACTTGTCCTTGCCTGCTCCTCTGCCTATTAACCCAATTGTCCAAGATGCCCCTAACCACTCGCCAGTGTAATCCTCCCATGCTAGCAAGAGATTAAAAACTGAGGCCCACCATGCCCTTGATAAAGGAAAATCCATTGCTGCCCCTTCCTCACCCTCCAATGGCTCTGACAAATCCATGTCTTCCTAGATGCATTTGAGGGACGATTGTTCCCACTTGATCAGCGAGATTAGGCCTAAAGGCTCTGCACAACCAAAGGAAAATTCAGGAAAATCAAGAGGTGACATCAACAATCAAGAAAGGGTTGCATCGCAGACTGGTAAATATGGTTTTTAAGTTTTATTTTTATCCATTGTTAATGACAGTTGACTTCCGGAAATTTTGGACAACATGTTTTATTTTGGATATATGAGTAATATTTTTGAAAATAATTTCAAATTTCATGAGATAAATTTGCCAAAAGTTAATATGTTGATGGGAGACACAAGGAGGTGTGTTTTACTTAACTAATGGTTATGTTATGATTATTATGATTATTATGAACTAAACGTAGTCACAGGGGGTCCCACCTACTAGTTATTATTTTATTTATAACCCTTATTATAATTATTACTCTTCCCCCTAACTAAAGTTAGCTGAGTCTTTTAATTAACTTAACTAATGAGTTGGTTCAACTACTTCAACCAATTCTAATTTGTTTAAAAGAAAAGGAAAGGAAGGATAGAAGCGGAAGCATACTAAGGTTTTCTCTTGAGTTTATGTTGAGATAGTTCAGTTTTCATTCATTCATTATTCATCACAAGCCTAATTCTCTTTTATGATAGCAGGGTCTTATTGTAGACAACAATATTCAAGGCTGAATCACATCATTCAGACACTTGTTTTTCAGAGGTGTTGATCTATCTTTGATAGTCTGTGTAGACTTTTCTGTTTGTGAGTTAATTTTCATGACTGACAAAGGATATTGTGCAGAGTCGAGTGGGCAGCAATATGTGGCAAGTTGATCCAGCATTTAGAGTTCAGTTTTGGTTTTCTGTCAGAGGTCCTTTTGTATGTTCCATCGGGGATGTCTAAGTTTGACTTTGGTCCAAAATATTTGCATGAGATTTTGTAAAGAAAATGACTCTTTGATGAATCTGAATGAAATAAAGGATTTGTTTATGTCTCTGATTATCATCTCCGTCACTTTACTTCTATGTTTACATTTATTTCAACAACTGATATGTTCATAAAATTACATAAAAATTAAATTTCCAACAAGTTTTTTGTTGATAAAAGACTAGCCTAAGCACTCGTAATTAATACTTGTGAGTTAGGATGTTGTTCTTGTTGGCTATAAACATAGGGTGATATTCCCGTCTACTTTTCTCTAGCCAAGTAGGGTCTGAAAATGATTGAGTAAGATCACTTCGTATCTTTTCCTCAACATTTAATTGGTGACCATGCTGGGGAGATCTTTGATATCTCTCTGGTTAAATTTTATACTCGATTCTCATCGATACATCTTTCTTTTTCTAATATTGATTCTTTGACTGTTTTGCTATTAATGATTGTTCATGTTGCGAGGTAGCCCAATCTTGAGCCAGGTCTCCAAGACTAGACTAGCATTGCTTTGAACTTGTTTCATACTATTTTAGACACTGCCAGGACCCGTGCTGAGCTTAACCATTCTTGGGAAGTAATTGAACGAGATATTAGTGTTCAAGAACAATTGGAAGCTAGACGTAGAAAAACTAGAAATCAGTAGTAACCTTCATTTTCCTCAGTTTTGGATTTTCTTTCATGTCCTTAGATTCTTGTGCTTCTAGAAGAAGAAGAGGCTTGTCACCTGCAATCAATCCTATTGCTGAAATAGGAAGGAGAAACATTGTGTTATCTGCCCAAAAAAGTGCTCTAAGGAGAACTTTATCTGATTCATCCAACTCGTCTTTCTTTCCCTCACCTATTTTCCATAGGATGGCATCTAGTGGAGGCTTTGGTGGCACTGGAAGTGCTCCATCTTCTCAATATTCATCGTCATCAATGATTGGTAGCTTATATAGCCACCATATCCCTGTAAACTCTACCACAAACCCCACCAAAGTCATTAAAAAGTATGAGATTTTTCAGTTCGAAGAAGACGCCACAACCACACCGTGGCATGTGTCCTCTCCTCTTAACCTAGCACCTGCTCCTCGTCCACTTTCGAAGTTTAAAGAGAAATTGCCTAAGTTTTCAGGAAATAACACTATCAGTACAAACGAACACCTGGTGGCATTTTATAATGCTTGTCATAACATAGGGGCCAATGGCAATGAAACTTGCATTCACTTGTTTGTCAATTCCTTAGAAGGGAAGGATGTGACCGACTTCTTTGACCTTCCTCCTAAGATTGTATCTACTTGGGAGGAGTTAATCTACTGGTTCATATCAACTTATGGGAAATCTAAAAGCCCAACCGAAAAGTTAAGGGAATGCAATAATGTTACCTACAAGTAGGGTGAGACTATCAAGTATTTCATCTTGCGTTTCACCAAGTTGTACAATCAAATCCCTGAACTTATCCACCATCATAACCAAGCCAATTCCATGCATTATTACAATGCATTGCCTTCTCCCTATTGTCATAGGCTTGAGTAAAAATTCATTGATAATCTTGGTTTCTCTCTACATACTTTCTCAGAGTATCAAGAACAACTTGAAAGAATTGGTCTTCTCCAGGGAGAATCAGTTAGACAGACGAACATGTCTTCCCTCTTGCAACTAGTACAAGATATGAACAATCACATGATAGCATTCGAGCGAAAGGGCATAGTCTCCCCTCTCACCCCTGGAGCTTCATCCTCTTCTGCACCCCCCTTTAGAAATCCAGTTGAAAATAATTTTCATCCTAAAGCTATCCTGCCTCGGAGTTGGTGTAAATTTTGCGAGGAACACCACGAAGAAACCACATGTGAGGTAAAGAAGAGTGCCAGAGATAAGATCTTTGGTAAAAGACAAGAATCTACTATCATTGTCCTAGACTTTGCAGAGCCAGAAGATGTCATGGTCATCAACACTAGGAACAAAGACTATGCTCCCAAGGGAACATTTGATTCTCCCCACAGTTCTTCTACCCCGAGCTCATCCTCACCCGCTGCTACTCCTCAGGTTCCTAAGGTCCCTGAGAGTCAAAGAATCACTCCCCCTCTTCCCTCTTCCAAATACAATATCTTGAATCAATTAGCCAACATCAAAGAATATGCAACCCTCCTAGATATGGTTGTCGTCCCTGAATAACAGATGCATCTGAAAAAATTCATGGAAGGAAAAGCATCCATTGTAGCCAACCTTTCCGAAGAGGTAAACAAAGAGGATTCTTCTGTAAATAAAGTAGGTGTACATAAATTTAGATACCCTATAAAAAATTCCCCTTTTATATTTCTGTAAAGATCATGAATAAGATTGCCCATTGTTGCCTCATCGATGGTGGTTCGGGACCAAGTGTGATGTCGAAGATTATTATGGAAGAGCTAGGCTTGTCTTGTACAAATGAAAATTCCAGAAACATGCTCTCCTATAATAGTGTGCAACAAACAACCATAGGCGAGATTAAGGATGTAACCTTGGTTTTATGCGCTCATTATGAGATAAGGACAACCCTCAGCATTCAGGTGATTGATATGCCTGTAATAAATTACTCAATTATCTTGGGGAGAGATTGGCAATCCTTAACAGGTGGATACCTCTCGCTTGGCAGGACACATTTATCTGTTCCTCGAAATAGTAAGAATATTATAGTCCTTAGAGAGGGAAGAATGTCACCCTACATAGAGAGTGTTCCACAACTAGCGTAAACTATATCAAAGAAGACCTAGGAGTATATTCCATCTTTGTTGAAGAGGATAATATTCCTTTGGAAAGAATTGATTTAGGTGATGATTTTTGGCATATGCACTTTGATGGTTCACACTCTAATGAAGGTAATGGGGCTGGTATTATCTTGGTTTCCCCTACAGGAAAAATTCATAATATGTCATACAGGTTGGAATTTTCTTATACAAACAATGCCATTGAATTTGAATCTTTATTATTAGGCATTGAGAACGCCCTTAATCTTGGTTGTGGTCACCTTTCAGTTTTCGAAAATTCTAAGCTTGTTGTGAACCTGATACGTAAGATATTGTCTCCTAGAAACAAGTTGATGGAACGATACTCCCAAGCTGTTGGAGCACTTGTCTCGAACCTTCTATCTTTAAACATCACTCATGTTAAGAAGGAGTTGAATTCAATAGCTGATCGGTTAGCTGTCTTTGCAGCCTCTCCTAATCATCAACTTTTGCCTCACAGGACTGATTGTGCTTTTCAATCTCTACATCATCCATATATTCCTGACAATGAAAGCTCTTGGAAGGCCCTCCCTAATGATGAGATCATTTTTGCTACCATTCAAAATGAACTTCCTAAGCCCAAGGAGATTGTATCCATAGAAAATAATAAGGTTCCTGAGGGCTTAACTCCTCTTGAGATTTCATTTTCATTGAGTGATGTAGGCAATAAAGGAAAACAGAAAGAAGAGTAGTTAAGAAAGAATGTGGTTGAAGCCATCCTCCTGAACATTAGGACACCTGAATCATAAATGAATGTTAAAATAAATGTCCAATGTTCTAATAAAGAAGAGATGGGGTCCACCGGGCTACTCGGTGAGTATCAAAGGGTTTTCGCTTGGTCTTATGAGGATCTTCATGGTTTTGATACTGGTCTTGTTCAACATATTATGAAACTATCTAGGAAAAAATGAGAACTTGTTAACTCTGCACTAGAAGCACCCTTTCGAAGGGAGTTGAGAGATATCTTAAGAGATGGAATGTTTTTTCCAGACCACCCTGAGTGGGTTTCAAATTGGGAACCAGCCTCGAGGACCACTGATAATATTAGAACCTTTATTAGTCTTCGAACTTTCAGGAAAGAGATTATGAGAAATCCCTTCCCTCCTCTCAATATAGAAATGTTTTTGCAACAAGTTGTAGAGTCATAGTTAGGGCCCTTACTTGATAGTTTGTTTGGTTACAAAAGAATCAAAGTAAAAGGGGAAAATGTTCACAAAACCACTTTTATTACTAATTGTGATACTATGCCTTACAAATGCCTTCCTTCTAGCTTATTTGATGCAAGTAGCACCTTTAAAAGGCCTATACACACAACTTTCAATGAATTGGTTAGTCTCCATGCTTATCTTGATGACTTAATCATATGTGTCAAAGGGCTGATAATTACAAAAGAATTTCAAGTGTTGGATCCTTTCCAAATTATCTTGGTCTTGGACACAAACTCATACATTTTAAGGAAATTACAGAGACAATTGTTTTCCTACAACACTAACAGTCTTCGCTTGAAGTATTGCGAGGGGCCAACATGAAAAGTTCTAATGTTGATTGGATTTTTGTATACTAGTAGCCTAGCTCTGCTTTCAATTTTTTTTTCCTATGCTTACAGTACTTTGATTTCTACCTTTTGAGTTAAGTTTTCTTTACTTGTTGCGTTCATTTATGTCTTTTATTTCTGCTGTTTTAGTTTATACAACTTTACTTCCATCATAATTTTGTTTCCTATTATCTTTGGTTAATTTGGTCAAATATGATGTTGGATCAATTCTTCCACAGTGACACTCCTGCAAAGCATTGTTAGCCAATAATAATCAAGCTTACATAGTTGTTATCATGTCTCCTCTGAAGGGCCCTAGAAATTGTTATATACTTCCACTGTTGTCTTATAAGGAATTGTTTATTTCCTGCTTCTTCTTTCCATTTCTTCATCCATTGAGATTTTAAGAGAAAAACGTTTTCCTCCTTGAAAGTTAAGAGTAGATTCCAGTTGAATTATTATGCATATAGTGGTAAAAACCCCTCATACTTAACACTTTTCATGAATTATTCCCAAATTCTCGGTCATCTTTCCATTAAATCCGCTCACTTCCCCCTGTTGCATAATTATTTTGGTTACGTCTTCTAAAATTATTGTTCTTGGTCTACGAAACCATGAGTTATGAGTTCTAAATCTGTTGGAAACAAATTTATCTATGGAGTCACCATTTTGTTGACGATTAAAATTGTCAACGAAGTTTTTCCTGCAAAGTGTTGCTAAAGACTATTATTATAAAAGCTAAATAATACTAGTAGGTGGGACCCCCTTGAACTATTGAAGATCATAACTGTTCATTTTTTATGTTGTGATGATGTGCGACACGACTTACATGGTTGATGAGATCTTTTGTTTTTTGATATGGTTTGAGCTTATGAAATGTTGGTTCCTTATGTTACTATGGCCTATGCTATTCATTGATATCACTGCCACGTGTTCTTATCGCACTTGCACAACAAACATGTTAGTGAAAACACATAAAAGGCAGTTTGAAGAAAGGCAAAATTACTATAACAAATGCAAAAGAAAAAGGGATTTAACTCTGCAATTTTATTATACCACATACAAACAAGTGGAAGGAAATATGGAACAATGCAACAGTTGCAAAGGGGAAGAATTTAAACTATCCTATAGACTATACTATAGGCATGAAAGACTTAACATTTATGGTTAAAATCCTAGCTAGAAATTTAATGGCCATGTGATTTAATTAAGTTATGTGGTTGATATACATATGGTATATTTGGATGAACGAGATGTTGGTGGCTCATTTGACAAAGTAGTGGACGTTAATAGTTATGAAATTTTGTTTGAGGTATATAATTTGAAATGGGATATATGATGTGGATGGCGCATTTGACAAGTAATAGATGCAGATTCCAATGCAGAGTTAAATTAATGGTGTTAATTAAAGGCTTGTTGGCATGTACTTATGAGTAAATGAATTGTGGGTGGAGGCGACGTGCATTTACTGCACGTCACCTTTACTCCTTTCATTAGCCGCCACCCTAGTTGGGCTATTGTTTGACTTTGTTGCTGTGGTTATAGTCTGACTTATTAGTAGAGAGGAACCACTCGACCAACTCTCATTTTAAGGAATTCGATTACAGGTATGTCTTTGTTTGGCCATTCATGAGTCTTCTCTGGTTATGAAATGATTAATGGCTCGGGTGTATTGGTTTGTGTTTTCCTTAAGTGCTGCAACTGTGTAAAATTGTGCTCTTGGAATGAAGCATTGATGGTTCTTTCTGTAATAATATTGAATCCATAGAAGTTATTGGTCATCCTGGGTGCTAGATCTTTGTTATCCTTGTTGGGTTAGTTGGAAGGTTTTGTTGGTCTTGGGTCGGATGGTTGTTCTCACGCGTTCGCAGCTATGTCAAGTCTCTAGCTTTTATGGGTTTAATGGTTGGAGGCATTCTGCGTCACTATGTTTCGTTCACTTGGGCATTGGTTGATTGCACCACTAGGGGTCATGAAATGAGTTTCCTGTTCTTACTCGGCCTGTCCTCACCCCAATGATGTGGTTGTTTGATTGAAGAGCACGAGGGTTATACCCTCCATGCATTAAATAACATTGTCAGGCCGAATGAGATCCTCACCTTTTGTTATAGCCCCCTGCCATGGATTTGTTACCTGTCCACGAATGAGTCATGGTTCTCTCTTTGTATGCACCGTTGGCCTCAGATTTTTCACCACTACAAGGAGTTGGCTCCATTCTCCCTGTGTTGGCTACATAACAAACCCTTAGCCTCCAATCTAAAGGGTTTTAGAGAAGACTGTCGGTCCTATCAAGTTTATTATGGGTGATGGTGGATTGAATGTATCGTCGATTAATTTGAGTATAGACTCACCCAGTTGGCCATATGACAGTCATGTTGGTTCGACATTTAGTTACTGCCTCTGCATAACAATGGTAAACCTTGATTTTTATTTGCACAACTCAAATTACACAGTCGCTCTCCTTATGTTTAATAACTCAGTATTTTTTAATGGAGAGGGTTGTTGCCCCAATTCGAATTGATGCGTGGGTATGCGTGGTTGTCACAGCTTGTTAGGTCGATTGATTTTTATGACAATGGTGGATTGGTTGGTTGATACATAGTCACTTTTATTTTTTGTGCTAAGGATTGTTTGGATGATTAGTTGGCATCGGTTACAAATGCTTCATGTTGCTCACGCATACCACATTGTGTGTGTGGTGTTTCTGTTATGATAATTGTTAGTTTCTTTTGGGGTCGAATGGTTATTGCAACCAGGGAGACTGTATGAATGACATCCACTACATGCTTATGATTGTCTGATTGTATAAGTCGAGTGTACATAGCATAGTTGATTATAGTTTGACTAAATCGAAGCAATATTGTATTAAATTGATAGCTCAGCATGATGGGTTGAGTCATTGCCATGACTGTGTGTTTGGTTTTGTAAAATGGAAATGTTGCATCATGGTGTTTTGATGGTTGCGCACTATGTATAACATGGATGGCTTGGGTTTCACACTCAAGGATACCCACAGGGTTTTAAGCATGTTTTTGTTGCAACCCGATCATTTGTTGAGACAGGCTTGTTGTTGATACCTTGTCATGTTAGATGGGTGGACTAGATTTTTAGAGTCACATTAAATTGGGCTTGCACAATGATGGAGTTACACTTGCATGATTGAATTATTCGACGCATAACTTGTGTTGGAATGGTGGTTGTTGTTTTTTTAAGTGTCAATTCAGGTTTTGCAATTTGATCTTGATTATTGGGTTTACTACCCCTATATATGTTTAACGAATATCATTGCATTTAAATGACATGCCCGATTGCAGTGGTAGTGTGACTTCATTGTTAATTTTGGAAACAATGACATTGAGTATATTTGTTGATTGAAGTAATGTATGGGTAGTGGTTGATTTTGATGGTTTACAAATTGGGAATGGCTACTATTCAAAAATTGTTATAAGATGCAAAGTATGTAAATGAAAGGAACAAAACCCTTTACAAATTGTGTGGAATGCATACTGTCTTGTGATGGCACTGTGTTGGATATTTTATTCTGAATAGTGAACTAGTTAAATGCAAAAAAATTGTTATTTGGTCCCAATGATTGATGGTTGATGCATCTCTTTTCGTAGAATGTTTTATGGATCACTTAATTATTTTCATGAACAGTAATCGTCTTTCTTCCCTTCCATTACTTCATTTTCTTCTAATTACAAATCCCATCACCTTCCCATATTCCTTTTTTCACTCCCTATTCTGAGATTGATTACAGTGAAGAGAATTTCGGTGTTAAGGAAGTTGAAAGTGGTAGTTTCTTGTGTGGATTACAGTGATGTTTTATTGAATTTTTTTTCAGTTGATTGTTGTTGTCATTGAGCAGTAACCATGTTCTTTTCCCCCTCATTATATCACGTTTCTCTCAATACAAACCACTTTCATATCCCAAAACCTTTTTCACCCCCTGCTCATTGATAAACAAGAAAACAATTTGTATGGATTGGATTGCATGAGTCTGATGCATCGTTGAGCCAAATCTATTTCATATTTTTCAGAGTTGTCATGTATGGTTATTTAAAAGACTATTTGCTAATAAATCATACATGCAGGAATGAGTTTTTTCAGTCAAGGTATCCATGGCTGGGGAAACATAGGTAGAGGTTTTGGAACCGAGGCCCAAGAAGGCCCAGGTTCTCCATACATTTTGATGTTGATTCACAAGAGCTTGGCCAATTGTTTCATGCCAACTTTTTCAATTGGATTGGGTAGAGCATAGTCCAACCTAGGCCTGAAAGGCCTCCTTTCCAAGCCCCACAAGCCCATGGTATCCTCATACCTCATCATGTCTCATTGCAACTCGAGGTCCCTGAAAATGATGGATGGCAAGAGATTGTCCACTCGACAGTCTCCCAACATAGTGGTTGGCCCAACTTGTCCTTGCCTGCTCCTCCGCCTATTAACCCCATTGTCCAAGCTGCCCCTGACCACTCACCAGTGCAATCCTCCCATGCTAGAAAGAGATTGAAAACTAAGTCCCCCCATGCCCTTGATAAAGGAAAATCCATTGTTGCCCATTCCTCACCCTCCAATGGCTCTGACAAATCCGTGTCTTCCCGGATGCATTTGAGGGACGATTGTTCCCACGTGATCAACGAGATTAGGCCTAAACGATTTACATAGCCAAAGGAAAATTCAAGAAAATCAAGAGGTGATAGCAGCAATCAAGGAAAGGTTGCATCGCAGACTGGGAAATATGGTTTTTAAGTTTTATTTTTATCCATTTTTAATGATAGTTGACTTCAGGAAATTTTGGACCGCATGTTTTATTTTGGATATATGAGTAATATTTTTGAAAATAATTTCAAATTTCATGAGCTAAATTTGACAAAAGTGAATATGTTGATGGGAGACACAAGGAGGAGTGTTTTAGTTAACTAATGGTTATGTTATGATTATTATGATTATTATGAACTAAAGGGAGTCAGAGGGGGTCCCACCTACTAGTTATTATTTTATTTATAACCCTTATTATAATTAATACTCTTCCTCCTAACTAAAGTTAGATGAGTCTTTTAATTAACTTAACTAACGAGTTGGTTCAACTACTTCAACCAATTCTAATTTGTTTAAAAGCAAAGGAAAGGGAGGATAGAAGCGGAAGCATACTAAGGTTTTCTCTTGAGTTTATGTTGAGATAGTTTAGTTTTCATTCATTCATTATTCATCACAAGCATAATTCTATTTTATGATAGCAGGGTCTTATTGTAGACAACAATATTCAGGGATGAATCACATCATTCAGACACTTGTTTCTCATAGGTGTTGATCTATCTTTGATAGTCTGTGTAGACTTGTCTGTTTGTGAATTAATTTTCATGACTAAAAAAGGCTATTGTGCAGAGTCGAGTGGGCAACAATCTATGGCAAGTTGATCCAGCTTTTAGAGTTCAGTTTTGGTTTTCTGTCAGAGGTCCTTGTGTATGTTCCATCAAGGATGTCTAAGTTTGAATTTGGTTCAAAATTTCTACATGATATTTTGTAAAGAAAATGACTCTTTGATGAATCTGAATGAAATAAGGGATTGCTTTATGTCTCATTTGTCTTGATTATCATCTTGGTGACTTTACTTCTATCTTTGCATTTATTTCAACAACTGATATGTTTAGAAAATTACATAAAAATTGAATTTCCAGAAATCTTTTTGTTGATAAAAGACTAGCCTAAGCACTCGTAATTAATACTTGTGAGTTAGGATGTTATTTTTTTTGGCTATAAACATAGGGTGACATTCCCATCTACTTTGATCTAGCCAAGCAGGGTCTGAAAATGCTTGAGTAATATCACTTTATATATTTTCCTCAACAACCATCTCAAAGGATGTTGAGTCTCCCCTTGTGTCTGTGTCACTTGAACCCCCTGACATAACCCCTCCCTCAGACCCTCCTAAAGTAGAACCGGTCATTTCCCTAAATGCTCTCACTAGCTTCTCTTCTCTCCAAACCCTCAAGCTAATTGGTTACATCAAGCATAGCAAGGTCATCATTCTTTTTTATAGTGGAAGCACCCATAATTTTATTCATTGTTGCATTGCCCAAGAAACTAATTTCTATATTCGTGCATTCAATAATTTCCAAATCATGATTTCCAATGGTGGGTCCATGAAATGTGGAGGGCGTTGTGAAAATGTGTCTCCAAATTGGTGACTACCATCTGAAATCTCATATGTTTTCTATCGACATGGGAAGTTCTGACATTGTGTTAGGTGAAGAATGGCTAACGACTTTGGGTCCCATTCTCATGGATTTTAAGGAATTAACCATGCAATTCGACCAGGAGGGCCAACAATATAAGTTCCAAGGCATCATCGCCGGTTCCCCGAAGATCATTAGTTCCCATCGCATGGAAAATATGCTCAAAAAAGGTCATTCTGGCATTATTTCCCAACTCCATTCCATACAAGCCACTGAGACACCCTCTGTGTCACAGGACCTCCAATACATTCTCTCTAAAAATCAAGTGGTTTTTTCCACTCCCCAGGGACTCCCTCCTTCCCGTGGTGTTTGTTAGGACTCAGAAATGTCACATTTTCATCCACCTTTCCCTTCACTATTCCTTACATTTCATCGTCCCATTAACCTTCCATCATACCATTTTCATAAATACATTTGGGTTTCACATTATTATTTTCCACTTTATTCATTTTGGTATTATAAGTGAATTTGTGATTAAATATTAGAAATTAACATATTTTCACTAATATCTCAAATATATGTGAGCTTTGTAATGTGTAGGTGTTTATACTGAGAGGGGGGTGAATCAGTATCAAGTACAATTTCAAACCTTTTTTCAGCTTATACTTAAACCATTCAACTATATCCAATGAGAAATGAACAATAGTATTAGAGTTACACCAATACACCACAATACACCATGCACAATATATGAGAAATAATCAATAGTTATTGTTCAAGGGAAGTAATAACTTCCAAAGGTAGCTACAACTTCCAAATGTAAAGGGAGGGATAAACCTCCAAGAGGAAGATACAATCCTCCAATATCAAGAGAGAATTGAACTCTCCATCCTTTCCCCTTCCTTCCGCCCAATAGTATATGAGAGATAATAAAACTTTACATTAAATCACCACCATCAACCAATCATCACATAGAATGTGATAATGCTTCCTGAGACTTCTTCAATTTCTGCAATTCTTCAATTCTTGGAGTACTCTAATCCTATAGATAATATAACTCAATGTATTCTCTAAAACTCCTGCAATTTTCACTCCTTGAATCCTCCCCAAAAAGAGGTTATAGAAAGAATGGTAGACTTTATTCAATTCTGGTCTATTCAGAAGACCCAACTTGTACAGCATGCCCCGCACTCAATATTTAACATCTGATTTTGAAACTCACATACAAGAAACTACAGTTCGTACGCGTTCCAATGGAATTGGTCCCACTTCATTTGGATTCTGTATGAAGAAGTTATGATTGTTTTACCTGGAACACCTGTTTATTGACCAGCTTCAGGACTGGTCACAAACCCTATCTTTCACAGAGTGTATCTCCATAATTATAGTGAATCAAGAGATGAAATTTTTACCGGAGGTACCCTGATATGTCTTCTCAATAACATAGTGATTTCACCATCTGAATCGTTATATAAAAAATGTTATTGCAAAAATAGTAAGATGACCTGAAAATAACATACCTTAGAACACATCACCAAATGACTTCATCCTCCCTTGAAATTCGGCCTTCTTTTCTCCGTATTACCTCTAAAATTTGACTTGTATTAAATGAATGTATAATGATATTTATTTATACCATTTATGTCACTTCCTTTTAGCATTAGGGCCGACCTGACACTTTCTTATTTTGTAATTATTTTCTTTAACTATCTTCAGGGCCTACATGTACTTCCTTCTTCAATTCACTTTGTCATATTCAAAAATTAATTTCTCCTCAACCATGAGGATCCATGTGACATGCCACATACCACCAGAAACAACATGATGTATACTATCCATCCATGGGTGTTGTATCTACATGTGCATTTTCCTTCATGTCCAAATACCTTCATCAATCTTGCGGTCCAAAACCCATGACTAGGGTTGACATCAATGGCAACAACTAATCTTCCAACAATCTGCCCCTTTGTCATTGATGGCAACACTCATGGTCCCCCTATCATCATGATCCCAATTTCTCTCCCCCTTTGACATCAATGGCAAAGGGTATGGCTTCGCCTCCTGAGTTTAATGGAAAAAGGTAACCTTCTATTTGGGGGCTGCTCCCCCTAAACCTGTGGCACTCAATAATACTTCATCCTTATTTTTTGTCTTTAGGACATTTTCTTCCTTGGAATCCTTTTGTGTGGCTTCTGTCTTCTCTCTTTTCTTCATGTATAGGATGTATATGTTGTTCGGTCTTCTTGTTGCAGTTGCAACCAATCTTACTGAGTTATTTTCTCTGATTTTGCATTTTCGGGAATCAAACGTAAGAGTGTATCCTTGATCACACATTTTACTAACACTGAGTAGATTATGAT
>ML778716.1:1023548-1033796 GCA_009831015.1 Picea engelmannii
AAATAAATATGCAATCACATAAATAGACAATGACACAAAGATTTTCATGAGGAAACCCAAAAGGGAAAAACCTCTTCTTCTTATGAATGAAAGGCAAGCTCCAACTTCTCTTTACATTCTTATTTTATCTGAGCTACAACCCAGATGAGGATGCTACCTCTGTTTCTTCAGTACCTACTGAATGGAAGCTACAACTCCCAGATGTACAAGCACCAACTTGTATAGGAGACTTTTACAATCTCCCCTTGCTCCTCCCTACCACCCTGAAATCATTCTCTATCACTAAGAACCTGCAAACCAACTCTTTATCTTCTCTGTCAAAGATTAAGCATTCAAATCCTCTCTGTTTTTTATATTCATATCACAATTCATTCTTGACCAGACCACTTAGATTTATCAATCTGTGTATGTTTCTTTCCTCCTCTATCTTTTTTCTTCCTCAAATTTTACAGAGCCATATATCTCCCATAATCCGATCTTTTTCTTTTCTTGCAACAATAACTTTATATATCTTCCTGTATCATCAGCGTGTACAATCAAACCCTTAGGCTTCAAAGAATCAGTTACAATAACTGAATAACTTCCTTACAGTAATTATTATTGGCCAAGGCATCAAGACAAACAATATCCACATGATCAGTTTGAATATTTAATTAGCATCGTTTGATGAACATACATCTGTTTTGATTTTTCATCACGGAATAACCCTTGAGCGCTTTGGCAAGCCACTTGTGCTAACCCATATGTTCATTGGCCGTGACCACGGGTTAATCGAAATGAATTTCGCATTTCGCATTTAGGCAATCCCGTGTCGAAGAGTCTTGACACTTCAAGTTACGAATCCTGAAATAGAGCTTAGCTTCGTGCTAGCTCCTCCCTCTCACATGACCATCGGTGGTAACCACTGCCTACATCAAAAATATATTTCGACGTTTCACATTTCGGCATTCTGACATTTCTGTGATGAAGTGTTTCGACACTCCAAGTCACGAACCCCAAAATTTTCGACGTTTCGGCATTTCTGTGATGAAGTGTTTCGACACTCCAAGTCACGAACCCCGAAATGATCTGACGGATTCACATTTGATCTGGTGGACATAGATCAGATACTTCTCATTAACTTCTCGAGGACAGATCAACGGTCATATACAACTCTTATATTACCCCTCCAATGCTTAATCCAATGGATATGACTTAATCATTCATCGATATGGATGGTTGTCCGGGTTTCGGTATTTTGGCCATCAGGTCTTCATGACCTTCAACAATTCAAAACTCTTGAAATCGTAGGTCATGTGACGTGTGTCTCTTTTGGTATTTTGGCATTCGGGACTTCGTGATGTTGGAGTTTTTTCTTACCATGCAAAACTCTTGGAATCCTGAAATAGAAACTCTCGAAGTGACGTATCATGTGTTGGTTAATCTCCAATCTCCGAAATTAAAACTAAGGGTACTGACTCCTCTTCCAAATATCGTTTCACATGTGACCTCGAGTTATAACCAAAATCTCACCTCCTGGGTTCTTCAGAATTAGGAACCATCGTGCCTGTGCAAACTGATCCACGGTGCCTGTGCAAACTGACCAACAAACTCCCCCTTTGGCAACTGACCAACAAACTCCCCCTTTGGCATTTTAAAGTTTGAAATTAATGACAAAACCAAGTCCTGTGTAAACTGTGCAAACTGCAATCCCTGCCAATAGCTTGTCCCAAATCTCTTTTGATGATGCACATGATCCCACCTTGGATTTCACTGAATCTGTCAATCCATACAGGATGGTATCTATTGTCAATTTGTTGTTCCTTTTTTCTTCCTTCTGAGCTGCAGTCTTTGGTTTCTTCAAAGGATTGTATCCTTTAGCAACTGAGAACCAAACATCTTCCCTAAGATCTTTCAAGTAAGTTTCCATTCTATTACTCCAGTATTCAAAATTGCTTCCATCAAATGGTGGAATCCCATTTGGAATTTTGTCTTCCATTTCTTCTTAGGATCTTCCTTCCAGTAGATAAACTGTACTGAAGGTAACCCACTTTGATACCAATTGTTTGTACAGAGAGGGGGGTGAATCAGTATCAAGTACAATTTCAAACCGTTTTCAACTTATACTTAAACCATTCAACTATATCCAATGAGAAATGAACAATAGTATAAGAGTTACACCAATACACCACAATACACCATGCACAATATATGTGAAATAATCAATAGTTACTGTTCAAGGGAAGTAATGACTTCCTAAGGTAGCTACAACTTCCAAATGTAAAGGGAGGGATAAACCTCCAAGAGGAAGATACAATCCTCCAATATCAAGAGATATTTGAACTCTCCATCCTTGCCCCTTGCTTCCACCCAAGAATATATGAGAGATAATAAAACTTTACATTAAATCATCACCATCAACCAATCATCACATAGAACCTGATAATACTTCCTGAGACTTCTTCAATTTATGCAATTCTTCAATTCTTGGAGTACTTTGATCCTGTAGATAATATTACTCAATGTATTCTCTGAGACTTTCATGTATATAAGAGAGTTCTCTCCATTCATGGGGGAGGCATGTTATTCATAATTTAGTCTTGTAATTAGAAAAAGGGGATTCTTAGCTTTGATTCTTTCATTGTTATTCTTTCATGATTTTTCATTTGATTCTTTTAATATAATTTGAGATTGATTTATTGTGTGAGCTCACATATGTCAATTGTCATTCAACTCTTTACATTTTGTATTGCTTTTCCCTTATGCAATTTCTTGCTTTCCTAGTTAGTGTTTCAATGCTTTCCTAGATTAATTTGGTTTCAGTAAATTAGATTAGATTAGTTCTACTTCAGTCCTGCACATATAGTGTGTGCACTTCGTAAGTATACGAACCTGGATTGACAAATTAAATGGTTGGGAAAGTACTACAATGCAATTAATACATCAATGTTTTCAGCCCACAATGTTCATGATCATTCCATTTCCCTTGTCCCAGGAAGCCTTCCTCCCAATATCCATCCCTATCATCACCCCTTTTCCTAAAAAAATGAAATTGAGAAAATGGTTCAAGAATTGCTCAACGCAGGTGTTATCCGCCCTAGAACGAGCCCCTACTCTTCTCCTATGGTCATGGTACTTAAGAAAGAAGGTTCTTGGCGCATGTGTCCTGACTTCCGCACCCTCAACAAACTCACCATTAAAGACAAATTTCCCATTCTTTCATTGATGACCTCTTGGATGAATTGAGTGGCGCCCAGTTATTTACTAAAATTGATCTTCGTTCGGGCTACCACCAGTTCCGTATGAAAGAGTCAAACATTCCTAATACTTCCTTTAGAACTCATGAGGACCACTATGAGTTTTTGGTCATGCCCTTTGGCTTGTGTAATTATCCCTCCACTTTCCAAAGCCTCATGAATCATGTCTTCCGTCCTTTTCTCCGTCATTTTGTGTTAGTTTTCTTTGATGATATCCTCATCTATAGAAAAACCTAGACATACCATCTTGCTCATGTGGATTGAGTTCTCCATCTACTCTCTTAGCACCAAATTTTCCTCAAACAATCTAAATGCGCTTTTGGCGCCTTGGAAGTAGAGTACTCGGGTAATCTTGTTGGCAATGACGGCGTCAGGGTGGATCCTAAAAAGATTGAAGCTATGCAATATTGGCCTCACCCAAAGACTCTCAGAATCTTGCGGGGATTTTTGGGTTCAAAAGGTTATTATCACAAGTTTGTTATGAATTATGGAAATATTGCGTCACCTCTCACTACACTCCTTAAAAATAATTATTTCACTTGGACTCCAACAGCTTCTTAGGATTTTCAAACCTTGAAGATGGCCATGTGCACCACTCCAGTCCTGGCCCTTCATGATTTCAAAAATACCTTTTTCCTGGAATGTGATGCTTTCAAGAAAGGAATTGGCATTGTCCTTATGCAAGAGGGTCGACCTTTGGCCTTTACCAGCAAAAAACTATCCAAGAGAAATTTGGGCAAATCAATCTATTAAAAGGAAATGTTGGCTATTCTGCATGTCGTGTATCTTTGGAGACCTTATCTATTGGGGAAAGGCTTCAAAATTAAGAAAGATCATCAAAGCCTCAAGTATTTTCTGGAACAACGCCTTTCCTCCCTCGAGAAACAAAAATGGGTGACTAATCTCTTTGGATATGATTATGAGATCATTTACAAAAAAGGCAAAGACAATGTGGTTGCTAATGCACTTTCCAGAAAATATGAAGATGAAGGGTCTCTTTTTTCTCTCTCTTTCATTATACCAGATTGGCTCCAAGTTGTTCGCTAGGAATGGCTACACGATCCCAAAAGTTCTCATCTGATACAACAATTGCAGTCCAATTCTCTAGTTTCCCCAGGGTACTCTTGGCTCAATCATGAGCTTCGATACAAAAGTTGTTTGTATTCAAGTAAACAGTCAAAACTTAAATCCATGATACTTTCTGAGCTTCATGCTACACCCACAGCTGGGAACTCTGGGTTTACCAAAACCTATGACTGGGTCAAACATTATTTTTTCTGGGAGGGTATGAAATAGGACATTCATAATTTTGTGGTTGAATGTGATGTGTGTCAATGCAACAAGGGTGAAACTGTCAAATCTCCTAGCACACTACAACCGCTTTCGATTCCACCTGCTATTTGGCAGGATATCTCTATGGATTTTATTGTAGACTTACCTAAATCGGGCATTAAATAAGTCAACATGGTGGTAGTTGATCATCTTTCCAAGTATGCTCATTTATGTTCTCTTCAACACCCATTTACAACATCTAATGTGGATCAACTTTTCATGGATCAGGTCTTCAAGATTCATGGCATGCCAAATTCTATTGTTTATGATCGCAACCCAACTTTCACCAGCAATTTTTGGAAAGAAATGTTCAAGCTACAAGGCACCCATTTGCATCTCATCACATCTTATTATCCCCACACTGATGGTCAAACTGAAGTTGTCAATAAATGTTTGGAAACATATTTGAGGTGTTTTTCATTGGAAATGTAGAATCAGTGGGCTGAATGGTTACCACTAGCTGAATGGTGGTACAACACTTTGTACCATACAACTACACACATGACTCCTTTTGAAGAGCTATATGGAAAAAATCCACCTTCAGTCCTCTCATATTTGTCAGGTGTCTCGAAGGTCCAGGCGGTTGACCAAACGCTTACAGGTCGAGAGGCTATTCTTTGTACCCTCAAAGATATTTTGGTCACAGCCCAGAATTGCATGAAAAAACAAGCAGATCAAGGTCGCTCTGAATGTCAATTTTTAGAAGAGGGTCGGGTGTTTCTTTACTTGCAACCTTACAAGCAAACTTCCCTCAAGGATGACCATTGTCAGAAACTGGCACCCAGATTTTATGGTCCTTATACCGTTCTCAAGAATGTGGGACAGGTGGCCTATCAGTTAGCTTTGCCCAGTCATTCTAAGCTCCATCCAATTTTTCATGTTTCCTATTAAATAAGGTGATTGGAACTAGGTTCAAAACTCAAACCAACCTTCCTGATTTGGACGAAGAAGGCTCCATTTGGCTACAACTGTTGATTAAGGTTGGTTGTCATTGATGTCAATCCTTGAAGAAAGCCCCGTAGCACAAAGGTTTGGGTAATGGAACCAAGATTGTTTGATGTAAATATGACTCATTATTGTTTTTTCATGGTTGACAAGAAGTCAATATGGATGAACTCCAAAGTGGTCCCCTTATGGTGAAAGCCCTCACGGGAAGACACTTTGCCGAGTAAGAGAACCCATGCTTAATTTTGGAATAATGAGATGAAGGATAGAGAATTTGTTAGGGAAAATATCCTAGATGGATAGTGCTTGTCATGCCATTTCTGGTGGTATGTATAACGTCACATAACTCCTCATGGTTAGAGAGTTATGGCCATGAGAAGTTGGAGACCCCAGGTTTGGGTAATGGACCCAAGTTTGTTTGATGGATAACGGTATAAGTTATGATATATTTTTAGATAATACTATTCTATATAGATAATACATGTCATGCCATTTCTGGTGGTATCTAGAACGTCACATAACTCCTCACAGTTTGAGATTTATGGCCTTACGAAGTTGGACCCTCATATGTCATCTAGAAGCCCCAAAAGGTCAAAGTACTCAAAGTGGTTTAAGAGATTTTAAAAGGTAAATAATAAATTGAAGTAATGAGTGTATTATAATTCAAAGTGAATAAAAAATAAATTATTTCAATAATAAATTTAATGGAGAAATTAGAAGTGGGTTAACCCTAAAATAAGGAAAGTGGGGCCAAGTGACCTAGAAGATGTTTTTAAGGAAGCTACTTGGAGAGTATAAATAAGAGGCAAGGCTCTCTCATTTTAATCACACTTGAGAATATTGAATATCTATAGGTGTCTGAGGAAACCAAGGATATCTAAGCCAAAATTATGAGGCAAGGTGAAGAAAAGAAGGCCGAAATGCAAGGAAGGATAAATTATTTTGATGGTGTTTTCTAAGGTATGTTATTTACAGGTCATCTCACCATTTTTGCTATAAAAAAAATTCTCTAATTTTTCAGACAGTGAAATTGCTATGACATTGAGAAAACATATCCAAGTATTTTTGGTAAACAATTCATCTTGTGGGTCGTTGTATTTTGGGAGTTACACTCCGTGGAAAATAGGGTTTGTGGCCAGTTCTGAAACTAGTCAAAAACATGTGTTTCGGGTACAAATGTCATACCTTCTTCATAACAGATCCAAATTCAGTGAGACCAAATGTGTTGGTTAGGGTACTTTCTTTAGTATGTTGTGTAACATTTTCAGATCAATTCATCAAACATTTCTTGCGGGGCATGTTCTACAATGGCGCTCTCTAGAATAATCCAGAATTTAGCAAGGTATGCAATTTTTTCTATAAATAATTTTTTGAGAGGTTCCAAGTAGTGACACTTGGAGGAATTGCATAAAACACACTGAAGAAAATTGTTTATTAGTTTCATATCTTTATACATTACAGGTACAAAGTTATGATTACTTCAAGTTAGGTTTGTTGACTAATCCAAAACTAGGCATGTGAGACTAAAGAAAAGTTTGATGAAAATGTTAGTCTCTTGTTGTTAAAGTTAAGAAAGGTTTGCAGGAATGTGATAAAATACACTACGTCTATTACAGAGCTACAAATCATATTTGGATGATGAAATTTATGAGGGATTTTGGTTGAGGTACATGTTGAGTACATGGTTGAGACAAGTAGTTAATGAGTTTGCACATACATGAGGTGTATAGTTGATGATGTTGGTGCATATTGATAAGTCATAGTTGATGAGTATTTGACACATGATTGGTACATACTTGGTACATGGTTGGATGCACTTTTTTATGGTACAGGTTGATTACATGTTGTTTGGTACAGGTTGGTGCATGGTTGATGCACTTGTTTATGGTACAGGTTGAGGTACAGGTTGATGCATGGTTGATGCATGGTTCAGATTTATTGGTATAGGTTTACAATGGTATATCTCATAATGATAGTGTGGAAGTGGTTCCATCATTCTACTTCTACTTCATGGTGGTTGGACGGGGCAAGGAAAGGTGGTTGTAGCCACCTTCCAGTTGTAGCCGGAGAACATAGGGGGTTGTAGAATCCTTCTGGTTGTAGCCAGAGAATTGGGGATTTGGAGCCTCCCTCAGGTTGTAGCCTGAGAAACTAGGGGGTTGGAGCCTCCTTCCAGTTGTAGCTGGAAAACAAAGGAATATGTTTCTTCCAATGAATGTAATTCTTCAAGACATATAAGAAAAAACATTCAATGGTTTTCTCCCGATTTGGGTTTCCATGTAAAATACTGGTGTACTGTGTATGTGTGTGATTGTTTATTTCTTGCTGCTCATTATTGGATGATAATTCTACATTGATATAACATTTGAAGAAAAAGGATTATAATTACGCTATTGTTGATTCACCCCCCCTCTCAGTAATCCAACAATTGGTATCAGAGCAAGTTCCTTCAGAAATCAGTTTAACCACTGAAAGGTAGATCATGGAGAGTGCCAACTCGTATAAAAATGGAATACCATAGTTTGATGAATAGAAGTATGTTTTTTGGAGCATAAGGATGAAGACATATATACAGGCATAGGGATTTCAAGTTTGGAAATCAATTGTAGATGGATACACAGCACCAACAGTTCCACCAACAAATGAAAAAGCAGTGAAACTCGATGAGAATAATTCCAAAGCCAAAAATGCACTTTTGAATGGTCTCATTGATATGGTATTCACCAAAGTTGCACATTGTAAATCTGCTAAAGAGATTTGGAACAAGCTTCGAAATATTTATGAAGGAGATTCAAAAGTCAAAGCAGCAAAGCTTCAAACTTACAGAGGTCAGTTCGAACAACTAAAAATGAAGGAAGATAAAGATATTGCAACCTACTTCTTACGAGTCGATGAAATAGTGAATGCAATCATAAGATTGGGAGAAGAAATTGAAGAATCTGTAATTGTTCAAAAAGTACTAAGATCTCTTCCTATGAGGTTCAACCCTAAGATATCAACACTAGAAGAAATATCAGATCTAAACTCAATAAGAATGGACGAACTGCATGGAATCTTCACAGCATATGAGATGAGAACTGAACAGGAAAATACAAATGTAAAAGAAGCAGCCTTAAAAGCATCCAAAAGATCAAAGCAAAAGAAAAAGGAACAAGAAGAATACAGTAGCAGCAGCAGCGATGTCTCAGAAGATGATGAAGAAGTGGCCAACTTCCTCAAAAGACTGAACAAGGGAACCAACGGTAGGTATAGAGGTAAGCTTCCTTTAATTTGTTTTAATTGTGATGGTATTGGTCATTTTGCTAACAAATCTCCTCATAATAAAAAGAGAAATTATGAAGGTTACTCAAAAGGCAGAAAAACATATAAAGGTAAAATAACTACAAAGAAAGTTTTCAAGAAAAGCTTTTGCACCAAATAAGACATCTCATCATCAAATGAAGATGAAGTCAATGATAGTGAAACAGTGAGAGTTCTATTCATGGTAGTAGAAGACTCTCATAAAGAAGACTCTGAAGAAGCATATGAAGAAGACATTGAAGAGGCAGAAGTTGACTTTCGAGAAGAATTAATGAGTGCCATAGAAGTTATTAGAAGAGAAAAGAAGAAAAACAAAAAACTACAAGTAGAACTAGATAAGAAAAAAGACACTCAAGAACTATAACAAATGATCACAAAATTGAAGGATCAAATAGAAGAAGATAAAAGAATTGAAGAAGCACTCAAATAATAGCTAGAAGGAAAGGACATGATCATTGGAAATCTGGAAGCAGAGATTGGCACACTAAGAAAGGATATTCAAAAGAAAAATATGCAGAATATCTCAAAATTTCTCAATAACATTATCAGCAGTCAAAAATCTCATCTTGACAAGTTCGGACTTGGATATAATCAAACAGAAAATGGATCAAGCTCCAAAACAACGGAGCAATAAACAAATTCAAAAAGCTATGCAGAAACAATCAAAGGGGATAAAGTGATATACAAGGAAGATTACAGGGACATCCCTCCACCAAGAAGATTTAGATTTCAAAATCAACAACAGATAGACAGGCCTCAAGAAGAAGAAGGATTCATAAGAGAACCTCCTTTCAGAAGATCTTCAACTACCAGGTATCAAACTATATTTTTTGGTTTATGTTATGCATGTAATAATTTTGGACATAAAGTTGTAAATTGCAGAGCTAACAATAGGAACAATAACTACTTTGAGATCCATACACAAATGGGTTATTCAAGAAGACCTAGTGAAACATAGAGAAGAAGTTACAACAGGTTTGAATCTTTGAGCACTTAAGTGGAATGTTACAAACGTAACAATTTTGGACACATGGCCAAAAATTGTAGAATGACAGTCCCTCCTAAAAAACCTCAAAAAAATCACAAACAAGAACCTCGGAAAATGACATGGATTAGAAAGCAAGATCAGTATAGCAATGAAGAATGCACAGTCGCTCTACAAGCTAAACAAAAGAAACGTGGTTGGTATGTTGACAGTGGATGTTCAAAACACATGATAGGTGATAGAGACAAGTCTCTTACATTATGAAAGGAAAGAGATGGATCAGTCTCCTTCGGAAATGATGATTCAACCAAAATCATTGGAAAAGGCATAGTCTGAATTGGGAACAAGAATGAAAAGGAAGAAAATGTTCTACTAGTAGAAGATATGAAACATAATCTTTTAAGTGTGAGTCAAATGTGTGACCAAGGTCATAAAGTTACTTTCGATTCA
>ML778716.1:1033846-1055516 GCA_009831015.1 Picea engelmannii
CAAATGTGTGACCAAGGTCATAAAGTTACTTTCGATTCACAAAAGTGTGAGATAAGAAAAGAAGGTTCAGGGAAATTGGTCGCTATAGCTGCAAGAACTTCAAGCAACATATATGTGTTAAGCGAAATTGGAAATGAAAAGTGGTGTCTAGGAAAGGATGATGAAAGTTGGCTATGGCACAGAAGAATGAGTCACATGCATTTTGATAACCTTGTCAAAGTTAGCAAAAGAGAAGCAGTCAGAGAAATTCCCCAGATCACGAAACCAACCAACACTTTATGCAAGCATTGCCAACAAGGAAAGCAAACAAAGACTAGGTTCAAATCAAAGGAATATTCAACAACAAAACCACTGGAAATTGTGCATAGTGATCTAGTTGGACCAACTACAACAAAAGGCTTAAAAGGTGAGAGATACTTTATGTTATTAGTTGATGATTATACAAGAATGACTGCGGTTTGTTTTCTCAAGAACAAGTCAGAAGCTTTTGAAAACTTCAAGATCTACAAGGAAATGGTTGAAAATGAGATGGATTCAAGAAACAAATGCTTAAGATTGGATAATGGAGGAGAATTCACCTCAAGGGAATTTATGGACTACTGCAATGATCATGGAATAAAAAGACAATTCTTCGTCGCTAGGACACCTCAACAGAATGGAGTTGTTGAAAGAAAGAACAAGACAGTACAAGAAATGGCTCGAACAATGATAATGGATTCAAAGTTGAAAGATATTTTTTGGACACAGCCAGTGCTACAACAGTTCACATACAAAACAAATTAATTCTTAGAAACAACACTGATAAAACTCCCTACGAGCTATGGAAAGGAAAACCGGCAAATGTGAAGAACTTCAGAGTTTTGGGAAGCAAATGCTACATCAAAAGAGAAGATGGAAGAATGGGAAAGTTTGACTCTCGTGTGGACAAAGGAATACTTGATGGTTACTCAAGTACAAGGAAAGCATACAAGTGTTACAATCTAAGATTACACAAAGTTGTGGAAAGAATCAACGTAACAATTGATGAAACAGGTAGACCAAAATCAAAGGAAGAAGAAAACAAATCAATGGAAAAAATTTTCGAAGAAGAAGGTGAAAAAGAAGTAGAAGAGGAAGATGACGATGAAGAGAATATGACAGAAGAAGAAGAGAAAGTTCATCAAGTATCTCCAAAGACACCTAGAAAACGAGTATAGAAGAATCATCCTTCAGATCAGATTATTGGAAACAAGGATGTAGGAGTTGAGACTAGAAGAAAAATCTGTTCACCAGAACAAACACACCTAGCACTCTTATCTACAATTGAACTAAAATGTTTTGAAGAAGCCAGCAAGGATGAATTTTGGAATAAGGCCATGGATGAAGAATTGGATCAAATAGAGAAAAATGACACTTGGGAATTGGTTCCAAGACCAAAAAATAAGAATGTGATAAGAAAAAACATTCTGTGGTTTTCTCTCGATTTGGGTTTCCACGTAAAACATTGGTGTACTGTGTATGTGTGTGATTGTTTATTTCTTACTGCTCATTATTGGATGATAATTCTACATTGATATAACATTTGAAGAAAAATGATTATAATTACGCTATTACTGATTCACCCCCCCTCTCAGTAATCCAACAACAACCACAAGTAGTTTTGGACCAACATGAGCGTCGGCTGCATCAGCGAACTATCAAGGAAGTGTAATTCCAGTGAAAAGATATAACTCCAGCAGATGCCACTTGGGAACCAGCTACCATTCTACAACAATTTCCCCATCTCAAGCCTTAAGGACAAGGTTTTTTTTAAGGGGGGGGACATGTTAGGGACCTAACCCCTCATGTAGGTAGAATAATATATTTCCATGTAATAAAGGTCAATATTAATAAGGCCTAGCATGAAGGAAGAATAAGTCCAATGTAAGAAGACCTAATAGAAGCTTCTTCTTCTAGAAGGATCTTCCTCTAGATGGTTCTTTTGATAAACATATTTAGTATAAATAAGAGTTGAGGGTATGCGAACTTTTGTCTTGGATATTATTGTAATATAGCTTTGCTCTGTTGGAGATTTCCCCCTCAAAGAGGCAAGTGCACATTTCTCTCGGTAATCAAAGTGTTATTTCTGGTGTTATTTTGTTATCATTTTGGTATTATCATGGTGTTTTTATGGTTATATTGTTTTTCATCTGCCATTTCTAGCTAATTATTTATGTTCTGCATACTTTTTATATCTAGAATATTACATATGTTCAAGGTGATTTTGGACAGGTTCATTTGGGTGATGATGCACCATGCAAAATTGTTGGAATGGGAAAGGAAAAAATAAAGAAAAGGAATGGAAACCAATGGTTGTTGAAAGAGGTAAGACATGTTCCAGATATAAGGAAAAATTTAATTTCAACAAGGCAGTTGGAAAGTGAAGGTTGCATATCTATATTTACAGATAAGGTGTGGAAGGTCACCAAAGGATCACTGGTGATAGCAAAAGGAGAGAAGGTAAGTACATTGTATTTATGTACTGGTAATATTGATTCTTCTATCTCTATAGCTTCTACAGGAGTGGATACAACACTATGTCATCATAGGATTGGACACGTGAGTGAGAAGGGGATGAAAATACTTCACACAAGATATTTGTTTCTGGATCTTAAACAAATTGATTTGGATTTCTGTGAGCATTGTGTTTATGGAAAAAAAAAAGAGTCGGATTTCTCATAATCGAAAAAGAAAAGAAGAGTGAAAGGTTAGATCTTGTGCATACAAATGTATGGGTACTAGATCAGGTATCATCTCTTGGTGGATCTCGTTATGATGTTACTTTTATTGATGATGCAACTAGAAAAACTTGGGTTTATTGCATTAGGAAAAAATATGATGTTTTTGATACTTTTAAGAAATGGAAAGATTTGGTTGAGAATGTGATAGGAAAAAGGTTGAAGTATCTCAGATCAGACAATGGAGGTGAATATTGCAGCAATGAGTTTGATGATTACTATTCATACCATGGGATTCATAGAAAGAAGATAGTTCCAAGAACACCACAAGAAAATGGTGTGTCAGAAAGGATGAAAAAGAAAATATTGGAGTGTGCAAGGAGTATGATATTGCATGTTGGTTTGCCGTTACATTTCTGGGAAGATGCTGTAGATATTGATGTTTACTTAATAAACAGAGGACCTTCAAGCTATTTGGATGGTGGAATTCCAAAGGAGGCATGGACAGGTAAAAACGTAAACTATTATTTTTTGAAGACTTTCGATTGTGAAGCATTTGTCCATATTGATAAAGAAAATAGACCAAAGCTTGAGGCAAAATCCTAGAAGTGTATCTTTATTGGATACAGTGTTAATGATTTTGGTTATCCCTTATGGGATTATGAAAATCACAAAATCATTAGGAGTAGAGATTTCATATTCAATGAGAAGGTCATGTAAAAATATCAGTTGCAGGGAAAGAAATAGGAAAAAGAAAAACCAGAATACACAATGCTTGATGAGATCACTGAAAAAGAAATTCCAATGGTACTGGAAAAATAACATTGCAGAATAAATGGGTTTACAAGTTGAAGGAAGAAGATGGAGACAAAAAGAGGTACAAGGCTAGACTTATTGTAAAGGGGTTTGCACAAAAGAAAGGTATAGATTTCGATGAAATATTTTCTTCTGTTGTTAAAATGACTTCAATTAGGACTATTTTAAGTCTTGTGGAAGTAGAAGATTTACATCTTGAACAGTTAGATGTAAAAACAACTTTTCTCCATGGGGATTTGGCGAAAGAGATTTATATGCAACAATGACAGTGGTATGAGGTCAAAGGGAAGGAAAATTTGGTATGCAGGTTGAAGAAGAGCTTGTATGGCCTAAATAAAGATCCAAGGTAGTGGTATTTGAAGTTTGACGGGTTTATGACAGAACAAGGTTATAGTAGATGTCATTCTGATCATTATGTTTATTTAAAAAAACTAGAAAATGGAAGCTATATTATCTTTCTAGTGTATGTAGATGACATTCTTGTTGCAGGGTCTAATATGCAGGATATAAATCTGCTCAAGAATAAATTAGCTAATTCATTTACAATGAATGATTTGGGTGCTGCAAAGAAAATCATTGGTATGAGAATAACAAGAGATAGGGAAAATCGAAATTTGACATTGTCTCAAGGTGAGTACATAGAGAAGCTGTTGGAGAGGCTTAGAATGTAGAATGAAAAACCATTTAGTACACCTTTGGCCAGCCTTTTCAAATTAATCAAAGAAATGTGTCTCAAGACACATGAGGAGATAGAATACATGTCCAGGGTCCTTTATTCATCAATAGTTGACAGCTTGATGTATGCGATGGTTTGCACAAGACCAAATATTGCACATGCAGTGGGAGTTGTGAGTAGGTATATGAACAATCCAAGTAAAGAAAATTGGGAGGAAGTAAAGTGGACTATCAGGTATTTGAAAGGTACTACAACTCATGCATTATTTTTTGCAGGTTCAGACATTGGTCTACATGGATATGTTGATTCAGACATGGCAGGTGATAAAGATAGTAGGAGGAGCACCACGGGGTATGTTTTTACTGTAGGTGGAAAAAAAATAAGTTGGATTTCGAAAATGAAAAAGGTTGTTGCAATTTCAACAACAAAGACAAAGTATGTTGTTGCTATAGAGGCTAGTAAAGACATGATTTGGTTACAGAGGTTTATGGAGTAATTGGGAAAGAAGCAGGAGAACAACAAGTTGTACTGTGACAGTGAGAGTTGTTGGATCATGTTGTCATTGATGCCGATGGTTTGATTGATTGATGTCATTGATTGATGTCAAGTGATTGATTGATGTCAAAGGATTGATTGATTGATGGTTGATGTAATATAATATGTATTGTCCTTGATGAGAATGCATAGATGAATATGGATCAATGAGTTGTCATTGATATGATGAAGATGGATCAATGAGTTGTCATTGATACATGATGAAGATGGATCGATGTGGTGCATTGTTGGAAAAAATGTATAGATGACTTATTATTGTCTTATCATGATTGATAAGGTGCACAAATGGATGAACTCGAAAGTGGTCCCCTTATGGTAAAATCCCTAACGGGAAGATGCTTTGCGGATTGAGTTATCCTAGAAGAATGGTTGGAGGACCCATGCTCTCATTATTGTCTTATCATGATTGATAAGGTGCACAAATGGATGAAATCCAAAGTGGTCCCCTTATGGTGAAATCCCTCATGGGAAGACGCTTTGCGGATTGAGTTATCCTAGAAGAATGGTTGGAGGACCCATGCTTGTATGTGGAATAACGAGATGAAGATCAAGGAAATTGTTGGTGAAACTATCCTAGATGGATAGTGCTTGTCATTCCATTTCCGGTGGTATGTGGAATGTCACATAACTCCTCATGGTTTGAGAGTTATGGCCTTACAAAGATGAAGGACCTCCACATGAAGGCTTGAAGCCCCCAAGGTCAAATAAGTCAAAGTGACATAAAAGAAGAAATCATTATTTAAATGATAAAGTAAAGTGACAAAGTCAAGGTGGATTATTTAAATAATAAAGAGAAGTGACAAAATCAAGAAATAATAAAGTAAGGTGACAAAATCAAGAAGGAATATTTATGGAAAGTGGTTAACCCTAAAAATAAGGAAAATAGGTTAAGTGACTTAGAAATGGGTTAAGTGACCCAAAAAAAATAAAAAAATTCATTATTTAAATGATAAAGTAAGGTGTCAAAGTCAAGGTGGATTATTTAAATAATCAAGAGAAGTGACAAAATCAAGAAATGATAAAGTAAGGTGACAAAATTAAGAAGGAATATTTAAATGATAAAGTATTGGAGAACTTTCTATTTATGGAAAGTGGTTAACTTTAAAATAACGAAAATAGGTTAAGTGACCTAGAAATGGGTTAAGTGACCTAAAAATGGGTTAAGTGACCTAGAGGATGAAAGTATAAATAATATAGCAATGGTCTCTTGTAGATCATCCTTTTTGTGGATCAATGGAGAGCTTCTTGTGAGAATATCTTTTGGAGTATTGATGGAGAGCTTATTGTGAGAGATTCTTGAGCATTTTTGGTGTGGAACACTTGATCATATTGAATATCTATAGGTGACTGAGGTAACCAAGGATATCTAATCCGAATTTCAGAAGGAAGGTGAAGAAAAGAGGGCCAGAATTGAAGGGAGGATAAATTCCTTTCATGATGTTTTCTAAGGTATGTTATTTACATGTCATCTCACCATTTTCGCAATAATTTTTTTTATATAATGATTCAGACCTTGGGAATGATATTCCATTGAGGAAACATATCCAAGTATATGTGGTAAAAAATTTAGCTTGTGGTTCGTTGTATTTTTGGAGATACACTTCGTGGAAAATAGGGTTTGTGGCTAGTCCTGAAACTAGTCTAAAACAAGTGTTTCGGGTAAAAACATCATAACTTCTTCATAAAAGATCCAAATTTAGTGAGACCAAATGTGTTGGTTAGGGTATGGTCTGTAGTATTTTTTTTAATAGTTTCAAACCATTTCAATGAATATTTTGTGTGGGGCATGCTCTATAAGGTCGCTCTCTAGAAAAAGCCAGAATTCAGCAAGGTATGCCATTTTTTCTATAACTCCTTTTCTGAGAGGTTCCAAGTAGTTCCACCTAGAGGAATTATATAAAACACACTGAAGAACATTGTTTATCAGTTTCATATATTTATTCATTACAGGTACAAAGTTATGATTATTTCAAGTTGGGGTTGTTGACTAATCCAAAACTAGTCATGGTTGAGACAAGAAGTTGATGAGTTGGCACATACATAAGGTGTATAGTTGATGATGCTGGTACAGGTTGATTATAGGTTGTTTGGCATATTTTTTTGCATGGTTTATGCACTTGTTTATGTTGACATATTGATATCTATTGAGGATTGTTGCCTCATATCAATAGGTGCTGAGAATGTAAGCTGAGTCTTGCATATAGAGCTAGTGCTCTTGTATAGTTGTACTCTATTCAGTTGTTGCTGAAAAACCCCCAGATTGAAGTCCATAATAAAAAGAAAAATTGTACATACATCTTGTGTTCCTTATGTTCCTTGTGGAGATGATGTTTTGATGATATATTGTTCATATATGTTGTTGATATGTATTCACATATAACTAATTATTAATGACAACAATGAGTAATGAGTAAATGTCGAATGCTAAATAATGATTTTTGTGTAAGAGGGAAGTTTTGGGAAAAATATCCCCACACTCATTCACCCCCCCCCCCCTCTAAGTGTGGTATGTGTGTCCAACAAGAGTGTCATTCATCTTGCAAAGAACTAATCCTTCCATTAAAATACTAAGCATATATAGATCAGGTACCATTTCATATGATCTGTCTTGGAAGATGGACATTTGAAGTTGGAAAAGATACATAATAGCCAGAATCTTGCAGACATGTTAACAAAGGGAGTAACTAGGGAGAAACTGAGTTCTTGCTCAGTTTCAGTTGGTCTTCAAGCATGAAGTTGAAGATGAGAATTTTTTTAGTTCTAAGAAGCATCATAGTCCAGCAAGTACAACAACGGTGGAGTTATTGTGATCAGTCTCCAAGTGGGATATTGTTGGTTGTGGAGCATGATTATCTTCCTGATTCAGAGGTCTTTGTTTTTAGTCGTGTTTATACCCCATGAAGACTGTACACCCTGGAAGAATGTACATTGTATATATGCACTATGGATCCCCATAGTGAGTAATTTTTACACTTGGATGGGTTTTTTGGAAATTCGAAAATATGACTTGGAGTCATGACTATAGGATACAAATTTTAGGTGCATATTTGGGTATATAAATCAACTTGGAAAGTATTGACTACAAGATAAAACTAATACAATTGACCCATATTATTTACAAATCAAGACTTATAACTTTTACTCAAATATTCAAAGTGGGAATAGTGAACCTAAGTTTTTACAAAGCTAAAGGGTTTGATAGATAAATAAGAAAGTTTATTTAGTGCAAAAAAATGACAAATTTTGGGTTAAGAAGATGATTTTGAGAAAGGCTTTGAAATGGTACAATGGAATCATGTACAAAGAAGGTGAACTGGATTTGAAATGGTTTTGAGAGATAAGTAAACTTTTACAAACAATATTTGACAATGTGAACTCATGTTACAACAAGTTAGATGAGTTGGAGGTAGTCCTCACAGGGGCGTGAGTGGTGAGTAAATTTATATTAGTTTGTGAATTGATCATATCTTATCTTATTTAGCTTTGTCATAATCTTCCAACCATGTTTGTGAGAATTTCATCATAACATGTGCTCAAATTGCTTCCTTGAGACCATTGATGAAAAATTCTTTGAAAAATAAATCAAATTGGCCCTTTATGCTCAAAGGTGGTAATATGTTCCATAACTATGTCACAACTTCCCATTTCAATGGAAAATATGTGAGTTATGAGATGTTACTCATCAATTTGTAGTTTCACATTTTCACATCGCCCCCCCACATTTCATCATACCACCATTTGTGATCATAATTTCAAAATTAGATATGGGACACACATAATAATGGGTGTCTTGTGCCACTCTCCTATGGATAAAATTATAAGGTGCTAGCACTATCAATCAACAAATTCACTTTACGGTGATTTATGTAGCTAATCAATTTCAAGTTTTGGAGTTTCAAGAAACCTAATAAGGCATGGAGATAAATTTGGGGTTCCTTGCAAGGAGATTTCAAGGGTGCTTCATCTTCAATGGAGACAATGGTGTTTTCCAAAGTTGGTTCAAGAGTATATTCAACAAGAATTTCCTCTAAGTAGTCATTTAGTGATACACTCATTTGAAATAATTTATATTCTTTACATTTTTTCCCTTTGAAATATTTCTCATCCCAATTATAGAAAAGATAGAGGCATTGATGTTATGTCATCTCTTCAGGAGATAACATGTGGACGGAAACTAGTTGTGAGTTGAATGAGTTGGGGGTACTCACCACAGGGGGGATGAGTGGTGAATAAAGGTATATTAGTTTATGCATTGATCATATCTTAGCTTCTTTAGATTTTTCACAAGATTCCAACCATGTTTGTGGGAATTGCATCATGACGTGTGCCCAAATTTATTCCTTGAGACCAATGATGAAACATTCTTTAAAAAGTAAATCAGATTGGCCCTCTATGCAATTTTCAATTTCTCAAAGGTGATAATATATTGCATAACTATGTCACATTCAAAATGATCATAAATTACTTGCACAAATTGGGTCCAACCAATGTTTCCTTTATAATCCTTATTATACCATTTCCACCACTACTAACATTCGACATCTAAATATAAGACCCCAACTTGTAGTTTCTATAGGTCATTTGTAATATCATAGATGGATAAAAAGTGTTCCATTTGGATAACCCACTTGGAGGGATTGAAACCATAAAAAATTTTACATGTTGACTTCTGGAAATCATTTCCATGAATTATGTCTGAAAGTGTGGGAGGGGGTTATCTTGAAACAACATGTTTGTGGCTTGTTCTTCATGAGTTTGGAATCCATCCTTGGTTGGATCAATTTTTTATTTTGATATATCAATATTAAATTAGGAACCTAACAATATCAATATTTTCACCTGGTATTCCATTGTTTCTTTCATAACATGGAGTGTAGACTCAATGTTATAGACCTTCCTATCCAGACCTTGGTTCTGAGTGGTTTGGGCTTGTTGTTGGTTTCATAAGTTGGCCATGTAATTGTGAGTCTGAATTATGGGACCACCACTTTTTTTTGGAAGTGTTATTTTCCACTTATCTCATTGTGATCAATGGATTGAAAGGATTTTGTTTATATATACCCTGAATCATTGTATTGTTGGGTCCACACACAAAAAAAGGGTTAATATAGAGAGAGCTTCAAGCAACCATAATGATGCCAAGAATGATTTGAAATAGGTCTCCCACAATAGTGTCAATAGAACCCAAACATTTTTTTTCTGAGTACTACTCCTATGGAAGTTGTTGGTAAGTTGGTTTTCATTAATTTCAACCCTTGGAGAAGTCTGAAATCCCCAAAGGTGTGGTCAGGAATCCCGAAGTTATTTGAATAAAATGAGGATGAAGGATAATACAAATTCATGTAACACACTCATACATGGATAGTCCTTGTCATGTCATTTCCAACAGTAGGTGGTATGCCATGTAGCTCCCCATGGTTGAGGAGTTATTCGCTCATGAGTTTGAAAGCCCCAAAGAATGATTAAGAATCCCCTAAACAGTTACAACAAGTGGTTACAAGTCATTAATTAAGGGTAAAATAATTATAACAAGAAATTACATGTCAAATCTAAAGATAAGGAAATAAGTTACTTAGAAAAAGTATAAATACACAATGGGAAGCCTCTTATTTGGATAAGCAAGTTTATTGAATATCTTCTAAGCGAGAAACAGATCTATTGAAGAATCTTTTTGTAATGAATATGAGGAAGTGAATATGAGGAAGTGAAAGAGTGAAGAAGTCTCAAAGTTACGGTTAGCGAAGGGTTTCTGAAAACCCTAATTTAGCTGACCCCTACAGGTCATGTTACATATGTCCCACAAGGCACCCCCGCAGGTTGTATGACACTCATCCCTCAAGGCCCCGCTAAATAATTAGTCTCTGACCAATGAGGATTAGAAAGATTTGAAAAATATGCTTGTTCAAGGTTACTGAAAAACTAAGCAAGGTATGATGATGCACTAGGTCTGATACAGAGTTACATGTATGTTCATATGCATGTTTTGAGGGTTAGAATTGGTGATGTTATGATCCATGCTTAAGTCATGTATTTGGTATATTGTTGAGGCATTGGGACATGCTTGAGGCACATTTTTGTACATTTCTTTGGCACGTTCTTGAGGTATATGGTTGGTTGCATATCATTGATGTTTTGTTACTTGGTTGAGGCACATCATTGATGTTATGGTACTTTCTCTTGGAATATATTATGGTACATGGTGTATGGCATGATTGAGATATATCATGAGTGATATGGTACATGGATGAGGCACAACTCATGGTACATGGTTTATGGCATGGTACAGGTTTTGTACACGGTTGATATGATACGGGTTTTGGTACATGGATGGTCGATATAGTACATGGTGTATGGATATATCACATACTTGTTATGGCATATGGTTTGATGCACATCTTGGTGATGGTTTTGGTATCCATGTGAGTGGATCTGGTTATAGTTGGTTGATGATGGTATATCAGTGACAGTGAAGATGAAAGTGACAGTAACAGTGACAGTGAGATTAATAGTGAAAGTGACAGTGATAGTGATAGTGGTAGTGGTAGTGACACTGACAGGTTGATGTGACAGTGACACTGACAGGTTGATATATCAGTGATAGTGACAGTGATAGTACCAGTGGTAGTGATAGGTTGAGTCTACACTTATATTTTAGGGTGGCGGGGTGGGGAAAGTAAAGGGGCTTGTATCCTCCTTCTTGTTGGTGCTAGAGAATATGGGGAGTTGGAGCTTCATTCAGGTTGGATCCTGTAAATCAGGGGGTCTTAGTCTCCTTCTGGTTGGAGCTAGAGAACATAGGGATTCATAGCTTCCTTCAGGTTGGAGCTTGTAAACTAGGGGGTTGGAGCCTCCTTCCAGTTGTAGTTGGAGAATTCAGGGAGTTGTAGCTTCCTTCAGGTTGGAGCCTGTAAATAGGGGGTTGGAGCCTCCTTCTAGTTAGTGTTGGAGAATTTGGAAGTTGGTGCTTCCTATGAATGTAATATTTGATATATAAGAAAGCATTTCGTGGTTTTCTCCCATCTGGGTTTCCACATAAATTTTGGTGTACTGTGTATCAGTGATTATTTGTTATGAACCATTGATTTGTATTGCTCATGATATATCGAATGAAATCATAAATGATATACTGCTGATAAATTTAAAGGTTACATGTTCTGATTGAAATTGGTAAAAAAATCTCAATACTGATTCACCCCCCCTATCAGTATTTTAACAGAAGTGTTACTGTCGAATAATTATTACTATGATGATGGAATATCCAAATTCCTTTTGGATGAAAATATGTAGGAATTTAACTGTTTGGTTGTAGAATATAGGATTTGCATGGTCCTAGAGAGAAATGAGTGTTGTGTTCTATAGATCTCTGATATAGTTCCAAGGTCCAACAATAGTACTCGACCCAATATATCATGGCACTAACTAAGGGGACACAATTGTTCCCTTAATTGTACAACCCAACTACCTAGGTACTAGAGAGTGATCTCCCTAAGTGTTGTTCTCAATGTATTATAGAAAAAATATGGCCAATCAATTGATCTAGAGTTGGTTTTAGGTATACTTAGGGGAATTTTGATATACCCAAATGTATGTGGAAGTGATATTTTGTATACATATGTTGTTTGATGCAATACTACTTGAAGGGGTACCAATATAGGTTACAAGGCTTACAAAAAAGTGATTCCACTTGTTTTCCCTACATGTATTCTTCCTTGAACATAGTTTTATCCATTGAATGACAAATAATTGTGTTATTTAAAGATGCCAGAACATGTCTCTATCCAAAGAGAGATAAAAATAAAATAAGAGGAATTCTAACTCAAGAAAGAGATTTGATACCACTTGTAGTGTTACTTGACCCTTAAAAAATGAAACACAACTAGGTATATAGAGAATTTAATTATAAAATAAAATAAAATAAGAGACAATAAGATGAAATATGTAAAGATACCCTTGTATATTGATAATGAAAAGAGGGAAATCAATGTTCACTTGTCTCTTGAGGTGGGGCAAACTTTAACTAAGTAGAACTACAAATACACATCATAATACAAACATTTCATAGTCTCTTATCCCTTTAAATAGATTTTCCATAGATAAAACCCTAACTACTTTTTGTCCCATCACTAATGGGTACCAACTACCAAGTGGGCCTTATAAAGTGGACCCTTTTACATTAAATAACTAACCACTACTATCCAATGGGCCTTATTCAGAGAGGATGGATGCATAATTAACTAACTCATAAGTAGCCTAAATTAGGGAGGTTATGTTAGGACCTAAGATGGTTTAATGTATCATTCTTGGCCCAAGATGCATAGAATATTCCTTTAGGGCCTAGGGATTGGGTTTCTTCCCATAACCATATCTAGGGTCTACAGACTCATACTTAATGTTCAAAACCTCATAATGTTGATTATCCCCATCCAGAGGCCAAGGATTCCCTAGAAAGGCTCTTCATGTTGGTTTAACATGTCATTATTGACCCAAGATGCCAAGAAGCTTCCTTTAGGACTTAATGCCTATGTTTCCTCTCTCAATTATGTCCAAGGACCCAATACACATACCCAGTGCTTAATATTCCATAATGATGACCATATCCCCACTTGAAGGCCAAATATCCCCTCAAGAGGTCATCTATGCTGGCTTGAGGTGTCATTTATGACCCTTGAGCCCTAGAAGTTTCATAAAACCTCAAGATGTCAAGTGTGGTAGTTTGAGGCATCATGTTTGGACCTGTTAGCACTAGGAATCACCTTCAGATTGCATGGAAGGCAAGCCCAATACCCATCAGGTTATATGTGAATGTGAGAGTGTTTTAAAAGGTCAAATGGAAAAAGACTCGAAATGATAATGTTCCAACTCGGAAAACAGGGCTAGCATGCACCAACAATCAAGGTCTTGGCTAACTTCAATCAATAGTTTGGGAGTAAATATGAATAGAGGGAAGACCTGAATGAGAGGAATGTAAGGGCTACTTTAAACATCAGGTCTACAAAAGCCTAAGAAAGTTTCTTAACACAAGATCTTCTTGAAATCAGAAACTAAGGAAGCTAAATAAACATCATGATAATATAATGATCAAACATCCACCATAACATCACCATTATTATTCATATGAATCATCCAAAGCATGAACATTTAGCATCAGAAGCAAATAGGTTGAAAGAGAAGCTGATTTCTATTAGTCAAAAAGTCTTAAGTCCAGTACATAGCTAGATCACAGTCACTTCATCAAAATATTACAGTCTAAGGGAGCCTTGCTCAACCATCTGAACCTACTAAAGCATTTGATCTATCTATTTATAACAAAATGGAGGCAACAACTAGAGGTACGAGCTGGCCTCCTTCCCTTGAAAATCTCTAAACATTTATTTGTTCTATCAACTTAGATAACAACCTATGATATAAAACAGGAAAATGTTGGTGACTAATCCAACCATGCTTCAAACTGATTTGATCCTCTTTTGTTGCGCAACTCCTATTTTTCCATGTGTCTTTTAGGAGCGTGTAGTTGTCCTCAAAATGCCAGTTGTTTCTTCTGCAACTTTCTCCATCATCATTTTATCCAAAAGTTGTTAGACTGGTCCTCCTAGATTCCTGGTGTTTGTTGGCAGCTTCCTTGGGTAGAAAATCTAGGTAGCGCACCTCAAAACGAGACAAGGAGAAAAGGTAGCGCCTGTAGGTAGCACCACTATGCTTTGTCTATGTGAAAACCTATTCTCTGCCAGATATTAGGTAGCGAAATTACGTAGCACCCCTTATGTTGCATCTGTGTGTAGGATTATCTTCTGTGAAATATTAGGTAGTGCCTACGAACATTTAAGCCCTTGAATCTTCCTCAGAATCAGAACTTGTGAATTTGCATAGTGCAACACTGTTGAGTTTTTCAAAATTATAAATCATTACCAGATCTTGTAAATGCAAGATCTTGAAGGAATCTTTAACCAACTTCTGGCACTGAAAACAAGGAACATGACATCAATCCTGGCAATCATTATTCGTGGTGGAAGTATGATGAAAGGGAAAGGTGCTACGGAACTACCTAATGAGTAGGTAGTGCTCCAATTCAAAAAAATGATTGGACGGGTAAGCAAGGACAATGAGGCATGCCTACGAGGTCATGAGTGAGGAGAAAGGTGTGTCACATCAGTCTAGTCATGGGAGGGATCGACCTAGGGACGAGTCATGAAGGGGACCAAAAATAATTCATGGGCTAAAATGGTTCTAAGACCAAAAATCAATTTGAGGATCAAACTAGAGCTATGACTCAAAAATTTAATCATCCAAGGGGTCCTACCAAACATAAACTTTAAAGGGGTGAAACTTTAAAAAAATTAAAATCTAAGGCTTTAAAAAAGGACAAAAACAAACTAAAAGACCCAAGGCAATTTAGTGTGATAACATTGGCTCCACAGGGGATGGCATGCCCCCTGCGGGCTGCCAAGAATGAGTAGATTTAGTGCCTTATCCTAGGGCTATGGGGTCAATTATTGAAACAAAAATAAAAATAAAATGATATTTACAATGACATGAAGAGCCACTCAAGGATCAAGAAAAGTACTTTTTCAGGAAATGCCCATTGACAGGGCCACCAAAAATCTCTTCATTCTCCATATTCTGCAACTTGAAAGTGTTATTAGAGAACACCTCAGAGATTTTGAAAGGATCGATCCATAAAGATTCAAATTTACCATGCTTGCCTTTATCTTGTCTCGGTGCATCCCACTTGAGCACCAACTCGCCTAGTTGAAAATCCTCTTTGTTCACCTTCTTGTCAAATGCCTGCTTGATCTTCAATTGATGATCATATTCTTTGTCTACAAGCTACTCCCGAGTCTGTTTCACTTCAACCAGCTGTTGAATCCTCCTGATCATATGATCGGGCTCCCCTTGATAATCTTGGAAGAATTTTTCCATAGGCAAGGCAAGATGAGAAGGGAAAATGGCCTCAACTCCATACACCAACTGGAAAGGAGAAAGGCCCAGGGCCCTCTTTGTTTTCACTCTATCGGCCCACAAAGAAAACTTGAGTTTTGAATCCCATGCCTTTTTGTTGTCCTCTAACAACTTTTTAATGATCTTTAGAAGCTTTTGTTGGAAGATTCTACAAGCCCATTCCCTTCAGGGTAGTAAGGGGTAGAGTGAATCAAAGTGATTCCAAACTGTTCACATAACTGAATCAATGGCTCAGCCTTGAAATATGTAGCATTGTCAGTGACAATTCTGTTCGGACAACCAAACCTTGCCATAATGTCTTCAAGGAAATCGATGATCACTTTGTGGGAAGAATTCCTGGTAAGAATAGCCTCTATCCACTTAGTGAAGTAATCTGTGGTAGTCAATATCCATCTATGTTGGCCATTGGAAGCGGGATGAATTTCCCCGATAAAATCTAGGCCCCACTGTTGAAAAGGTCCTGAAGCTGCTATAGGATTTAATGGCAAAGACTTAAGTTGTTGCTTTCCAGAAAATTTCTGGCACTTAACACATGCTCTGATCTTAGCACAAACATCTGTGAACAGACTAGGCCAAAAATACCCAGCCCCGAGAATCTTGTAGGTAATGGTCCTCCAAAAATGATGCCCCCACACAAACTGTCATGAAAATCAGACATAATCTTTTGGGCTTCTTGTGGGTCTAGGCATCTCAACAACACTCCCAATCGGTCCTTCCAATACAAATTTTGATCAACCAAGCAATACTTTATTGATTTTAGTTTTAATGCTCTCACCTTGTTCTTTTTCATACCATTTGGAGGTTGTAAATTCTGCAAGAAAAATATAAGGTCCTTGTACCAGCTGCAATCTGCCAATGCGGGGATGACTTGAGAACCTTTGTCATTTAATTCAGCCTGCTACTTTTCTAAACATGAGATAATGAAATTTACCCCCAATGCTGAGAAATTTGATTCATCCAACAGCTTGGCTAAACCCTGGCCTTTAACCAATTTGGTAGGCTTAATTTCCAAATAGAATTAAAGGATTTTAGCAATCCATTTGCTGCGTTTTTCGTCAATATCAAGCTGAATAAGAATTTCTTTTACTGCAACTGATGGAACATAAGCAATAAATCTTGAATGAAGCACATAAACTATGAAGGACTTAAGGGATTTAACCAGTGCATAGGCTTTCTTATCCATGATGTCATATTTTAATTCTACATCTCTTAAAGCCCGACTAAAAAAGGCAATGGGTTGCTCTAAGCCTTCAACATTCTTGTGCAACAAAATTGTTGCTACTGTATCAAAAGAAGCAAGAAAAAATAAGAAAGTCCTTGGAGTAGTCTAGGATGACTAGGACCGAGGCTTCAGTCAAATATTTCTTTATTTGATCAAAATAACTATGTGCCTCAGTAGTCCACTTGATTTCATTACCTTTCCTCAACATGGTTGTGATATACTTAACCAACTCAACAAAATTTGACACAAACCTTCTCAAGAAATTAACTTTTCCGAGAAAAGATTGAACCTCCTTTTTAGATCTAGGAAGTGACAAGGTTTGTATGGATTCAACCCTACTGGAATCAATCCTAACCCCTTTAGCTGACACAATATGTCCCAATAATTTCCCCTCATTCATGGCAAACAATGATTTTTTTGGATTTAAAGAGAGACTGAATTTTTTGCATTTCAAGAAAACCTTTCTTAAATGATCACAATGCTCTTTATCAGATTGAGAGAACACTATTATGTCATCTAAATAGATGACAACAAACTTGTCATTCTCTCCGATGAATGCTATGTCCATATCTCACTGAAGGGTCGCCCCTACGTTCATCAAACCAAAGGGCATCTTGACATACATGAATGTACCCCAACGAGTGGTAAAAGTCGTCTTCTCCCTATCTTCTGGAAAAATAGAAATCTGGTTGTAGCCAGAAAAACTATCAACCATAGACATCTTAGTTGCACCTGTAATCCTCTGTAATATGTGCTCCATCTTGGGCAAAGGGTAATTATAATTTTTGAACTTCTGTTCAAATTCTGGAAATCGACACAAAGTCTGATTTCTCCATTCTTTTTCCTCACAGGGACCAAATTGGCCACCCATTCGGAATACCTCAAAGGAATAATAATTTTTTCATCTAAAATCTTTTTTACCTCTTTCTCCGTGATAGACAGCAACATAGGGTTGATTTGCCTCAACTTTTTCCTGAAGGGTTTGGTCTCTTCTTTTAATGGAATCTTGTGCTCTATAATGTTTGTCATAAGTTATGAGATCTTCATAAGTCCAAACGAATACATCAGCAAATTCCTTTAACAATTCGGTATATTCCGCCCTCTTCTTTCTTGATAGGTTGCCTGACAGCTTAACATATTTTGGATCCTTTTTTGTTCCCAAATTGCACTCGATTATATCAGCATCATCAGTAGACACTTTCCCCTTTACTGCCACATCATTTTCATCAAATAATTTTTCCAAAGGAACTAGTCCTTTTGGAATGTGGTTGCTAGGTAGCTGCACAATATGATGATTAGCAATTTTATTAAGGAAAACATCAGCATGTGGATTAATTTCAGACTCATGATTCTGATCAATGTGTAATGCAGCAAATTCATCAACAGACTCAAGGAATTTTTTAAGTTCTAAATCATCTTCAAACATCTTCCAATATTTGACATTTTCCGGTATAGAAGGCCTGTATTTGACTTCTACATCATACTTGAGTTTAGGTGGTATTGGTACCCTGAAATTGCTTGCTGATACAACCAAAGAATCAGCCATAGAATTATCTTCTCGTGGAATAAATGAGAAGTCAAATTCAGAGAAAAAATTCTCCACTAGGTCCCATACTTCATTCCTATAAGATCTAAGCCTAGGGTGCTTAGTTTGACAAAGATTTTTAGTCTGATGGACTATCAATTCATCATCTCCAAATACTGACAGATTTTTAATCCCCATATCTTTTGCAGCCCTCAAGCCCAAGACAAGGGCTTCATACTCTGCCACATTATTGGTAGTTTTGAATTCTAGTTTGTATGACAGACATATGGTCTCCTGAGTTGGTGAGACAAAGACCACTCCCACACCATCACCTTCCTTAGAAGAAGCCCCATCAAAGAACATCTTCCAAACATAAGTGTCTAGAGGAGGCTCTTCCCATAAGGTAACAGACCGCTTTCTGATTTCAAGAGGAGTTTCAGGAGCATCAGTGAGCTGCAAAATGTTGGACCCCAAATTGGTATCAAGAGAAAAAACAGGATGGTTGGTGGGGTTTGCTTCATCACTAATAATGTAATCTAGTTGGGCTTCCCTGTAAAGTCTTCTATGCTCCCCCCCAAACATAGGAATAGTTGCATATGAGAGATCCATTTGCAAGGTCCCTCCAAGTATTTTTATCCAAGACCTTAACAAGAGCATGCCAAACTTGGGAGGAACGTCAGCTACCACAACATCCATAATTATACTTTTCATGGGCAGCTGAAATAGATTCACAACCAGATCCTTAATGACCCCCAGGCATTTTACTTTCCTAGAGTCAAAAGAATATAAGTCATGATAGGTTTTTGTGACTTCCAATCCAAGTTCATCCATAACAGTTTTTGGCATGAGATTATCGGATGCCCATGAATCCAAGAGACAATTATGCAACACCTTATCATGCATATTGAGAGAAGTGTAGAAGCGAGGGGATGAATCATATCTGTCTTCTATCAAAGGGCCTAAGATCACTGCTGTTTTATCATCTTGCAGATTCACTGAATTAGTGGCACTTGGAGAGGCTTCGGGCTGTAACATTTTGGTCAGATATTTTTTAAATTATTCATTTTTTATCAATTCCAAAAATCGTACAGAGTCTTAATTTTCTGGATCTCATTCTCAAAACTGAAAGAAGAAGAAGGCTTTAAGGTCTCTTTGGTTTCAGGAGTAGGATTTCTGATCAGAACTTGAGGACTTTGAGAGTATTTTTCCTTACGGCTCACTATCACAGCCTTGGTCGAATTTTCTTTTGGGGCTGGCTGGTCAGAAGCATTAGTTGTTTCCTCATTCTTTTGGGATCTCAGATTGTATCTAGAAGGACTAGACTTTTCTTTCTCTCCCTTACTTAATTCATTGATTTGAATATCCATCAAGGACTGATCATAAGAGGACTAAGTCAATTGTGGGGATGGGGATGTGTCACCTAAGTAGTGAATCTCAGGATCAGCTTCTACCTCCTCTTCTTCTTCATCAGCAACCAGATTATTTTGAAAAGGAGTTTGCACCCTTTGATCATCTCTTTCTCTATTTCTGGGAACTCTGGGAAGGATTCGGGGAGCATTGTTGGGTCTTCTGAAGTTACCTCTATTTTCAGTGTTTTGAGAATTTCTATATGTCTGCCTCCCTTCTGATTTTAACTTCTCAATCTCAGTAGAAAGGGATTTTACTAATTTGGTTAGCTCATCTACTTGAGAATGGACAGTAGGGGAGTCAGAAGTGGAAGCTTCAGCTCTGTTTTTTCTCCTATCCCTATCAGACTCCCCCCTGAGCTTATCTGAATCTACTATGTTGGATTCTACCTCCAAGGCAACATCTTACATATGAACTAAGGAAGGTGATATTCTTTCTCTCAGTAGAAGGCAAAATTCTGGATCAAAGGCGCTGGCATAAGTAATTTTTGCAAAGGTTTCGGTGGGTTTTATTGTTGGTTGTGGAGCCTGATTATCTTCCTGATTTAGAGGTCTTTTACTTTTAGCCGTATTTATACCCCATGAAGTATTTACAACTCAGAAGTATGTACACTCTTCCATGTGGGGGAGTGCAGAGGGGGGGTACCCCCTATGGGGGTCCGGGGGGGCTATCCCCCTGACTGGGGGGTCTGGGGGAAAGCGGGCCCCGAGCGGGGGTTCGGGGGTGAAGCCCTTGAAGAAAAAATTGCCTTGAAAAAGTATATTGTAATTTCATTGTAAATCTGGACCGTTCATTATAAGGTCACAGATCTAACAATAGAGATTATGTTAGGGTTTTTTTCCCTAGAAGGCAACCCTCTTTTATGAGGGAAATGTATTGCAGCTATGTATGTTGGCGAGCATTGTATTCTGAGAGAGGAGACTGTGAGAGAAATAAGAGGAAGGTACAACAGGTTTTGCTGTAGGTTGTATCCCTTCATTTGTTGGATAATAATAAAGAAAGGACCTAGCAATTTCTCTGGTGGACGTAGCTCACACTGGGTGAACCACGTAAATCTGTGTCTCTCTTGTATTGTGTATCTTCTGTGTTTTTTTTCCGCATTTGTTTTATTTTATTGCTCCGCAGTCCTGTTTTTCTAACAACTGGTTTCAGAGCGAAAGGTAACTCGCAGGAAAAGAGGGTTCCTGGTTTGAGTGGGAGCAATGTCATAATATGGAAAGTTTAGGGTTGAGAAATTTAACGACCAAAACTACTAGTTATGGAAGATGCAGATGGAAGACTATTTATATCAGAAGGATCTATTCCTACCATTGAGCGGAGTAACAAAGAAGCCGACGGCCATGAAGAACGAAGAATGGGAGATTCTTGACAGAAAGGCTCTAGGAACGATACGGCTGAGCCTGGCAGCGTTGGTGGCTTTCAATATTTCGAAAGAAAAGACAATGAAGGGTTTGATGGATACGTTGGCCAAATTGTATGAAAAACCCTCGGCATCCAATAAGGTATTTCTAATGAAGAGATTATTTAATATGAATATGTCAGAAGGTGGATATGTTGCAGATCGTTTAAATGAATTTAATACGGTTACTAATCAACTAAGTTCTGTAAAAGTGGACTTTGATTATGAGGTTAGGGCTCTTCTAATCTTGTGCTCATTGCCAGAAAACTGGAATGGCTTGGTCATGGTTGTAAGTAACTCTGTCTCTGGTTCAAATACTTTAAAATTTGATGATGTTGTTGGTGTTATCCTTAGTGAGGAAATGCGATGGAAAAGCACAGGTGAGACATCAAGTAATGCGTTGAACATGGAGAACAGG
>ML778716.1:1065155-1086238 GCA_009831015.1 Picea engelmannii
TATACCCCATGAAGTATTTACACCCCAGAAGTATGTACACTCTTCCATGCTGGGGAGTGCAGAGGGGGGGTACCCCCTCTGTGGGGTTCGTGGGGTCTGGGGGCAAGTGGGGGTTTGGGGGCAACGTCCCCTAATGGGGGTTTGGTGACGAAGCCCTCGAAGAAAAAATTGCCTTGTAAAAGTATATTGTAATTTCATTATAAATATGGACTGTTCATTATAAGGTCACAGATCTAACGATAGAGATTATGTTAGGGTTTTTTTCCCTAGAAGGCAACCCTCTTTTATGAGGGAAATGTATTGCAGCTAGGTATGTTGGCGAGCATTGTATTTTGAGAGAGGAGGCTGTTAGAGAAAGAAGAGGAAGTTACAATGGGTTTTGCTGTAGGTTGTATCCCTTTATTTGTTGGATAATAATAAAGAAAGGACCTGGCAATTTCTCTAGTGGGCATAGCCCACACTGGGTGAACCACGTAAATCTATGTCTCTCTTGTATTTTGTATCTTCTGTGTTTTGTGTCCACATTTGTTTTATTTTATTGCTCCGTGGTCCTATTTTTCTAACATTTATTTCATCAGGAATCTTATTATACATTTTGTTGAATATTTTAGAAAAGTCAGAGACAGACTCTCCCTCTTTCCTCCTTAAAGATCCAAATTTTGTGATATAATACAGAAAATATTTTTTGTCTCCCTAGTGCCCCAAAAAGGCATTATATAATGCCTCAATTCCATTAATGGATCCAGGGGCCAGGCCCCTAAACCACTTACTAGCCTCACCAAAAAGGCTTTGGACAAAGACTCTCATCCATATGTCCTCATTTTCAATGTTTTGATTGTCTACATAGATGTAGAAAGCAACAAGATGTTCCTCAGTAGTTATATCTTATTCTCCCGTGAATTTGGGCATGTATTTAAAATAATCTCCAGTAGGGAGAGCATTCACTGGCTGGGGTAAGACAAGAGGGGCATATCTTGCAGCCACTATGGCATCCATCCTGTTTTCAGGGGGGTTAACAACTTCCATTTGGTTTTGAGCTCTTGGTGAACAAGGAGGAGAAGGGGATTTGACTATGTGCAGATTAGGAGAAGAAGGAAAGTATGATGGAGAGATTTCAGTTTTCACAGTAGAAGGCTGAGGCTTGGAAGAAGATGGCAAGGCTGGTAAAAGAGGTGAAGTTTTTTTTCCTTTGGCAATAGAGATTTTAACAGAAGGGGGGGTAGCAAAGCCTAAGGTAGGGAAATATTCAAAACTATCAAGGATGAAACTCTTTTCAATGTTAGGAGAAAAATGAATGTCAATACTTTCTTCAAAATCAAGTTTCTTAGATACTTCAGCAGAAGGTAAAGAAATCTTACTTGATATAACAACTGGAGTATAAAGAGTGGAATCAAGCAGCTGACCAGAAGCACTTGCAGCAGGAGTGGAAAAATGTTTTTGAGAAGCTTTTCCCTTCTTAATTATCTTCTCTGGGTCAGCCTCAGGTGGAACCAAAGGTAGCTATGGATTTGATCTCATATGTCTGCCTTTAGGTGCCAGAGCTGAATCAATGGAGTCGCCAGGTGCAAGATGCAATCTTCAAAATACTAAGTCCCAATGAACCTTGAGAACTAGTAAGCATTATCGTTCTATCCCAGGGAAAAGTCTTCAAATCGTTCCCCGACAATGATGCCAAAAATGTTAGCACTAGGAATCACCTTCAGATTGCATGGAAGGCAAGCCTAGTACCCATCAGGTTATATGTGAATGTGAGAGTGTTTTAAAAGGTCAAATGGAAAAAGACTCGAAATGATAATGTTCCAACTCAGAAAACAGGGCTAGCATGCACCAACAATCAAGGTCTTGGCTAACTTCAATTAGTAGTTTGGGAGTAAATATGAATAGAGGGAATACTTGAATGAGAGGAATGTAAGGGCTACTGTAAACATCAGGTCTACAAAATCCTAAGGAAGAAAGTTTCTTAACAAAAGATCTTCTTGAAATCAGAAACTAAGGAAGCTAAATAAACATCATGATAATATAATGATCAAACATCCACCATAACATCACCACAATTATTCATATGAATCATTCAAAGCATGAACATTTAGCATCAGAAGTAAATAGGCTAAAAGAGAAGTTGATTTCTATTAGTCAAAAAGTCTTAAGTCCAGTACATAGCTAGATCACAGTCACTTCATCAAAATATTACAGTCTAAGGGAGCCTTACTCAACCATCTGAACCTACTAAATCATTTGATCTATCTATTTATAACAAAAGGGAGGCAACAGCTGGAGGCACAAGATGGCATCCTTCCCTTGAAAATATCTAAACATTTATTTGTTCTAACAACTTAGATAACAACCTATGTTATAAAACAGGAAAATGTTGGTGACTAATCCAACAATGCTTCAAATTGATTTGATCCTCTTTTGTTGCACAACTCTTGTTTTGCCATGTGTCTTTTAGGAGCGTGTAGTTGTCCTTAAAATGTTAGTTGTTGCTTCTACAACTTTCTCCATCATCAGTTTATCCAAAAGTTGTTAGCTTGGTCCTCCTAGATTCTTGGTGTTTGTTGGCAGATTCCTTGGGTAGCAAATCTGGGTAGCACACCTCAAAATGGGACAAGGAGAAAAGGTAGTGCCTGTAGGTAGCACCACTATGCTACGTCTGTGTGAAAACTTATTCTCTGTCAGATATTAGGTAGCGAAATTACGTAGCACCCCTTATGTTGTGTCTATGTGCAAGCTTATCTTCTGTGAAATATTAGGTAGCGCCTATGAACATTTCGGCCCTCGAATCTTCCTCAGCATCAGATTTGGTTGCCTTGTTGTCGTCTGATCAGAACTTGTGAATTTGTGCAGTGCAACACTGTTGAGTTTTTCAAAATTATAAACCGTTACCAGGGCTCGTAAATGCAAGATCTTGAAGGCATCTTTAACCAACTTATGGCACTAAAAACAAGGAACATGACATCAGTCATGGCAATCATGACTCGTGGTGGGAGTATGATGAACGAGAAAGGTGCTATAGAACTTCCTGATGAGCAGGCAACGCTCCAATTCAAAAAATGATTGGATAGGTAAGCAAGGACAATGAGTCATTCCTACGAGGTCATGAGTGAGGAGAAAGGTGTGTCACATCAGTCTAGTCATGGGAGGGATCGACCTAGGGACGAGTCATGAAGGGGACCAAAAATAATTCATGGGCTAAAATGGTTCTAAGACCAAAAATCAATTTGAGGATCAAACTAGAGCTATGACTCAAAACTTTAATCATCCAAGGGGTCCTACCAAACATAAACTTTAAAGGGGTGAAACTTTAAAAAATTTAAAATCTAAGGCTTTTAAAGAGGATAAAAACAAACTAAAAGACCCAAGGAAATTTAGTGTGATAACATGACCTATATGCCTTGAAGCTTTCTTTATGAGCTAATGTTTGGGTTTCCTCCCTTAACAATATTAAGGCCTTAAGACCCATACCTAAAGCTCAGAACCCTGTGAAGGAACTAATATGATTTATCATAGGCCAAGGATACCCTTGAGTTGTCATGTTTGGTGCTTTGAGGCATTGTTCATGGATCTAGATGCCTCAAAGCATCCTTTATGGCCTAAGGCATGGAATTACTCCCTATATCACTTCCAAGGCTCTAAGATGCATACCTACTACTCATATCCACATAATGGCACCAACATCTCCAATCATAGTCCAAGGATACCCTTAGGAGGCCATGTGTGGTTTTTGTAGGCATCCTTGTTAGCTCTAGATGGATAGAAGTTTCCTTTAGTGTTAGGGACCTAACCTCCCTAACTCCTCACATAGGTAGAATAACATATTTTACATGTAATAATGGAAGACATTAGTTAATAATTCCTATTTAATTAATGTGAACAAGTCAATGTAAGAAGACCTAATAGAAGCTTCCACTTCTATAAAGATCTTCCTCTAGAATGTTCTTTAGAAGGTAGAATTAGTATAAATAAGAGTAGTGTAATATCCCTAGGCTGAACCCAGTTGTAAATGTAAATACAAATGTATGTAAGCTAGTGAGCAGTTTGATATAATTTTGTATGCACCTTTCATGGCATAGTGCACGCATGTACTGCACAGTAAAAGGATGAAGTGTGCACATTCCAGGATACCGCGCGTAGCATCTTAAGTACGCGCGATATTGAGTCCAGCGAGCCTTTGTGTATATGTTGTGTTTTATAGGATGGTGAGCCAGTTATTATAAGCTAGGATGCTTATGTTTTGATTAGTACAGAGAGCCTAGATGTTAAAGGCCATTGTGCCTACTTTTGTATATATCTCATAATTAATATAAAATACATCATTGCGCGCAAATCAACCACGATGAAAGAGTATGGGGGACTAAACTCCACTACTTAGGGAAAGGGTGGGGGCTAAAATTTAAGGAAAGGGCTAAGCTAGAGAGCTTGAGCCAAAAAGGAATATTAAATTAATATTTCTTAAAGTATAAAGTATGGATAATTATTTTATCCTAAGTTCCAAAGTTGGGGACAAGTGGGCCAAAGTAGCTCCCAACATGACAAGTGTCAAGTTGGGGACATGCATACATATTGTTGGGACTTAGTTAATTTCCCGGGATTCTTTCCATCATTCCATCCATCATCTAGCCATGATTTCATGACCATTTTCACTCACACAGTCAGTGATCCTTCATACATTCCTATCACTGTACCTGAATTGGTATCCATAGCCATTTTATGTTGGTGTACCTGGTTAGCTTGGGAGTTGGACTGAAGAAGCAGGTTTTTAGGCCCGTGGGATATTGAAGAGGTGGGTTGTCAGGCCCATGAGCAATTCTCTGGGTGAGAGAATTGTTGTGAATTGATTTCTTGAAGGTGATAAACTGTAGCTACAGTGCTCTGAGATTTCCTATCCGGCCTATTGTTGAAGCTCAGAAAGGAATTGGGGTAGCCGAAGGATGTTGATCAGAGAAGGGGCACAGTTCCTGGGTGGGACAAGCATGTGGGGAATGAGGGACTGTAGGTTGTTAGTTTGAGTTGGCACCTGACAGAGTCTTTCATGTTGCCTATGAGCCTTTATCCTGGTTAGGAATCCCTTTACCCTGGTGGAGTTTAGTCCCAGCTCGAGGGTGACTCACTATTGAGAGTAAGGAATAGTGTGGTCTAAGGTTGGGAGGTTCGTGGATGGTTTGCACGCAGTTGTTGATATTCTTCCAAAGATAAGTGTCAATAGTGTGATAAATTTATATGCTGCATTGTTATTACGTGTTTATTTTTATGGGTTTATCCTATGCATGATTATAACTGTGTTTATTTTTATGGGTATTTCCTGTATATGCCGCATGTATATGTTATTGTTATTTCAGTGTGAATCTATGTATTTACAGATGTATTTGTATGTTTACATTTTATATATAATGCTTCTGCAAGAGTTCTGTGTGTATATATTTTAATTGCATGAAGTTCGAAAAAGAAATTTATATGGCATATCTTAGTTGGTTACTGGGTATGTTACGGTATGTTCCGCAGAGAGAGAACGTAAGAGTTCTCTCGTGTAGCATGGTCGGCCGTGGGTGGTCGGAAAAATTACAATATGGTATCAGAGCTTCAGTTTTCAACACTGAGCCTAGATGGGCCGAGCAAGTTGAGTTGAGGCAAAATTTCACAGGGGATTGATTTCGAAGTGGCCAAATTTCAAGTCATAGAGCGTCCATGGTAAATTTTAGAAACAATGACGCGGAATTGGGAAAAGCCCCAATTTTATGTTTGTTAAATTCATGGGAAAATGTATAAATTCGCACAAGTGGTGAGATATTATGGATTTAATATTTGTTCTAGCAAATTCGGACCTGGAATTGGTCGAATTTGAAGTTACAGTGAAGCCATGATAGATGGAGCGAGATTAGTAAATAAAATTCTCAATTCGTGAATTGATTTTTGGGTTAATTCATTCCAGAAATGTCAACCCACAGCGATTTGTTGTTGCAGAGGTTGAACGGGTGTTATCGGGGTGAAATTGAACAAATTTCATAGCGGCATAATGTCTATGGTAAATTGGAGAAAAGGTTAGGAAAAGCCCCAATTTCTGCAGCAAAATTCACAAGGAAATTGTTGCGCATAAAAATGAATGTGCTCAGGGGGGGCACACTAAAAACGCGTGATGTGTAGTAAAAGCTTGAGATATGTAAGAATTGGGCACTGCACAGAAAAATGTTAGCGTGCAGGCGCACGCACTAAAATTTGGTACCGCACGAAAAAATAGTGGTGTGCTGGTGCGCACACTAAATTTTGACAACGCGCGGAAAAATATGGTGTGCGGGTGCGCGCGGTAAATTTTGGTGCAGTGTGAAAAAATATTGGTGTACAGGAGCACGTGCTAAATTTAGCATTTCATGGTGTACATACACATAATAAGGTGCACGCGTGGTGTGCACAGTATTGGCAGAGCGCAGAGGAGTTTGGTTGGTGCGTGCGCAATATGGGTATATGTTGTCGCGTGACAATTTAGTCAATGGTGTGCACAGAGTATTTGTGCGCAGTGAGGGCGTACAAAATTTTTGCATGGTGTAGTGCGTAGAGGGAAATGCACATGGAATATCAATGCGCGCTTAAAAAAATGCGCACAACAGGTATAGTGCAAGAACCAAAACTGCGCGCGGTGGATATTGGCGCGCGACATAAAAGTAGTGCGCGCAAGTTATTATCGCGACAAAGAAGTTATACACAGTGGTTTTAAAGTGAACGAAGCATGATTTACCTTGTGTTGTTGTTGCACATGGTAAATATGGGATTACAGGTTGAAATTTATGCGTGCAGATTCGTTTAGAGGATGAATAACAGCAGAAAACCAGTGATTTTCGCGACATTTTATACTGTTTGAACATCATCTTTTTTGCAACGCATTTTTTAGGGCCTTAAGAGCATTTTTAGCAACTCAAAAACCACTAGACAGCAATGTACCAAAGGTACACTCTGTCTCTACAGATCAAATAAAAGAGCTCGAAAAGATCTTTCTAATAGTGTAAATTGTTCGTCAAACAGAGATTTTATGAGAAAGTTACAACACAGACAGTGGAGGGTAAATTTTAAGACCCATGTAACTTCTGAGAGCCACAACTTTCTTCTTCGGAATAGGATTGAAGTGTAGGAGTAGTCAATGGAAATATATTGAGCCATAGAAGATAGTCCCAGAGCTGAATTAAATTTCTAGGCAAGTTAAAGATGTTTAATATGGAAAAGAAGGTTCCTGTAGCATTCCAGACCTAAAACACAAATTGGCCTAGAACTTCAGCAGGCTGTGACTAGCAACCAAGAACCCAGAAAGAGATGAAACTTGGAAAAAGTGTCCATAATATGTTAATGAAGAAATAAAATTGAGATCCTACAAAAAATCCAATGGAGTAGGTGCAAAAATGCATAATTACAGCGCAGAGTTGCGCTATTTGAAAAATGGACAGAAAAGTTAATGGAAAATTTTTAAATAGCCATAAATTTCTTCTCAAGACTCGGAATTGAGCATGGGAGAAGGCATTGGAAAGGTCTTGGACAGTGGAATCTAAATATCTACCCAAAAAATTGATCTGGGCATGCAATTTTCCAGGAAATCAAAAGAAAGAGTTCTGATATATTATTGAACCATAATGGTTCATATTTTTCATGAGATTGCTGAAACAGTTAGTCTGACAAAGTTTTGTTGGATGCACATTTTGCAAAGTTAATAACAATTAGATCAAATCAGGATCAACAAAGAGTCCATATTAATGGAAGAGGCATAGGGGACATACAACCAATAAGATGAAATCAGAGGGATGGATGTCCATATGGGCATTGAAGGAACAAACTCCAATGGACATGGAGAAGGAAGGAATGAAAACGTGAATATGGTAGAGACCATTTAAAATTTACAGAGGGATGTCCAAATCCATAAATCTAATAATGAAAGGATTATGAGAGCCAAGGAGAAATAGGATGACTTCAACATAAAGTTATTGGAGAGCTTGAACAGAATAGAAAATAAGTTGGATAAGGAGAGTGGCTCAAGCAAATCAGGAAGTCACAAGTATCATGATGAGAAAAGAAGAGCAAGAAGTGTTAGCAAACATCGCCATCACTCCTCAAGGCATTCCAATAGGAGGGAACACATCAGCTCAATTCCATCCCCTGTTAGGAAGCATAAGGGATCTGGTGTGGATGAGCTACAAGGAGAAATGAACAAAATCAAACCTCCTACATTTGATGGTGAGCACAAGAAGGATGAAGATGCAGAGACATGGTTGTTGGGCATGGGAAATTATTTTCAATTGAATAATTATTCTTCTCATGCAGAAGGTATAATTTCCATCTATCAACCCAAGGGAAATGCATCCATGTGGTGGGATCAGCTTGTGCAGTTGCAACACATTAAAGAGAAAAGTGTTACTTGGAGAGAATTCAAGAAGTATTTTGAGAAGAAATACTTGACTAAGAGATACTATGACAAGAAAATGAAAGAGTTCTTTGAACTCAAGCTTGGGAGTATGACAATAGATGAATATGAGAGAATGTTTTTAGAACTGTTGAAGTATGTCTCTTTCATCAAGGATGAGACAGTTAATATTCAAAGGTATTTGAGTGGATTACCATCATTCATCAGTGACAAAATACAGTATGATGATCCCAAGACATTGGAAGAGACCATAAGGTGATCTAAATGCCTATATGATCAGCAGAAAGCAAGGCCAACTTTCCAAAAATCTTGGGAAGACAAAAAGAAATTCAAGATGGATCAGAGGAAGAAGGGATCTAAGCCTCCATTCTTCAGAAATAATCCTCAGGGACAACAAACTCCTAGAGAACCCAGAACAATTGACATAGGGGGTCAAAGTCCAAGGCAACCACCTATTCAATGTTGGGGTTGTAAAGGAGATCATATGTACAAAGATTGTCCCCACAGAGGTGAAAAAGTGAGAACTGTGCACAATGTACAACAAGATGAAACATTGGAGGACATGGGAATAAATGTACCAAGGATCTATGCAGCTCTGGACAACAAGCAAGCAGGGTATCACTCACATATGATTGAAGTGGAAGGTATGATCAACAACCAAACTATTGCTATTTTAATTGATTCAGGAGCTAGTCATAGTTATATAGATCCTAAGATGGTGGAAAGTTTGCATTTTCCAAGAAGCAAGCATGGAAAATCTTGGTTGCTGCAGATGGCTACAGGAGCCAAAATAAAAGTTAATGATATGGTTAAGTCATGTGTTATGGACATGAATGGACTGAACACCAAGGCATATTTGAACATCTTGCCTTTAGGTTCCTATGATTGTTTAATTGGGATGGATTGGTTGGATCAACATCATGCTATCCTAGATTGTCATAACAAGGAATTCACTTGCTTGGATGAGGAAGGGAGCCTAAGAAAAGTGCAGGGAATTCCCAGGGAAGTAACCATCAGAGAAATTTCAACATTGCAGCTGAAGAAATGTTACAGAAAGGGGTGTCAAATATTTGCATCTCATATGGAGGAGACACCTGAAGATAATGTGCCAAACTTGGAAGATCATGCAGTCCTGGAAGATTTTGAAGATGTGTTCAAGGAGGTACCAGGACTACCCCTAAAGAGAGATATTAATTTCTCTATAAATTTAATACCTAGAGAAGCTCCAGTGTCAAAGATTCCTTACAGAATGAGTACACCAAAGTTGAAGGAGTTGCAAATGCATCTTGAAGAAATTCTGAAGAAGGGGTATATATGCCCAAGTGTGTCACCTTGGAGTGCCCCAGTCTTGTTTGTGAAGAATAAAGATGGAACATTAAGATTGTGCATTGATTTCAGACATTTAAATAAAGTGACTGTTAAGAACAAGTATTCTCTGCCAAGGATTGATGATCCTTTTTATCAATTGAAGGATCCAAAGATATTTTCAAAGATAGATCTTAGGTCAGGATACTATTAGGTAATAATTTAAGAGGAAGATCTCATCAAGACCACCTTCAGGACAAGGTATGGTCATTATGAGTTCACAGTGGTGCCATTTGGGTTGTCAAATGCACCAGTTGTTTTCATGTGCTTAATGAATGGTGTTTTTCGAGAATATTTAGACAAGTTTGTCATTGTCTTTTTGGATGAAATTATTATATATTCTAAATCATAGGAAGAGCATGAACATCATTTGAGGATGGTGTTGCAAGTATTAAGGTACCATCAGTTGTATGCCAAATTGAGCAAGTTATCATTTTATCAGAAACAAATTCATTATTTAGGACATATCATTTCAAAGGATGGGATAGCAGTGGATCCTGAGAAGATAGAAGCCATTAGAGAATGGGCAGTGCCAAAGAATGTGATAGAGGTCAGATCATTCATGGGCCTTGCAGGCTACTATAGAAGATTTATTGAAGGATTTTCAAAGATTGCACACCCAATCACTTCCTTGCAAAGAAAGGGTGTGAAGTTTCAGTGGACATTGGATTGTGAAGGATTGCAGACCCAAATGAAAACTTCATTGTATGCACAAATGCATGTAAAGAGGGACTTGGTGGAGTTCTCAGTCAAAATGGATTTGTGATATGTTATGAATCTAGGAAATTGAAGGAACATGAAAGAAAATATGCCACTCATGATTTGGAGTTGGAATCCATAGTGCATGCCTGGAGTAAATGGAGACACTACCTCATTGGGACATAATTTTAGAGACTGCAAATTTAGATTTGCAATACAAGGAATTAGTGGAAAAATTGCAGCAAGGTATTTTGTAGAATAAAATTGAGGAATATAAGCTAGATAATGATGAAATTCTCATGTACAGCGGTAGAATTTATGTACCAAATTCTCAGGAATTCAAAAATCTGATATTGAGAGAAATACATAATGTACCTTATGTTGGACACCCAAGATATCAAAAAACTATTGCATCTATTAAAAGCCAATATTATTGGCCAGGCATGAAGAAAGAGCTTGCTGATTTTATTGCCAAATGTTTGGAATGTCAAAAGGTAAAGGCTGAGAATAGACACCCAACTAGTTTGCTATAGCCATTACACATTCCTGAGTGGAAATGGGAAGTTGTAACCATGGATTTCATCACTAAACTACCCAGAACAAACAAGAAACATGATTCTATCATGGTAGTGGTGGATAAGCTTACTAAAGCTACCCATTTTATTCCAGTTAAGCTCACTCACAAGGCAGCGAACATTGCTGATGTTTATATGAGAGAAATTGATAGATTGCATGGAATACCTAAGACAATTGTGTCTGATAGAGATCCAAAATTCACCTCAAAATTTTGGAAGGGATTATTTAATGGATTTGGAACAAATTTGAATTTTAGTACAACTTATCATCCAGAATCAGATGGACAAACAAAGAGGGTGAATCAAGTGATTGAAGACATGTTGAGGATGTATGTGATGGATAAACCATCAAAATGGGAAGACTACCTACACTTGGTAGAGTTTGCTTATAAAAATGGGCACCAAGCATCTCTAAAGATGAGCCCATTGGAGACACTTTATGGCAGAAAGTGCAACACACCGGTAAGCTGGAATAACCTAATAGAAAGAGCAGTGGTTGGGCCAGATTTTCTTAGGGAAATGGAGGAGCAAATAATAAAAATAAAGAAAATTTTAAAGGCTGCCCAAGACAGGAAGAAAATCTATGTTGATAAGGGAAGAACTCACAAGGAATTTAAAGTGGGAGACCATGTATTTTTGAAAGTAAAAGCCAACAAAAGTTCCCTGAAGTTGGGAAATTGTTCCAAATTGGTAGCTCGCTATTGTGGGCCATTTGAAATCCTAGAGAGGATTGGTCCAGTTGCTTATATGATTACATTACCTACATCTATGTCTATTCATAATGTATTCCATGTATCATTCCTAAAGAAATATATACCTGATGCTAATCATGTTATTGATTGGAATGTGATTCAGGTGGAACAAGAGGGCGCTTTTCAAGTGCATCTGGTATGCATTTTGGACCGGAAAATCAAATAGCTCCATAATCGAGCCATAGGGATTGTAAAGGTCCAATGGACCTTGTATGGTCCTCAAGAAGCTACTTAGGAGCATGAGGATGTAATGCAGGCAGAATACCCGCATCTTTTTGAGGATTTTTGAAAATTTTGTTGTATGTGGGTACATGATGCACTGAGGATAGTGCATAAAATAAGGGGAGGGGATTGTAATATCCCTAGGTTGGACCCAATTGTAAATGTAAATACAAATGTACGTAAGTTGGTGAGCAGTTTGATATAATTTTGTATGCACCTTTCATGGCATAGTGTGTGCATGTACTGCATAGTAAAAGGATGAAGTGTACACATTCTAGGATACCGCACGTAGCATATTAAGTACGCGTGATATTGAGGCCAGCGAACCTTTGTGTATATGCTATATTTATAGGCTAGTGAGCCAGTTATTATAAGCTAGGATGCTTATGTTTTGATTAGGCCAGAGATCCTAGATGTTAAAGGCCAGTGCACCTACTTTTGTATATATCTCATAATTAATATAAAATACATCATTGCGCGTAGACTGACCACGATGAAAGAGTATGGGGGACTAAACTCCACTAGTTAGGGAAAGGGTCGGGGCTAAAAGTTAAGAAAAGAGCTAAGCTAGGGAGCTTAAGACAAAAGGAATATTATATTAATATTTCTTAAAGTATAAAGTATGGATAATTATTTTAGTCTAACTTCCAAAGTTGGGGACAAGTGGGCCAAAGTAGCTCCCAACATGACAATTGTCAAGTTGGGTACATGCATACATATTTTTGGGAATTAGTTCATTTCCCAGGATTATTTCCATCATTCCATCCATCATCCAGCCATGATTTCATGACCATTTTCACTCATGCAGTCAGTTATCCTTCATACATTCCTATCATTGTACCTGAACCAGTATCCATAGCCATTTTGTGTCGGTGTACCTGGTTATCTTGGGAGATGGATTGAAGAAGTGGGTTGTTAGGCGCATGGGATATTGAAGAGGTGGGTTGTTAGGCCCGTGAGAAATTCTCTGGGTGAGAGAATTGTTGGGAATTGATTTCTTGAAGGTGCTAAACTGCAGCTACAGTGCTCTGAGACTTCCTGTCCGACTTGTTGCTGAAGCCTGCAAAGGAAGTGAGGCAACCGAAGGACTGTTGAGCAGAGAAGGGGAACACTTCCTGGGTGGGACAGGAATGTGGGGAATGAGGGACTGTAGGTTGTTATTTTGAGTTGGCACCTGAGACAGAGTCTTTGCTGTTGCCTATAAGTCTTTAGCCTAGTTAGGAATCCCTTTACCCGGGTGAAGTTTAGTCCCAGCTTAGGGGTGACTCACTGTTGAGAGTGATGAACAGTGTGGTCTAAGGCTGGGAAGTTCATGGATGGTCTGCACGTAGTTGGTGATATTATTACAAATATAAGTGTCAATAGTGTGATAAATTTACATGTTGCATTGTTATTACGTGGTTATTTTTATGGGTTTATCCTATGCATGATTATATCTATGTTTATTTTTATGGGTATTTCCTGTATATGCTGCATGTATATGTTACTATTATTTCAGTGTGAATCCATGTATTTACAAATGTATTTGTATTTTTATGTTTTATATATAATGCTTCCGCAAGAGTTATGTGTGTATCTATTTTAATTGCATGTAGTTCGAAAAAAAAAATTATGTGGCATAACTCAGTTGGTTACTGGGTATGTTACAGTATCTTCCACAGAGAGAGAACGTAATATTTCTCTCGTGTAGTGTGGCCGACTGTGGGTGGTCGGGGACGTTACAAGTAGGAGGCATGATAAATATTTGTCTTGAGAATTATTGTAATATAGTGTTTATCTGTTGGAGGTTGGAGGTTGGCCCCTGAAAGAGGCAAGTGAACATTTCTTCCTATTAATAAAGGTATTATTTTTGGTTATGGTTCTCTACATTGTTTTGTTCCCCTAGTATTTTCTGTAGTATTTTTTTTTCTTAATATAATATATTTGGTACCTAACAAGTGGTATCATAGCACTTTACTATACATAAAATTTGGGAATTTGTTTTAGGGTAGAGATGTGTAATGTCAGCGTCTTTAAAGCACAAAGATCTGTTGCTTAGTGGGTAAAATTGTTGTGGGGAATACTACACACATGAAACACAAATGGTTTCATGGGGTTTCCTAGAAACAAACGCTTCACCTTTTTGGAAACCTCCATAAGCCTTGTTGGTACCCCTCGAGTAGTATCGCATCAGATAGAATCTATACACGACCATCACTCCCACGTACTGGAAAGTATATTGGGAGTTTCTTAGGTCTCCTGAAACCAACTTAGATCAGTCGATTAGTCCCCTGACTATTATAGTGACACTGAGAACAACAATTGAGAATATATTATCTAGTACTTGGGTAATTGAGTAGTATGGTTAAGGGTACGATTGAGCCTCCTTAATTGGTGCCCTGAAATATTGGGTCGATTACTACTTTTCAACACCACATGTATATTCAAGAGCTATAACACAAGGAAAACCCTTTTCTGTAGGAACCCTGTAAACCTTGACCCCTGGAAAAGAAACAGAACAAAAAAGGAATAGATGAGATCTATTGCAACGCAACATTTCTTCCTGCATTCTGGTTGAAAAATTCCTATAGAATTTCTTCTATTAACAATTTGGGCCATTTGTTACTACAATGTTCAGGTTGAAGTATAACTATGCAGAAGTTAAAAAAAAAAAAGTATAGTGGTCCCGTCGACACCCTTATTCGGGACCTATTCATTTGGATTCCTCTATTCATCATGATCACCATGGTAACTATCATTTTTAAGCCTTTTTTTCAATGCACTTGACCCTCTTCCCGACACCCTTATTTGGGACCTATCCTATTGTATTTATCTCTTCACCCTCATCATTGTGGTACCTATCACTTCTAAGAAAAAAACATATGTTGACTCCCCACCCTTCCCGAAACCCTTATTTGACACCTAACCCATTGCATTCCTATTTTTACCTCGATCACATCATATATATCATTTCTCCTTATTTTTCCAGTGGACCCACTTCCCCTCCCTAGCACCCCTCATTCCGAGATGACCACCACCCGAAACCAAGAACTCCTTTACTTGTAAATAGAATCTAAACAACACATGGAGAACATCCCTATAATTACTTCTAACATTTCTTCCACCAATTCTAAATTGGAAATATTCGAGGCCAAAGTTACGGGTGAATTGGAAAAAGTTATGGGTGAATTGACCTCCATCAACACCGCTCTCAAGCAATTGTTAAAACAATCACATGCCTCTCCCTCCTATGAACAACCTTCACACTATGAAGGTGAGTAATCTTCCCATAGTATGGCATTTCATTCAAACTCCCTTCATCGCGACCCTCGTCTTCCCAGAGTTGAGGTGAATAAATTTGATGGATCGTATCCCACAAGTTGGATTACTCAAATGGAACATTATTTCTCCTTGCATGAAATTATTGATGAGTTGGAAAAGCTTCGTTATGGTGTCCTCTATCTACATCCTAGACATTGGAAATGGTGGCAATGGCGTAGAAATACACACCAAGGGCATGTTTCTTAGATACAGTTTATTGAAAATATTTATGAACGCTTTGACACTAACACCCACTATTTAGGTCATCTGACCAAGTTGAAATAATCTGGCACAGTGGAAGACTTTATATCTACCTTTGAGCACTTGGATTTCCGAATAGAGGGCATGTCAGATGCCTTCTTCAGGGAATGGATTGTCAATGGCCTCAAGGATGAATCTACACCCAGGTCCTAATGTCTTACCCTCAAACTTGGTTGGAAGTTGATCAAAAATCCAAGAAATCCCAACATATTGTATTCACCTAGAACCGAAAATCATCCTTTATTCCTCGCACTCAACCCACCAATCCTACCACTCCTCTCAAGATACAAAAATCAACCTAGGTAGAGATGGTTGAACGTAAACTCAAGATTCTTTGCTATAATTGTGATGAAAAATATTTTCCAGGGAACAAGTGTAAGGAACAAAAACTTTTTATGGCCATTTCTGAGGATGTTGCTAACGAGGAGGTCAAAGTTTCCCTAGTGGAAGACCTACCCCCAACTAATGATCCTACTCCACCCTATGATCTACTAGAAATTGAACCATTGATTGCATTGCATTCCCTTACTATATTCTCTTCTCCCCAAACCCTCAAGCTCATTGGATACATTAAGCACAGGAAGGTCATCATCCTCATTGATAGTGGAAGCACCCACAATTTTATTCATCGTCACATTTCCTAAGAAATCAATTTTTGTATTCATGCTGTCAACAATTTTCAAATCATGATTTCCAATGGCGGCTCCATGAAATGTGGCAGGCATTGTGAAAATGTGTGCCTACAAATTGGTCAGTACAACTTGAAATATCATATTTTTTCTATCAACATAGGTGGTTTTGAAATTATGCTCAATGTTTAATGGTTACGCACTATAGGACCCATCCTCATGGAGTTTAAGGAATCAACCATGCAATTCCAATAGGAGGAACAATAGTATAAGTTCTAAGGCATCACAACAGGCTCCCCTGAGATCATCAGTTGCCATCGAATGGAAAAGCACCACAAAAAGGATCAATAAAGAGTTATTTCCCAACTCCATTCCATTCATTCGATAGACCCTCTATGCATCCTGACCTCCAATTTGTCCTTTCTAAACACCAAGCCATTTTTTCCACTGTCCATGGACTTCCCCCTTCCCATGGTGTTCATAATCATTCCATTTTTCTAATACCAGGTACCCTCCCTTACAATGTTCACTCTTATCGCCATCCCTTTTCCAAGAAGAATGAAATTGAGAAAATGGTTCAAGAATTGCTCGAAGAAGGTGTTATCCATACTATTACCAACCCATATTTCTCTCTTGTGGTCATGGTACTCAATAAAGAAGGAACTTGGAGCATGTACCTTCACTTTTTCACCCTCAACAAACTCACCATCAAGGACAAATTTCCCATTCCTGTCATTGATGACCTATTGGATGGGTTGAATGATGCTCAATAATTTACTAAACTTGATCTTTTTTTGTCTACCACCAGATCTGTATGAAAGAGGAAGACATTCACAAGACTTCCTTTAGAACTCATGAGGGTCACTATGAGTTCTTGGTCATGCCCTTTTGCCTGGGTAATGCTCCCTCCACTTTCCAAAGTCTCATGAATCATCTCTTTCGTTCGTTTCTTTTTCATTTTGTCTTAGTTTTCTTTGATGATATTATCATCTATAGTAAAACTCAGGAAGCTCATATCTCCCATGTGGATCAAGTTCTCCATCTACTCTCTCAACAAATTTGTTTCCTCAAACAACCTAAATTTTCCTTTGGAGCCTCTGAAGTGGAGTACCTGGGTCATATTATCAGTAAGGATGGCATACGATTGGATCGTAATAAAATTTAAGTTATTAAGGATTGGCCTCGCCCTAAAAATATTAATAACTTGCATGGTTGTCTGGGTTTAATAGGGTATTATCGCAAGTTTGTTTAGAATTATGGAAAAATTATCGCATCTCCCACTTCTCTCCTTAAAAATACTGCTTTCACTTGGACTCCATTCATTGATAAATCCTTTCACGCCTTAAAAGAGGCTATGTGCATGACTACATTTCTAGCCCTTCTCGAATTCACAAGGATTTTTTTCCTAGAATGTGATGCTTCAGGGAAAGGAATTGGGGAAGTCCTCATGCAAGATGGAAGGCCTTTGGCCTTCACTAGCAAACAAATTTTGGAGATACATTTGGGCCAATCAATCTATGAAAAGGAAATTTTGGCTATTATGCATGTCGTGGATATCAAGCATCCTTATATCTTGGGGCAAGCTTCCAAATTTAAACTAATCATCAGAGCCTGAAGTATTTTCCAGAACAATGAATTTCATCCCTAGAGAAACAAAAATGGGTGACCAAGCTATTTTGGTATGATTATGAGATCACTTACAAGAAGGAAAATAAAATGTGACTACTGAGGCTCTTTCCAGGAAGTATGAATAAGAAGGATCCCTCTTTTCCCTCTCCTTCATTGTACCAGATTGGATTAAATCTATTTTCTAGGAATGTTTGCAAGACCCAAAATTTGTTTCCTGATACAACAATTACAACACCATTCTCCAACTTGTCTAGGGTACTCTTGGCATAATGAAGAGCGTCTCTACAAAGTTAATATGTATTTAAGAAAACAATCACAACTTAAATCCACAATGCTTGTTTATTTTCATGCTTCACCCACACCTGGGAATTTAGGGTTTACCAAAACATATGAAAGGTTCAAATGTTCTTTTTTATGGGATGGTATGAAATAGGATGTCTGCACATTTGTGGTTGAATGTGATTTTTTTCAACGCAACAAGAGAGAAACATTCAAAGCCCCAGGCACACTCCAATCGATTATGATTCCCCCTTCTATTTGGTGGGATATTTATATGGATTTCATTGTTGGCTTACCTAAATTTGTAAATAAGTTAGTCATCATGGTGGTAGTCGATCATCCTTCAAATATGTTCATTTTTGTGGTCTTCAAAACCCATTCACCACATCCATGGTGGCTCAAATTTTCATGGATAATGTCTTCAAAATTCATGGCATGCCTCATTATATTGTCTCTAACAGAGATCCAAATTTCACCATTAAATTTTGGAAATAATTTTCTCAGGCTCCAGGGAACCCAATTGCATCTCAACACCACCTATCATCCCCAAACTGATGGAAAAAATGAATTTTTCAACATTTTCTTGGAAACATAATTTTGTTGTTTTGCATACGACATACAAAATCAGTGGGCTCAGTCGTTACCCCTAGTTGAATGGCGGTACAACACATCTTACCATACAGTTAATCGCATGACTCCTTTTGAAGTAGTTTATGGAAAAAGATCCACCATAGATTCTCTTATACATGCCACGTGTCTCAAAGGTTCAGGAGGTTTACAAAAATATTATAGTCTGAGAGGCCATTCTTGTTAGAAGATTGGTTGTTGTCATTGATGTCAACCATAGTCATTGGTTTTGGACCGCAAGATTGATGAAGGTATTTGGACATGAAGGACAATGCACATGCAGATACAAAACCCATGGATGGATAGTATACATCATGTTGTTTCCAATGGTATGTGGAACGTCACATGGATCCTCATGGTTGAGGAGAAATGAAATTTTGAAGATGACAAAGTGAATTTAAGAAGGAAGTGCATGTAGGCCCTGAAGATAATTAAAGAAAAGAATTACAAAATAAGAAAGTGTCAGATCGGCCCTAATGTTAAAAGGAAGTGACATAAATGGTATAAATAAATATTATTATACATTCATTTGATACACAAGTCGAATTTTAGAGGAAATCAGAAGTAAAGAAGGTCGTATTTCAAGGGAGGATGAAGTCTTTTGGTGATGTGTTCTAAGGTATGTTATTTACAGGCCATCTTACCATTTTTGCTATAAATTTTTTTATAGAATGATTCAAATTGTGAAATGGATATGGTATTGAGAATACATATCAAGGTACTTGTGGTAAAATTTTCAGCTCTTGATTCACTATAATTATGGAGATACACTATGTGGAAGATAGGGTTTTTGACCAGTCCTTAAGCTAGTCAATAAACAGGTGTTCCGGGTAAAATAGTCATAACTTATTCATAGAGAATCCAAATGACGTGGGACCAATTTCATTGGAAATAGTACGGACTTTAGTTTCTTTTGTGAGAGTTTCAGAATCTGATGTTAAACATTGATCACAGGTCATTCTATACAAGTTCACTCTCCTGAATACACCAGAATTGAATAAAGTCTACCATTCTTTCTATAAATTATTTTTGGCGAGGATTCAAGGAGTGAAACTTGGAGGAGTTTCAGAGAATACATTGAGTAATATTATCTACAAGATCATAGTATTCCAAGAATTGAAAAATTACAGAAGTTGAAGAAGTCTCAGGAAGCATTATCAGGCTCTATGTGATGGTCGGTTGATGGTGATGATTTAATGTAAAGTTTTATTATCTCTCATATGTTCTTGGGTGGACGGAAGGGGCAAGGATGGAGAGGTCATCCCTCTCTTGATATTGGAGGATTGTATCTTCCTATTATAGGTTTATCCCTCCCTTTATATTTGGAAGTTGTAGCTACCTTTGGAAGTCATTACTTCCCTTGAACAATAACTGTTGATTATTTCTCATATATCGTGCATGGTGTATTGTGGTGTATTGGTGTAACTCTTATACTATTGTTCATTTCTCATTAGATATAATTGAATGGTTTAATTATAATTTGAGAAGGGTTTTAAATTGTACTTTATACTGATTCACACCCCTCTCAGTATCAACAATTGGTATCAATGTCAGTTACCTTTAGTACAGTTTAACCATTGGAAGGAAGATCCTAAGAAGAAATGGAAGACAAAATTCCAAATGGGATTCCACCATTTGATGGAAGCAATTTTGAATACTATATTAATAGAATGGAAACTTACTTAAAATCTCTTGGGGTAGATGTTTGTTTCTCAGTTGCTTCAGGATACAATGCTTTGAAGAAACCAAAGACTACAACTCAGAAGGAAGCAAAAAGAAACAACAAATTGGCAATAGATACCATCCTGGATGGATTGAAAGATTCAGTGAAATCCAATGTGGGATCATATGCATCATCAAAAGTGCTTTGGGACAAGCTACAAGACCTTTATGCGAGGGAATAAGCAGAAGAAGAAGAAGTTGAAGCAAATTACAACATCTCAGATTTCAAAGAAGCAAATAGAGGCCAGTTCTTTTGCTTTAATTGTGAAGGAGTAGGACATGTTGAATTTGAATGTCCTCATCCAAGGATTGAAAGAGATGAAACTGAAGAAGAAAAATCCAATGAAGAAGAAGAAAATCATGAAACATAAATTATTCAACAAGAAGATGAGAATCTTAAAAAATTGAAGCATGTTGAGATTCAAAATAGCAAGCTCAAAGACATGCATAGAAAACTAAGAGGTGAATTGGGTAGTTGTGAAAATACAGTTGTAAGCTTGAAGAAACAATTAGAAGACTTTGAGAAACTAAGAGAAGAAAACATTTCCTTGAAAACTCTACTCGAAGAAGAAAGAAGAATAGGAGAAGTAAGGAATGTCCAAATGATGAAGAAAGAAGAAGATTGTGA
>ML778716.1:1086824-1120823 GCA_009831015.1 Picea engelmannii
GATGACTCATCTACCAAAATACTTGGAGAAGGTGTAGTAGAGCTTGGAAGAAAAAATGTAAAAGCAAAAAATATCCTATTGGTTGAAGACTCGAAGCATAATCTACTCAGTTTTAGTAAAATGTGTGATCAAGGATACACTCTTACGTTTGACTCCCGAAAATGTAAAATTGGAGAAAATAACTCAGGAAGATTGGTTGCAACTGCAACAAGAAGACTGAACAACGTATAAATCCTAAACATGAATAAGAGAGAGAAGACAGAAGCCACACAAAATAATTCCAAGGAAGAAAAAGTCCCAAAGACGAAAAATAAGGATGAAGTATTATTGAGTGCCACATGTTCAGGGGGAGCAGCCCCAAAGAAGAAGGTCACCTTATGCCATTGAACTCAAGGGGAGAAGCCCTACACTTTTTCATTGATGTCAAAGGGGGAGAGAAATTGGGATCATGATGATAGGGGGAGCATGAGTGTTTCCATCAATGACAAAAGGGGATATTGTTGGAAGATTGGTTGTTGTCATTGATGTCAACCCTAGTCATTGGTTTTGGACCGCAAGATTGATGAAGGTATTTGGACATTAAGGACAATGACCATGAAGATACAACACCCATGGATGGATAGTATACATCATGTTGTTTCCAGTGGTATGTGTCATGTCACATGGATCCTCATGGTTGAGGAGAAATGGATTTTTTAAGATGACAAAGCGAATTGAAGAAGGAAGTACATGTAGGCCCTGAACATAATTAAAGAAAAGAATTACAAAATAAGAAAGTGTCAGGTCAGCCCTAATGTTAAATAGAAGTGACATAAATGGTATAAATAAATATCATTATACATTCATTTGATACACAAGTTGAATTTCATAGGAAATCAGAAGTAAAGAAGTCTAGATTTCAAGGGAGGATGAAGTCTTTTGGTGATGTGTTCTAAGGTATGTTATTTACAGGTCATCTTACCATTTTCGCTTAAACATTTTTTATATAATGATTCCAATGGTGAAATTGCGATGGTATTGAGAAGACATATCAAGGTACCTATGGTAAAAGTTTTATCTCTTTATTCGCTATAATTATGGAGATACACTCTGTGGAAGATAGGGTTTTTTACCAGTCCTGAAGCTAGTCAATAAATAGGTGTTCCAGGTAAAACAATCATAAATTATTCATAGAGAATCCAAATGATGTGGGACCAATTTCATTGGAAATAGTATGAACTGTAGTTTCTTGTGTGCAAGTTTCAGAATCTGATGTTAAACATTGAGCACGGGGAATTTTGTACAAGTTCACTCTCCTGAATACACCAGAATTGAATAAAGTCTACCATTATTTCTATAAATTCTTTTGGGGGAGGATTCAAGGAGTGAAAATTGGAGGAGTTTTAGAGAATACATTGAGTAATATTATATACAGGATCAAATTATTCCAAGAATTAAAGAATTACATAAGTTCAAGAAGTCTCAGGAAGCATTATCAAGCTCTATGTGAGGGTTGGTTGATGGTGATGATTTAATGTAAAGTTTTATTATCTCTCATATATTCTTGGGTGGAAGGAAGGGGCAAGGATGGAGAGGTCAAACCTCTCTTGATATTGGAGGATTGTATCTTCCTCTTGGAGGTTTATCCCTCCCTTTATATTTGGAAGTTGTAGCTACCTTTGGAAGTCATTACTTCCCTTGAACAATAACTATTGATTATTTCTCATATATTGTGCATGGTGTATTGTGGTGTATTGGTGTAACTCTTATACTATTGTTCATTTCTCATTGGATATAATTGAATGTTTTAAGTATAAGTTGAAAAGGTTTTTAAATTGTACTTGATATTGATTCACCCCCCTCTTAGTATCAACAATTCTCTGTACCCTAAAATAAAATTTGGTCATGGCTCAGATTCACATGAAGTAACAAGCAAATCAAGGTCATTCCGAACGTAAATTTTCTGAAGGGGACCATGTGTTTCTTCATCTACAACCTTATAAGAAGAATTCAATCAAATATGAACATTGTCATAAATTTACTCTCAAATTTTATGGTCCCTATATCATTCTCAGGCGAGTGGGTTCTATGGCCTACCAGTTAGCTTTTCCTATTCATTCTAAGATCCATCCTATTTTCCATGTCTTGTGCTTAAAGAAAATGATTGGAACTAACTTTCAAACTCAAACCAGTCTCCCTGAGTTGGATGAATAAGGTTCCATTTGGTTGCAGTCACAAGAAGTATTGTACCAGCGAGAGCATCGTATCCATCAGTGCACCATCAAGGAAGTGTTATTTTAGTCGAAAGATACAACTCTAGAAGATGCCACCTGGGAGACGGACACCACTCTACTACAATTTCCTCATCTCAAGCCTTGAGGACAAGGTTGTTCTTAAAGGGGGAGGGCATGTTAGGGACCTAACATCCCTAACCCCTCACATAGGTAGAATTATATATTTTCCATGTAATAGAGGACGACATTAGTTAATAAGGAATATTTAGTAAATGTGAACAAGTCAATGTAAGAATACCTAATAGAAGCTTACGCTTATAGAAATATATTCCTCCAGAATGTTCTTTAGAAGATAGAATTTGTATAAATAAGAGTAGGAGGCATGATAAATATTTGTCTTGAGAATTATTGTAATAGAGTGTTTCTCTGCTGGAGGCTTCCCCCTCGAAGAGGCAAGTGAACATTTCTTCCTATCGATAAAGGTATTATTTTTTGTTGTGGTTCTCTACATTTTATTGTTCCGCTGGTATCTTCTACAGTATTTCTTTTTTTTTCTTAATATAATAGATCTTGTAGCTAACATTTGGGGTCTAAGTTTCATTTTTCCTCTCTTGACTATGTCTAGGGCCTCAAGACCCATACCTAGTGCTCAAATATAATACTGGTACATATATACCTAGTTAGAGGCAAAGGATGCACTCTCGGGGGAATTTATGGTGGTCTAAGGTGTCATTCTTGGTCCTAGAATCCTAGAATCTTCCATTAGGGCATAACTCTTGGGTTTTCCCCCCTAACCATATCCAAGGTCCAGAGCTCATACTTAATGTTCAAAACCTCATAATTTTGACTATCTTATTGAATAGATTGTTGTCATTGATATCGAAGGTAAGTATTCAAATATAAATATTCAAAGGAAAGGTAACTTTAAGAAATACAAAGAGGAAGTTGATTAGAAATGAAGTTATGTGAAAGTGGATTAAATATGAATTTACATGAAAGTGGATTAAATATGAACTTACATGAAAGTGGTTTAAATATGAAGTTACATGAAAGTATATTAAACATGATGTGAAAGTGGATTAAAAAGTAAAAGTGAATTAAAAAATGAAAGTGGAGTAAAAGTACACATGGATTTAAAACCTGTGGTGGTATTGTTTCCCATGGTATGTTGAAAAGTAAATTAAAAAAAGGGGAAAATAATTATTTATTTAATGAAGGTCATGTCTTTTCAAATGTATGACCTTTCATGTAGAGTTAATGGTAAAGTATAAATGATGAAGAGGATTATGAAAAAGAGTGTGGTGGTGAAGCGAGGAAATGCAACATTTACATATGAGAATGATAAAATATTGAATATTATTTTAAAAAGAGAGAGTGATGAAGTATGTGACGATCTTGCTAATATATCTTGCAAAATTAGAAGGAGCGCACGTCGAGCAGATCTAATGAAAGAGGAAGGAGTGAGTGCTGAGCTGATCTGGTGAAAGTAGTAGTGAGCGCCTAGAATATTTGGCGAAAGAAATACTAGATCTAGTGAAAGAAGAAGTAGTGAGCATAGAGAAGATTTGTTGAAGATAGAAGAAGAAAGAAGACCAGTGAAAGAAAATTCATATGAAGAACTTATAAACTTGTAATTAGGTTGATGCCTACATAAAAAACAACTGTGGGGATTAGTGTATCTAGTAGGTCGATGCCTACAAACAGTAGAGGGGATGGGTGTCTCCAGTAGGTTGGTTCCTACAAACAACAGAGGGGATCAATGTCTCTAGTAGGTCGATTCCTACACACAATAGAGGGGATCGGTTCTAACAAACATTTGTAATTGTAGGTTGGTGAATAAAAATTTATAAAAATATTTTTTTGTGGTTTTCTCCCGAAAGGGTTTCCACATAAAATATTGTGTCTTCTAGTTGTTACATTTATGTGATTTCTTCATTATGGTTTATGAATGTTAAAAAATAAGGACAGTCTTATACTGGTTGACCCCCCCTCTCAGTATAAGTGTGTGCTCAACAATTGGTATCAGAGTCAGTTCCTTTGGAAACAGTCAAACCACTGGAAGGTATATCGCGATAGCATAGATGGTCGATCATGAATGTTTCTCTACAAACATGGATTTGTTGTTTGACGGAACAAACTATTCCTTTTGAAGTATAAGGATGTGAACATATGTAATTTCCCTTGGTTTTTACATTTGGAAATCAGTCGTGATTGGTTATACAGCCCCAACAACTCCACCAACAAATATGGTCGAGAAAAAGGCTATTGAAAATGATGTAAAATCCATGAATGCCATCTTGTGTAGTTTATCAAAATAAGAGTTTTTTAAAGTAATGCATTGCAAATAAGTGAAATAAATTTGGTACAAACTTCAAAACATCCATGAATGCGATGAAAATTTCAAGAAGGCTAAGCTCCAAAGTCATAGAAGACAGTTCAAGAGTTTGAAGGTGAAAGACGAAGAAAATGTTGTAGCATATCTCCTCTGTGTGGATGAAATTTTCAAAACCATCAAAGGACTTAGTGAAATAGTTGCATAACCAATGATTGTGCAAGAGGTTTTGAGGTCAATCCCCTTAATATTTGATGCCAAAATTTCCATCGTTGAGGAAATAAAGGATCTTGATAAATTAGCAATGGATGAATTGCATGGGATCCTCACTACATATGAAATGAGGACTGAAAAGAAAAAAAATCAAATAAAGAAGCAACTTTCAAAGCCTCAAAGAAGATGAATAACAAAGAAAAAAAATCAAGGAATTATTCCAACTATGAATCAGACGTGGAGGAAGCAAATTTTGTGAGAAAACTCAAAAAGTGATCTAGAAAATACAAAGGTAAGTTTCCCTTTAAATGCTTTAACTGTGGAAAAGTAGGACAATTTAATGTTAAGTGTCCACATGCAAAAAAAAGTAGTGATGATGAAGAAGACTCTAATGTAAAGAGAAAAAATCATCAACACAAAAATAGCCACAAATAGGAAAAAAATGAAAAGAAGAAGAACTCTTATAAGTAGAAGAAGAGCCTCTACTCAAAAGGGGCCAGTGAATCATCTGAATAAAGTAGTGAAAGAGGTTCTAGTAATGATAGAGAAGAAAATATATTTATGGCATTCGAAACAAATATTGATGAAGATAAAGAGATAGAAACGATGGATTCAAAAGAAGAGGAAAATGCTAAAACAAATGGGGAAGTGGATCTTGAAGAAGAACTCATGTGTTCCTTAAGAGAAATAAGGAAGCTTAGGAAAAAGAATTTGAAACAAAAGGAGCAACTGCATAAATATGAAGAAGAGGATTGTGATTAAAAATCCTAAATGTCACAAAGCCTTGAAGAAACAAAAAATACTAGCATGACCTAAAGGTTCAATTAGAAGAGTTAAGAAGGATGGAAGAAGTGGTGAGAATCCAGTTGAAGGAAGAGGAAGAAAATTGCAAAGAGATAGAATCTGAAATTGTTTCCTTAAGAAAGGAGTTGGAGAAAACAACTATTAAGTTGAATATAAGCTTGAAGTTTGAAAAGAGTACTGAAACCTTAGACAATATCATTAGTTGTCAAAGATATCCATTAATTAAGATTGGTCTTGGATATGATGTTGATGTTTCCTCCCTATCTACACTTGTCCATGCTACAACTAGAGAAGTAATATTTATTTTAGGTGGAGTTCAAATTGGTTTTATAGAATAAAAACCTATTGTTTATTGTGCCAAATAGATTGATGAGTTTTCTATTCCTCACATGCCAGAATTTGAGAATACTATTACATATCACATTCTTCTTGGTAAGTCATATTGTTCTACTCTTGTAAGTGAACCTGACCTTCAACCCACTTCCTCTAATCAGTTAGCACAAAAATTTGTGCCCTGTCATCATCCTCACCATAAAATTTGAAGGAATGGAAATCATACTTTCAAATATTTGCAGAAGAGACGTGAAATACAGAATTGTGGACTAGTGTCAACTACCAGGATATATTATGTTGGATTTATGGATGATCACGGAATCATTTGACCAAATTTTTGAGGACTTCATATCATTGTGTAACATCGATTGTACATTTTTGCAACATTTCTCTTACTTACTGATGATTTCCCTGGAAGTGGTTGACCGAGGATTAACCCAACATGACAATCGACTCTAGTTTTGACTGAGTATCTGTTGACTAGAATTTTTGGCAAGAATTTTTTTGAATAAATTCAAGCTATCAAACAAGTTTCAGAGAGAAACAATCAACACCACAATTTACTTTCTGAATAGAGGGAAAATCAGAGTCAACTACAAAAAAACACCTTATGGAAAGGTAGACCAACAACAATTAAATACTTCAAAGTTTTCAGAAGCAAGTGATACATAAAGAGAGATGATGAGGATTTTGGAAAATATGAATCCAGAGATGATGTAGGTATATTTATTGGTTATTCATAAAGAAGTAAAGCTTACATATGTTACAATACAACATTACATAAAATCGTAGAGAGTGACAATGTAAAAGTTGATGAAGCAGGGCACCAGAAGGTGAAAACACAAGTAAATGTTCAAGAAGATGAGCCAAGATGCAAAGAAGAATAAGGAGAAGAAAATTAATAACAATAAATAGAATGGAAAGATACAAAGACACCATCTATATTTTTCTGAAAGAATCATTTGAAAAACATAATTCTTGGTGATAAAGATATGTGAGTTCAAACTAGAAGAAGACTAGATAGTGCACCAAAATATGGAAAATTATCCTTGCTATCTAAAATAGAGTCTAAGAATTTTACATAAGTCGGCAAACAAAAGCATTGGATTAATGCTATGGAAGAAGAAATTAATCAAATTGAGAAGAATGAAACACGGGAACTTGTTCCAAGGCCAATAGATAAAAATGTAATTGGCACCATGTGGGTTTTTAGGAACAAGTTGAATGAAGATAGGAAAGTAATAAGAAATAAAGAAAGATTGGTTTGTGAAGGCTATGCTCAAGTTGAAGGTATTGATTTCGAAGAAAACTTTTCTCCGGTTGCTAGACTAGAAGCTATCATAATGTTTTTGGCATTTACATGTTTGAAGAACTTCAAAGTCTATAAAATGGATGCCAAGTCTTCCTTTCTCAATGGAAATTTAGAGGAAGAATTATACATTGAACATTCATAAGGATTCTTATTATAAAAAAATAAGGATCATGTGTGCAAACTGAAGAAATCACTTTATGGGGATAAACAAGCTCACAGAGCCTGATAATCAAGACTTGATAAATATCTACAACAAGTATTCAAAAGAGGAATTGTTGACAGTAATATATACATCAAGACAATAGCAGAAAAGCAGTTGATTTTTGTATTTTATGTAGATGAAATTATTTTTGGAGGCAGTATGAATGAAATGTGCCAAGATTTTGCAATAGAAATGCAAAAGGAATTTGACATGTCTATTCTTGGTGAACTGTCATTCTTTCTAGGATTACAAATTTCTCAATCTGACAAAGGCATATTCATTGCACAAACCAAGTACATCAAGGAAACATTGAAGACATTCAGAATGGAATATTGTACACCAATCATCAAACCTATGGTCACAGGTTGTAAACTGAGAAAAAATGATGAAACTACATAAGAAAATCAAATAATGTATAGTTCAATGATTAGAATCCTACTATGTGTGACAAAATAAAGACCAAACATTAATCAAATAGTAGGATTGGTTGCACGATTTCAAGTTGCACCAAAAGAAACTCATGTGCAAGAAGTAAAAATGATATTGAAATATATAAAGGGCATCTTGGACTTCGCCTTATGGTACTCAAGAGGTGAATATTTTACTCTGACAACATAAAAAGACACATATTGGGAAGGTAGTGTTGATGATAGAAAAAATACAAGTCTTCAGTCTTTCTATCTATAGTAGAATCCGAGTATATTGAGGCAACAACATGTTGCACGCAAGTTCTCTAGATGAAGCAAACATTGTAGGATATCAAGGTAGAATATGATCAACCAATCTCAATCATCTGTGATGACACAAGTGCAATCAAAATTTCAAATAATCTTATTATGCACTCAAAGACGAAGCATATTCCCGTCAATTACCACTTCCTAATAGAAAAGGTAACCGAACAAAGTGTCAAGCTAGAATACATTGCCACCAAGGAACAAGTTGTGGATATTTTTACCAAACACCTTTCTAGAGAAAAAAATGAATATCTGAGACAAAATATGGGAGTGATATCCCTCTCATCTCGTTAGTAAAGAAGCATAGCTCAGGGGGAGAATTCATTTTCCATTGATTTCAAAGGGGGATAATTACATATAGGGGGAGAGTTGCAAACAGGGGCAGAGCTATAGACAGGGGGAGAAAAATTACATATAGAGGGAGAGTTGCAGGAAAGGAGGAATTCTTTCTATTTATGGAGGATTACATGTTTTTTAGTACAGGGTTGTCATCAATGACAAAGGGGGAGATTTTTGAATAAATTATTGTCACTTATTTCAAAGATAAGTATTCAAATACAAATATTCAAAGGAAATTTGAATTTAAGAAATACAAAATGGAAGTGGATTAGAAATGAAGTTACATGAAAGTGGATTAAATATGAAGTTACGTGAAAGTGGATTAAATATGAACATATGCAAAAGTGGATTAAATACAAAGTTACGTGAAAGTGGATTAAATATGAAGTTATGTGAAAGTGGATTAAAAAGTAAAAGTGGATTAAACATGAAGTTATGTGAAAGTGGATTAAAAAATAAAAGTGAATTAAAAATTGAAAGTGGAGTAAAAGTGCACATGGTATTTGCACATAGTTTTAAAACCCATGGTGGTATTTTTCCCATGGTATCTTGAAAAGTAAATTAAAAAAGGGAAAATTAATTATTTATTTAATTAAGGTCGTGTCTTTTCAAATGTACATGACTTTTCATTTAGAGTTAATGGTAAAGTATAAAATGTGAAGAGGAATCTAAGAAAGAGTGTGACGGTGAAGAGCGGAAATGTAATATTTACATATGAGAATAGAATATGAGAAAATATTGAATATTATTTAAAACTAAGAGAGTGTCGAAGTATGTGAAGATACAACTAATAGATCTTGTGAAAGAAGGAGTGAGAGCCGAGAAGATCTAAAGAAAGTAGAAGGAGTGAATGTTGAGCTGATCTAGTGAATGCAGAAGTAGCGAGCGCATAGTAGATCTAGCAAAATCAGAAGTAATGAGCACAAAGTAGATCTTATGAAAGAAGAAGTAACGAGCGTAGAGAATATTTGGTGAAGACAAAAGCAGCAAGAAGACTAGTGAAGGAAATGCATATGAATAACTTATAAACTTGTAAGTAGGTAGGTGCCTACAAAACAAAGATTTATAGGGATTGGTATCTCCAGTAGGTCGGTTCCTACAAACAACAGAGGGGATCAATGTCTCCAGTAGGTCATTTCCTACAAATAATAGAGGGGATCGATGTATCAAATAGGTTTGTGCCTACAAGAAACAAAGGGGGTCAGTTTCTCTAGTAGGTTGGTTCCTAGAAACATTTGTAACAATAGGTTCGTGCCTACAAATTTATAAAAATAAGTTTTGTGGTTTTCTCTCAAAAAGGTTTCCATGTAAAATATTGTCTTCTAGTTGTTATATTTATGTGATTTCTTCATTATGGTTTATGAATGTTAAAAAAAAATGAATATCCTTATACTAATTCACCCCCCCCTCTAATTATAAGTGTGTGCTCAACCTATCCCCATTCAAAGACCAAGGATACCTTGTAAAGGTCCTTTGTGGTAGTTAATACGTTATTATTGGACCTATATGCCTAGAATATTCCTTTAGGATATCAATCTTTGGTTTCCTTGCTTGATCATGTAAAAGGACCCAAGACCCATACTCAATGCTCAAAATATTCTGATGATGCCCATATCCCCACCTGAAGGCCAAATATGTTGATGTTGGTAGAATCAAACGAGTATTTCCACACATGTATAAGTGTCTAGATGTGTGGAAGTCATCCAAATCCTTCTACCTTGATACTTTAATTTAATTAAAGTAATTATTAAAGTAAAGTGATTTTATTGGTGAGTTGAGTTTTATTTAAAGAAATGTTTTAATTATCATTAGTGAATTAAATACTAGTCATTGATCTCAAGTGAGGTGAGAAGTAATATCATCCATCAATCACTTTGAATATTGGGGTTAGGTCATAACTCAATCTTATAAAAGAAAGGTTAAGGTGAAGGAAGAAGATCATCTTGGATTCAGTGAAGGATCATCTAGTTCCTCACCTATCAGAGAAGAATATGGCCAAAGAGATGTTTGATGCCTTGGTAGGTTTATTCCATAGCACTAACATGAATAGGAAGATGGTCTTAAGTGTTGATTTTTCATAAGAGATGATAATGTATGTGAAGATATTATTACAATGATGAGTTTTCCATATATATAGAAAATATGGTGACCATCTACGAAAGGATGCATCCCTTGGATAATAAATAACTACATATTTCTTATATATATATATATACTTTGTATTATAAATATCATGTCATATATTATATGATATTCTATATATATATATATATATATATATATATATAGAAGAATGTCTTCCCGATGTTGTTCAAACATCAACACTCCCTCTCAATGAGGGAGACATTCTTCATCACGCAAAATCTTGTCTCTGAAGTATACAAACTTTAAACACTCCCTCTTAACTAGGGAGGTATTATTTGTTGCCACACGAGCTCATCGGATATCCATAGTACAAAATGAATTCACATCCAATGCATCCAAGGCCCGTGGGTAGCTCTCAAATAGCTTCAACATGTCACCATGACATCCACTACCCCACAATGCATATGTACCTCATCATGTGCACCTCTATGAATTCACATCCAATTCATCCAAGGCATGTGGGTAGCTCTCAAATAGCTACAACATGTCCCCAGGACATCCACTACCCCACAATGCATCTATACCTTGTCACGTGCACCCCTATGACTTCAAAACCAATGCATCCAAGGCATGTGGGTATATCTCAAATAGCTACAACAAGTCCCTAGGACATCCACTACCCCGCAATGCATATGTACCTCGTCACTCCCTTTGAAGAGGGACCACGCCAAGCTATCTCTCTTATTTTCTTGGGCCTTCCTGTGAGGGAGTTAAGCTTAGTCCGACTTTGATACCATGTTGATCTTTCAGAAGAGATGATAATGTATGTGAATATATTATTACAATGATGAGTGTTCCATATATATAGAACATATGGTGACCATCCATGAAAGGATTTGTCCCTTGGATAATAAATAACTACATATTTATTATATATATATTTATACGTTGTATTATAAATATCATGTCATATATTATATGATATTATATGTATATATATATGGAAGAATGTCTTCCCAATGTTGTTCAAACATCAACATTAAGAAATAGAATCAGATCAGTGCATATGTCTAGAGATAAAAATGTTACCAGTTATTTCATGAGGATCACTCAGGTGCATGATCATATTGTATCCATAGGGGAGAAACAAAGAGAATAGAGCTTGTGAATGTGGCATTGAATGGTATTCCCAATTCTTGCGAACAATTTTTCAAGGGATTTTACGCTCGATAACATCTCCTTGATTACATCTAGGAAGAGACTAGAGATGAGTCTAAGAGAAGAAATCAGGGCAGTAGTGATGAGAACTTGTCTCTTGTCAGTAAGAAATAAAATGGAAAAGGAAAGAGTTCAAAAAAGAAGGGTTACAGTGTTGGATGATCATCATTGCCAGGGAAGAAGAAGGACTTGAGTAAAATCAAGTGTTTATCATGTCATAAGAATGGACATTATGCATCTCAGTGTCTAGAGAAGAAGAAGGGAAAAGGAAATATGCAGACAACATCAACATAAACACAACTAGATGAGTTTGCAACAAAGTTTGAGAAGTATTTCTCACTAGTTTCTTTCCTTTCTACTAGAACAACTACCAGGAGTGTGTGGTTCTCGGATAGTGATTCACCTCGTCATATGACAAAAGCATGGGAGCTATTTAGTATTCTGACTGAGAGGGAATCATATGTTCATGTGCATCTTAGTGATGATGCCAAGTATGCAATGAAGGGAGAGGGAAAAGTTTCATTCTGTCTTGAGTCAGAAGGTTCATTTGATGGCCAAGATGTGATTTACATACTAGGAATGAAGAATAATTTTCTCTTAGACAAGAAGGGTAGCAATGATGGAGGATCATCACTACCAAAGAATAATAATTACTTGAGTAATATCAAGTTATTTTCATTTCATAAGAATGGACATTATCCATCTCAGTGTCCAAAGAAGAAGAAGGGAAAAAGAAATATTTAGACAACATCAACAAAGACACAACTAGATGAGTTTCAAACAAAGTTTGAGAAGGATTTCTCAATAGTTTCTTGTCTTTCTACTAGCACAAATACCAAGAGTGTGTGGTTCTTAGACAATGGTGCATATTGTCATATGAGAGAAGCATGGGAGATATTTAGAATTCTAATGAAGAGGGAATCAAATGTTCATGTGGAGCTTGGTGATAATGCCAAGTATGCAGTGAAGGGAGAGGGAAAGTTTCATTCCATCTTGAGTCAGGAGGTTCGTTTGATGCCCAAGATGTGCTTTATGTCCTAAGACTGAAGACAAATTTTCTCTCAGACTCAGCCATGGAGGAAAGGGGTTTTTCTATTAATTTTTAGAGAGGGAAAGTACTCATACATCAAAATAAATCTATCCCAGAAACAATAGTGGTTGTTGGGGTTAGAGAGAGAACTTTATACAAGTTGCAGGGAAAGCATGTTCAATATTTTGTACATGATAGTGACAACCTATGTTAGCTATGGTACGGTAGGTTAGGAAACCTATAATACAGGGAATTGATTATTATGAGGGGTATTGTTATAGTTCTTATAGAGTTCAGTATTGAGAAACAGGGAGTGTGCAGAGGGTGTGCACTTGGAAAGAATGTCAAGGCTTCTTTCCCGAGAAATGAGAGTAGGTCCAAGGGGATCTTGGATCTTATCCATTCAGATGTGAGTGGGTCGATGTGAGTAGCATCAGTGTAGGGATCATCATACTATGTGACATTCATTGATGATTTTCCAAGAAAACCTAGATCTTATTTATAAATACCAATGATGATCTCTTCAATTGGTTTCACAAGTTTAGAGCTCAGGTGGAGAACCAGATAGGGAATAATATCAAGGTCTTGACGTCGAATAACGGGGGAGAATACACCTCCAATGACCTCAAGGATTTTTGGAAGGGTGTAGGGATCAATAGGGCACTGAAACTCTCATACAATCATCAACAAAATGGGGTTGAAGAGAGAAAGAATTGGTCCATCATTAGTTATTCCAGGGCTATGATACATGACCAGGAGTTGCCCATGTTTATTTGGGAAGAGGCTTGTAACACGACGGTGCATGTGTAGAACAGGAGTCCTCACAGGATATAGGGAAACATTACTTCAGAGGAGGAATTCTCAGGGGTGAATCCAGAGGTAGGACATTTGAGGATCTTTGGTTGTCTAGTCTACATCCATGTTCCTTTGGAGAAGAGGAAAATTTTGGATCCTTCAAGACAAAAGGGTATATTTTTGGGTTAATGAGACCTAAAAGGATCACAAGATATTAATTCCATTGTAGAGGAAGACAATTTTGAGAAGATATGTTAAGTTCGAGGAGAAATTGGCATCTAGGAGATCTCAGGAGTCATCAATAGTGATAAAGGACAAGGAGAAACAAGCTCTAAAGGATGAGAAATGGTCAACAAATTAGACTTTAGGTGGGGAGGAAGAGTTATCCCCTTCCATTTATGTCAGGAGACCCAAGTGGCTATGACATACATTGAGGGATGTTGGTGAGGCTCCTAGGAGTGCATTCAGAGAGTGTAGGCCTCAAAGGAATTTTCTGAACTACATGGAACTTATTAGTAGCATCATTGATGTTGAGCCTTCCATTTTGGAGGAAGAAACAAATCGATAGATTTGGAGGGATGAAATGGTACATGAGTACACCTCTATTATGAGGAATGATGTTTGGGACATAGTTCCTAGACTAGAGGGGAAGTCAGTTGTGAGTTCCAAGTGGCTCTACAAGATCAAGCATGCTACAAATGGTAGCATGAATAAGTTCAATGCGATGTTTATGGTGAGATAGTTCTCCCAGAAAGATGAAGTGGACTACGAGGAGACATTTTCTCCAATCGTAAGGTATTCTTCTATTTGATTTGTTATTTATATTGCTTCAGTTATGAGGTAGAGGATACATCATATGGATGTGAAAACAACTTTCCTCAATGGGATCATTGAGGAGGAAGTATACATAGAGAAACCTCAGGTATTTGAGGTACATGGGAGGGAGTCTCATGTGTGTAGGATTAATAAATCCTTGTATGGACTCAAACATGCACCCAGGGTGTGGTATTTCGGGATTGAAGGATACTTGCAATTTATGGGATTTACCAAGAGTGAGGTGAATCCTAACTTGTACTTCATACTTGTTGGGGCAGATCCACTCATATTGGTTATGTAAATATATGATTTGTTTTTCACAGGTGCAGAGGACCTTATTGAAGGGTGCAAAGCATATTTAGCTATTGATTTTCAAATGAAGTATGTTGGCTTGATGCATTATTTCTCGGGGCTACATGTATGGCAGGTATCAAGGGATATATTCCTTGGACAAGTGAAGTATGTAGTTGAGATCTTGAGGAGATTCAAGATGGAGGACTGTAGACCTATGGATACACCTATGGTAACCAATCTGAAGAAGGTTGTCACTTTAGATTCAGAGTTGGTGGATCCCATGATATACAAGCAACTAATAGGATCCTTGATGTATTTGTTCAATATCAGGCTAGATATATGTTTTTTCATGAACAACTTGAGTCAATTCATGATGGAGTCAAGGTGGGTGCATTGGATAACAGAAAAGTATGTGCTCGGGTACTTGAGAGGTACAATGGAGTATGGATTGAGGTATATTGGAGGATATGGAGTGAAGCTGCAAGGATATTCAAACTCAGATTGGGCAGGGAGTGCAATAGATAGAAATATCACCTCAGGTTGTTGATTACATGGTTTGGTAGGAATCAAACTTCTGTAGCAATCAGTTCAACATAGGAAAAGTATGGCAATGAGTATGGCTAGAAAATTATTTACATGTTTATTTTATTACGAGTTGGATCCTACAATGATATACTATGATAATCAAAGTTGTATCAAACTCTCATAGAATCTAGTATTTCATGATAGGTCCAAGCACATAGAGATCAGATATCACTTCATCTGATATAGGATCCAGAAGGGAGAAGTGAAGTTTCAATATATTTCCACAGATGAGAAGGTTGCAGATATTTTGACCAAACCCTTGGTTAAAGGGAAGTTTGTGTTTTTCAGAGACAAACTTAGAGTGGTGCAAAATACCTTCCTCGCTAAGAGGGATTGTTGACGTTGGTAGAATAAGATAGGTATTTCCACACAGTTCTAAGTTTCTAGACCTGTGGAAGTCATCCAAAGCCTTCTACCTTGAGACTTTACTTTAATTAAAGAAATTATTAAAGTAAAGTGTTTTTATTAGTGATTTGAGTTATATTTAAATAAATTATTTACTTAGCATTAGTGAATTAAACAATAGTCATTGATCTTAAGTGAGGTGAGAAGTAATCTCAGTCGTCAATTACTTTGGAGGTTAGGGTTGGGTCATAACTCAATCTTATAAAAGCAAGGTTAGGGTGACAGATGAGACACCTTTTGATACAAATAGATTGGATCACAAAGGACTATGATTCAAGGAGATATTCAATAGGTGGAGAAGGACTTCCATCTAGAGATCTAGGACAATGGAAGAGAGAGAAAGTATGAAACAGAAGGATCAGTCGCCAAAGGACAGTGTAGTTATTTTGGTATAGGTCATGTAGTGAGCGCAAGTTTTAGCATATAGGTCATGCAGATAATGCAAGTATTATGTTACAAGCTACACACAACAGCGTGGGTATCAGCGTAAAAGTCATGTTGTAACCATATATGATCATAAAACAATTTCGGAAACATATCATCCAGTCAGGTTTTGATGTACTTTGTATCTTTTCTAATTGGTCCATTTTCCCAGTAAGGGATCCCTTGTAAGATTTGAAGTTATTTTAATGATAAGCTTAGTTGATGAGAAGAATATATTTGTGTATTGTGGTTGGTATTTTTGGTTTCCAGTAATGCTTCTGCTATCTTTATTTGAGTTGAATATTCTAGCAGTATATTTTTTTTTTGTGAGATGCTAATTTGATTTATAACAAGGAAATCACTAGATAAAAATATACCTAGTGTTGGAGTAAGATATTTCAACAAAAGATACCCTAAAGAGTCATTTATGGTGGTTTGATGTGTCATTAATGAACCTTGAACCCTAGAATCTACCTAAAACCTCAAGAAGTTGGGTGTGGTGGTTTGGGGTGTTGTTTTTTTCTTTAAATGCCTAGAATATTTCTTTATGGGGTAAGGCATGGGTGTCCTCCATCAATCATATCAAGGCATTGAAACCCATGCTTAATTCTCAAAACCTTATGAAGGCAGTGATATCCTTTATCAAAGGAAAAGGTTACTCTCAAGAGGTCATGTGTGGTGCTTCGAAGAATTTTTCATGGATGTGGATTCCTAAAATATTCCTTTATGGCCTAGGGCATGGATTTCTTCCCTATATTATTTGCAGGGCCTTGAGACACACACCTACTACTCAAAACCACCTAATGTAACCTAAATCCACAATCATAGGAAAAGGATGCCCTCAAGAGGCCATGTGTGGTTTTTCAAGCCATCCTTATTGGCCCTATATGGATAAAATATTCATTTAGAGCCTAAAATGTTTCCTCTTATGGCCATGTCCAAGGCCCTAAGACCCATACCTAGAGTTGAAAAATGATATTGGTACCTATACACCTAACTAGAGGAAAAGGATTCCCTCGAGAGGTCATTTGTGGCATTTCAAAGTGTCATTCTTCTCCCTAGAATCCTAGAAACTTCATTTAGGATATAACTCTTGGGTCTATTCTCCTAACCATATCTAGGTTCTAGAGACTCACATTTAATGTTAAAAACCTCATAATGTTGACTATCCTTGTCTAGAGACTAGGATACCATGGAAAGGTCCTCTGTGGTGTTTCAACATGTATTTCTTGGCCCTATATGACTAGAAGCTTCTTTTGGGACTTAAGGCATGTTTTTCCTCCCTCAATCATGTTAAAGGACCCAAGACCCATACCCAGTGCTCTAAAATATCCTAATGATTCCAATATCCCTAATTTAAGTCCAAATATTACATTGAGAGGTCATGTATGATGGTTTAAGTTTCCATTGATGAACCTTGATCCTTAGAAGTTACCTCTAGATCCTAATGCCAAGCTTCCTCCATTGACCATGTTTAATTCCTAGACACTCGTACCTAGTGCTGAAAATATCCTAATGGTTTCCATATCCATTCTCAAAGGCCAAGGATACCCTTGAGAGATTCAGATCATGTGTGGTTGTTTGAGGTGATATTCTTAGCATTGGATGCCTAAAAGTTTTCTTTAAGGCCTAAGGCTAGGGTTTCCTCCCTCGACCATGTTCAAGGCCATGTGACCCAAATCTAGTGCTAAAAACATTTTAATAGAACCCATATCCCCTCTTAAAGGAAAAAATTCCCATAGAAAGGTTCTATGTGGTGGTTGAAGTCCTCATTCATGTCCCTTCACCCTTATAAAATTTCCTATAGAGCCTGAGGCCTAAGTTTCCTCCCCAACTATGGTCAAGGCAATTCAACTCACATGTAGAGCTCAAAACCTTCTAATGGTGCCCATATCCAAACTAAGAGGGGGATTATACTCTTGAGAAATTAGGTGTGGTGGTTTGAGGCGTTTTTCTTAGAGCTAGATGCCTAGAAGCTTACTTTAGGTCCTAAGGCTTGATTTTCCTCCCTTGACCATTTCTAACACCCCATGACCCATAATTATTGCTCAAAACCTTCTAATTGTGTCCATATTTCAATTCAAAGGATAAATATCCCATAGAGAGGTCATATGTGGTGGTTTGAGGACTCATTTATGGCTCTTGATCCATATAAGCTACTTTTTAGGCCTAATGCACAAATTTCATCACATGTCCTTGATCCAAGCCTTTAGACCGATACCTACTTCTCAAAAAACCTTTATGGTGCTAATATTCCCAGTAAGAGGAAAATAATACACTTGGGAGGTCATGTGTGTGGGTTTGAGGTGTTTTTCTTGGCCCTGGATGCATGGAATATTCCTCTGAGGCATAAATAATAGGTTTCCTCCCACCACCATGTTGAGGACCCCTTGACCCATAACTTGTGATCTAAAATTGTAATGGTGCACATAACTCCACTAGGATGCCAAATTTCCCCTCTAGAGTTCATGTGTTATTCTTGGGATTTTATTCCTATAATCTTCATTTATGGCCTAATACATGGGTCCNCCCCCCCCAACTAGTTGGGGCCCCAAGACCCAAACCTAGTTTTAAAAACTTCACAATATCATCAATATCCCCACTTGAATGGTAAGGATATGCTTAATAGGTCATGTGTGGTGGATGAAGGAGTCATTCTTGAACCTTGATGTTTATAAGCTTCCTTTATGGTGTAATGCCTATGTTTCCTCCTTCAATGATCTCTAATGCCCAAATATTCATGTACCTAGTATAAAAAATATCATAATGGCACTCATATCCCTAATCGAAGGAAAGGATAACCTTGAGAGGTCTTGTGTGGTGGTTCAAAGTATTTTTCATAGCCATGTATTTCAAAAATATTATTTTAGGATCCAATGACCATGTTTCCTCCCATGACCATGTCAATGGCCTCAAGACTCATAACAAGTTCTCAAAATATTCTAACGATACCTATATCCCTACTTGGAAGAGAAGGATTCCCTCGGGATATCCTATGTGTTAGTTTGAGTCATTTTTATTTTCCCTATATGTTTAGAATATTCCTTTAAAACCTAAGTCTTGGGATTCCTTCAAAAACCATGTCCAAGTCCCTAAGACTAATACATAGTGTTGAAACTTTCTCAATGTCACTAATATACCATTAGGATATCATTAGAAAGTCATGTGCGGTGGTTTGAGGTGTTGGTCTTGGACCTTGATACCTAGAAGCATACTTTATATCTTAAGGCCAAGTTTCCTTCCCTTACCATGTCAAGGACAAGACCCCAATATCAATACCTAATGCTCAAGTCCTCCTAATGTCACTAATATACCCACTTGGAGGTGAAGGATATATATGGAAAACATTTTAGTCATAATAGCATGTGCATGTTCTAGGAACACACACACACTTTAGAATGTGCATGCACTCTAGAACATGAAAAAATTCTTATAACATGTCCACATTCCTTTGATTCTGTTTTTTTGGCAGGATTAACAAATCCAAAATACATGTTTGCTATCTTGTTTTGTTAAGAACCAAATATCAAAATAGCATAAAAAACTTCATAATAAGTACTCAACACCTTGACAAAGAGATAATTTCATATAATAAGCCTCTTCAAGGGGGAAACCTCCTTATACACCACATAAATGTACAAATAAAAGATGATTCCAAATGAAAAGGTCTCCTTGGTATATATAGGAGATTATGAGGTACAATTACAACTAATGGACCCAAGCTGACATAAATAAAATAACAATACTAATGTGATATGCCCCAATTAAGGGGTAATGTGCCATTATTTAGGGCTTAACATGCCCCACCCCTTCAGAAAAGTGTTGTCTACAATGCTTGAGTAATTATGGATGCTTCTGTATAAAAGACTCATCTTCCCAAGTGGAATCTTCAGCAGGTAGTTTCCTCCACTTAATGAGATACTATGAAATGGATCTATTCCTCAAATGGCTCTATTCTTGTGTCAATGATAGCTTCAAGATCCAATATGATTTTTCCTTCCTCGTCAAGTTCTGGAAATATAGTTTGAACTAGGATCTTGTCACCTATAACCTTCTTTAAGAATGAAACATGGAAAACTAGGTGTACTCGCGAAGATGCAGGCAACTCCAATTTGTAGGCCATAGTACCAATATTTTGTAACACCTTATAAGGGCCATAGTACTTTGGTGATAATTTATTATCCTTATTAGCTTGCTTGAGGGGCATCTGTTTGTATGGTTGTAGTATTAAAAATACCCAATCCCCTACTTCAAAACGTATTTCACTACGATGTTGATCTGCTTGTTGTTTCATGTGATTTTGTGCCATGGTCAGGTTGTCCTTTAAGAGTTGTAGAACTTGTTGTTGATGCTTGATGTGATCTTCCACTTCTTGAACCTTAAATTTTTATTTTAGAGAAGAAGTGATGTAAGGTTGGTGATATCCATAGAGTGCCATAAATGGTGTCATTTTTGTTGCATTATGAAAGGAAGTGTTATACCACCATTTTGCCAAGGGTAACCACTTGAACCATTGTGTTTCTTTATTAGAGACAAAGCAACGAAGGTAGACTTCCAAACATTTTTTCATTATCTCGGTTTGTCCATAAGATTGAGGATGATAAGATGAGCTATGAGCCAATTGAGTACCCAAACAAGAAAATAATTTTGTCCAAAAATGTCCAGTGAAGATGGGATCTCTGTCACTTACAATAATCTTTGGGCTTCCATGTAGATTTTGAACTGTCTCCATGAATGTAGTGGCAACTATACTGGATTTGAAAGGATGAGAGAGTGCAAAAAATTGTTTGTATTTGGTCACTCTATTAAAAATCACCATGATGACACTCTTTCCTTCAGACTTCAGTAACCCTGTGATGAAATCCATGGAAACCTCCTCCCAACACTAATTTGGGATGGATAATGGTTGTAAAAGACCTGGGGTCTTAATTGTTTCCACCTTATTTTTTTGTCAAACAAAACATTCTACCACAAACCTTTGAACATTAGTTTTAACGCCATCCCAAAAAAAATCGTTCTTGACCCTATGGTAGGTTTTCAAAAATCCCGAGTGCCCTCCTACCAGAGAGGTGTGCAATTCCAAGAGTAACTTTTGTTTGAGTTGGGAGTTCTTACATAAATATAAGTGATCTTTGTACAATAGTGAATCATTTTCTATGTAAATGTATCTGATGCACTGGAATCCTACTGCAACCTTTGAATGAGAGCCCACACGTTTTCGTTATTCTTCCATTCATCCCTCACTTCTATTATCCAATCGGGTTGAATGATCGAGATAGCACAAGGAAGGGCCTCAACATCTTCATCCTTTCTTGAGAGTGCATCTGCCACAACATTTTTCTTTCCTTTTTTGTAGATGATTTCAAAATCATAACCCAACATCTTGGTCACCCATTTTTGTTGTTCTTCTGAAGATAGTGTTTGTTCCAAGAAGTGTAAGACTATCATGATCTGTTTTGACCTTGAAGTTCCTTCCTATTAGGTAAGGGATCCATTTCTTCAATTCATGTAGTATTTCCATCGTTTCATTCTCATAAATGGGTTTGTGTAATTCATTTCCTTTGAGTGGCCTACTTTCAAAAGCAATGGGCCTTCCTTATTGCATTAGAACAACACCAATGCCATTTCTCGAGGCATCACATTCCACAATAAAGGTTTTTGTGAAGTCTAGTGTGGTCAAGAAAATATCTTTGCACATTGTTAGGGAACTGACCTCCCTAATCCCTCACATAGGTATAATAATATATTTCCATGTAATAAAGTCCATTATTAATAAGGCCTAGCAATAAGGAAGAATAATCCAAATGTAAGAAGACCTAATAGAATCTTACACTTCTAGAAGGATCTTTCTCTAGATTAATCTTTTGGATAGACATATTTAGTACAAATAGGAGTAGAGGGTATGATAAGTTTTTTCTTGGATATTATTGTAATAGAGCTCTGCTCTGCTGGAGGTTTCCCCCTCGAAGAGGCAAGTGAACATTGCTATCATTAATCAAGGTGCTCTTTCTGGTGTTATTATGGTATTATTATGGTATTATTCTGATATTGTTATGGTTATAACATTGTTGTTCTGCCATTTCTAGATGAAATATTTATGTTCTGCATACTATTTTATATCTGGAATACTACAAGTGGTATCAGAGCACCTTCCTTGGAAGAAAATTGTGGGTTAATTTTTTTCAGGGTAGAGACGTATTCTGACGTCTTAAATCTACATAGATATGTTGTTACACGCATAAACCCATGGTTAAGGAGTCATACACGCAGGAAATACAAGTGGTACTTAAGTGCACATCTATTGGCCACCCTTGTAACCCCTGTTTGTACCCCTTCGACTGGTAGCACATCAAACAACACCTATATATGGATTGGCCTATATCTCTCGAAGCCCTCCATAGATAAACTGATCGGTCACCTAACTATTATAGTGCCATCGAGAACAACACTCGGGAAGATACTCTCTGGTACCTGGGTAGTCGGGCAGTATGGCTAAGGGCACAGTCTAGCCTTCTTATTTGGTGCCCTGAGATATTGGGTCGAGTACTACTGTTGGAATCCGCACGTATATCAAAGAGATATAGCACAGGGAAAACCCTTGTCTGTAGACACCCTATATACCCTAACCCTTGGGATGGAAACAAAAAAAAAATAGAATGGAAAAGATCTATTGCCACGCAATTGTGCCTCCTGCATTCGGGTTGCAAAATTACTACACATTTCTTCCTGTTAAGAATTTGGGCATTTCAACACTACAATATTCTTCATATCGGAGTATAACTTCACAGGAGTAAAAAAAAATGATTTTGGATCCTGTTGGCACCATTATTTGATCCCTATCTAGTTGGATTCCTCTCTTCTCCCTTATCGCAATCATACCTATCATTTTTCAGCAAAAAATATTTCCTGTGGACCCGACGCCCTTCCAACACCCTTATTTGGGCCTTACCCCTTTGGATTCCCCTCATCTCCCTAATCGTCATGATAAACTTCACCCATAACCCATTTTCTCTATGGTCCCACCCATCCCTTTTTGTTTTCCCTCTTCATCATGGCCCACACCTGTAGCCAAGACTTGGAAGTTCGCTTCAATTCCTTGTCCTCTAATTTCATAGAGACCTAACAGGAAGTGTGGAAGCTCGGTGCCAATTTTTCCACCATCAATAAAAACATGCATTCCTCCATAGATGCTAGTTTTTCCACCTTCAATAAAAAATGCATTCCTCTATAAATGCCAAAATGGAAACCATCAAACAGGACCTCGCTACACAACTTACATCCTTCACTACCATGATCTATACCAAGTTGAATATCCCTGTAGATCTTCCCTCCTCTGACCCACCTTTGCACTCCAAAGGTGAAACTTCCTCTAATTCCAAGACCTTTCAGCCCCATCACTTTCAGTGTGACCTACTCCTCCCGCGTGTGGATGTGACCAAATTTGATGGCTCAGATCCCACTGGTTGGGTAACTCAAATGGAACATTATTTCTCTTTGTATGGCATTACATATGAATTGGCCAAAATATAGTATGGTGTTCTCCATCTAGATCAAGAATGTTGGTAATGGTGGCAATGGAGAACAAATGCCCTCCAAGGGTATTTGGCTTGGACACAATTTGTGGCAGAGATTTATGAATGCTTTGACACTGACACCAACCATTTAGGCCATTTGAAAAATTTGAAACAATTTGGAACAGTGGAAGACTTTATATCCAATTTTGAGAGATTGGATTTCTGTACAGAGGGCATGTCTGATGTTTTTTTATGAGAATGTTTTATCAGTGTCCTCAAGGATGAGATTCGGTCCCATGTCTTCACGGCTCGGCCTCAGATTTGGGTGAAATCTACTAAAAGAGATAAGGAAGCACAACAAGTTGTCTCTTCTCAAATCCAAATACCCTCCTTTATTCCCCGCCATAAGCCAATCACTCCCACTCCTCCTTGCACTCCACTAAAGATCCAGAAATTGACCTAGGAAGAAATGGTTGGATGCCAACTCAAAGGCCTTTGTTATAATTGTGATGAAAAATATTTTCCTAGGCACAAGTGTAAGGAAAAAAATCTTTTTATGGCCATATCCGAGGATGTTTCAGAAGACGATGTCAAGGCCCCCCCCTGTGGCTGAGTCACCTGAACCCACTAACATGACCCCACTCTCCAACCCTCCCGAATTTGAACTGGTCATTTCCCTGAATGCTCTCACGGGGTTCTCTGCTCCCCAAAACCTCAAGCTAATTGGTTACATTAAGCATCGGAAGGTCATCATCCTTGTTGACAATGGAAGCACCCATAATTTTATTCATCCCCGCATTGCCCAAGAAACTAATTTCTATATTCATGTAGTCAATAATTTTCAAATCATGATTCCCAATGGCGGGTCCATGAAATGTGGGGGGCGTTGTGAAAATGTGTGTATCCAAATTGGTCAGTACCACATGAAATATCATATGTTTTCTATCGACATGGGTGGTTGTGACATTGTGTTGGGTGTGGAATGGCTAAGGACTCTGGGTCCCATTCTCATGGATTCTAAGGAATTAACCATGCAATTCAACTAGGAGGGCCAACAATATACGTTCCAAGGCATCACCGCCAGTTCCCTGGACATCATCCGTTCCCATCGCATGGAAAAGCTCCTCAAAAAAGGTCATTCTATTATTATTGCACAACTCCATGCCATTCACGCCACTGAGACACCCTCTGTGTCGCGGGACCTCCAATCCATCCTCTCCAAACATCAAGTTTTTTTTCCACTCCCCAGGGACTTTCTCCTTCCCATGGTGTTCATGATCATTCCATTCCCCTTATCCTCAGCATCCTTCCTCCCAATGTTCATCCCTATTGTCATTCCTTTTCCCAGAAAAATTAAATTGAGAAAATTGTTCAAGAATTGCTCACCGCAGGTGTTATTCATTCTAGTATGAGCCCCTACTCTTCTCCTGTGGTCATGGTCCTTAAGAAATAAGGCTCTTGGTGCATGTCTCCTGAATTCCACACCCTCAACAAACTCACCATCAAATACAAATTTCCCATTCCTATCATTGATGACCTCTTGGATGAATTGAGTGGTGCCCAATTATTTACTAAACTTGATCTTCGTTCTTGATACCACCAGATATGTATGAACGAGGATGACATTCCTAATACTACATTTCAAACTCATGAGGGCCACTATGAGTTTTTGGTCATGCCCTTTGGCTTGTGTAATGCTCCCTCAACTTTCCAAAGCCTCATGAATCATGTATTCCATCCTTTTCTCCATGATTTTGTCTTAGTTTTCTTTGATGATATCCTCATCTATAGTAAAACCTGGACATCCCATCTTGCTCATGTGGATCGAGTTCTACATCTACTCTCTCAGCACCAACTTTTCCTCAAACAATCTAAATGTGTTGATGGCTCCTCAGAAGTCGAGTACTTGGGTCATAGTGTTGGAAAGGAAGGTGTTGAGGTGGATCCTAAGAAGATTGAAGCTATGCAGGATTGGCCTCACCCAAAGACTCTCAAAATCTTGCATGGATTTATGGGTTTAACGAGATATGATTGCAAGTTTGTTAAGAATTATGTAAATATTATGGAACCTCTCACTACTCTCCTTAAAAAGAATTCTTTCACTTGGAATCCATCAGCTGATCAGGCTTTTCAAACCTTGAAGGCGACCATGTGAACCACTCCAGTCTTGGACCTTCCTAATTTCACAAAGACCTTTGTCCTAGAATGTGATGCTTCCAGGAGAGGAATTGGAGCAGTCCTTATGTAAGAGGGCCAGATTTTGGCCTTTACCGATAAACAATTGTTAGAGCGACATTTGGGCCAATCAATATATGAAAAGGAAATGTTGGTTATTTTTCATGCAGTGGATCTTTGGCACCCTTATCTATTGGGGCAACGCTTCCAAATTAAGACAGATCATCAAAGCTCAATTATTTTCTAGAACAATGCCCTTCCTCCCTGGATCAACAAAAATGGGTGACTAAGCTCTTTGGATATGATTATGAGATCATTTACAAGAAATTAAAAGACAATGTGTTTGATGATGCACTTTCAAGGAAATATGAAGGTGAATGGTCCCTTTTTCCCCTCTCCTTCGTTATACCAGATTGGCTCCAAGATGTTCACTAGGAATGGCTACAAGATCCCAAACTTTCACATCTAATCCAACAATTGTAGGCCAATTCTCCAGTTTCCCCAGAGTACTCTTGGCACAATGATGATCTTTTCTACAAAGGTCATTTGTATTTAAGTAAACATACACAATTTAAATCCACGGTACTTTCTGAGATTCATGCTACACCCACAGTTGGGAACTTCAGGTTTACCAAAACTTATGACCGGGACAAATGTTATTTTTTCTGGGATGGTATGAAATAGGATGTTCACAATTTTTTGGGAAAATGTGATGTTTGTCAACGCCACAAGGGAGAAACAATCAAATCTCCTGGCACACTACAACCACTTATGATTCCACTTGTTATTTGGAGGGATATCTCTATGGATTTTATTGTGGGATTACCTAAATCGGGCAATAAATCAGTGATCGTGGTGGTCGTTGATCGTTTTTCCATGTATTCTCATTTATGTGCTCTTCAACACCCATTTACCACCTCCATTATGGCTCAAATTTTCATGGATCAGGTCTTCAAGCTTCATGGCATGCCTCATTCTATTGTTTTTTATTGAGACCCCACTTTCACCAACAATTTTTGGCAAGAACTATTCAGGCTATAGGGCACCCAATTGCATCTCAGCACAGCTTATCATCCCCAGAGTGATGGTCAAACTGAAGTTGTCAACAAGTGTTTGGAAACATATTTGAGGTGTTTTGCATTAGAAAGGAAAAATCAATGGGCTCATTGGTTACCACTAGCTGAATGGCAGTACAACACTTCTTACCATACAGCTACCCATGTGACTCCTTTTGAAGCAATATATGGAAAAAATCCACCTTCAGTTCTCTCATACTTACCAAGTGTCTCAAAGGTCCAGGAGGTTGACCAAATGCTTACAGTTCAAGAGGCTATTCTTCGTACCCTCAAAGAGAATCTTTTCATGGCCCAGAAACACATGAAGCAACAGGCAAATCACGGTTGCTTTGAACGTGAATTTGCTGAAGGAGACCAAGTGTTTCTTCAACTGCAACCTTATAAGAAAAATTCCCTCAAGGTGGACCATTTTCAATAATTGGCACCCAAATTTTATGGTCCTTATACCATTCTCAAGGATGTGGGACAGGTGTCTTATCAGTTATCTTTTCCCAGTCATTCTAACCTCTATCTTGTTTTTCATGTCTCCTTCTTAAAAAATGTGATTGGAACTAAGTGCCAAACTCAAAACAACCTTCCCAAGTTGGATGAAGAAGGCTCCATCCGGTTGCAGCCACGAGCATTTTTGGACCACGATGAGTGTCATCTACATCAACGCACCATCAAGAAAGTATTAGTTTAGTGGAAAGATACCACTCCAGTAGATTCCACTTGGGAACCAACTACTATTCTCCAGCAATTTCTTCATCTCAAGCCTTGAGGACAAGGTCGTTTTTACGGGGGAGGACATGTTAGGGACCTAACCTCCCTAACCCCTCACGTAGGTAGAATAGTATATTTCCATGTAATAAAGGCCAATATTAATAAGGCCTAACAATAAGGAGACCCAATAGAAGCTTTTTCTTCTAGAAGGATCTTCCTCTAGATTGTTCTTTTGGATAGATAGATTTAGTATAAATAGGAGTAGAGGGTATGAGAAGTTTTGTCTTGGATATTATTGTAATAGAGATCTACTTTGTTGGAGGTTTCCCCCTCGAAGAGGCAAGTGAACATTGCTATCATTAATCAAGGTGCTCTTTCTGGTGTTATTATGGTATTATCCTGGTATTGTTCTGGTTATAACATTGTTGTTCTGCCATTTCTTGATGAAATATTTTTGTTCTGCATATTATTTTATATTTGGAATACTACACACATCACCTCTTTAAGTTGTTCAAAATCTTGAGTTTCCTCCGGAGTCCATGAAAATGCATCCTTCTTAGTTAATGTCGTTAAAGATGTTGTTATTCTTCCATAGTTCCGAACAAACTTGTGGTAGAAACCTGTCAAACCTAAAAATTCTCTAAGATTATTCAACTTTTTGGGAATCATCTAGTCCATCATGGACTTAATATTGTTAGGGTCTACCTTGACACCTTCATGAGATACAATATGACCCAAACACTCTACCTCCTTCACCCCAAAGAAACATTTGGATGGTTTGACATATAGTTGTTTCTCCTTTAGTAGTTGTAGCACCTTGTCAACATGTTGAACATGATCCTCCCAAGACTTGCTATAGATTAGTATATCATCAAAAAATACTAACACAAATTTTAGAAGGAAGGGCTTGAAAATGGAATTCATCAACCCTTGGAAGGTGGAAGGTGCATTTGTAAGGCCAAAAGGCATGACCAAAAATTCATAATGGCCTTCATGAGTTCAGAATATTGTTTTTGGGATATCTTCTTCCTTCATTCTAATCTGAAGATACCCTAAATGAAGATCCAACTTTGTGAAGTAGATTGCTCCATGTAGTTCATCTAACAATTCATTAATGATGGGAATGGGAAACTTTTCTTTAATAGTGATATTGTTGAGATCTCTATAATTTGGACACATATGCCATGAGCCCTCTTTCTCGAGTACCATTACCATCGGTGCAGAGTAAGAACTTTGGCTAGGTCCAATAAGTCCAGCCTCTAACATTTCTTCAACCATATGCTCAATTTCACTCTTCTGGGAATAAGGGTATCTATAAGGCCTAATGTTAGGAGGAACAATCCCAAGAATTAGGTGAATAGCATGATCATGGTTTCAAGTGGGTGGAAGACCTCTAGGAATATCTTCAAATACTTTGGAATTCTTATCAATGATCCCTTAGAGATCTAGGGGAATATATGGCTTAGATGCTTGATCATCTAGTGAGCATAGTTGTAAAATTACACCCAGATTCCCATTTTTCAATAATTTTGTCATTCCATTAGAGCTTATCGCCTTATTGAGTTTCCTTGTGATACCCCTTAACTCAATTTCCTTTCCTTCCAATGAAAAATTTATGAAAAGTTCTTGAAAATTAAAAGCCATTGTTCCCAATGATTGTAACCATTGGACTCCTAGTACGACATCAACACCACCCATGGGTATATAAATCATTGGATTATTCATTACATATTCCCCCATAGTAATATTGATCTTATGGAATTTTCTTGAGCAATTGATAGTTCCTCCATTTGAAATCATAACTTGAAGCTCTAGCGCTAGATATATAAAGCAATTGAGAGCTTTGGCTAATTTATAGTGAATGAAATTATGAGTACTACCAGAATCAATTAAGAACATTACCGTTTTATTTTTGATATATCCTTCGATCTTGAGGGTTTGAGGAGTGCTAATTTCATCCAATGCATTACATTATATCGTGGGAGTCAACTCTTCAGAAGAAATCTCTCCTACATTTTCATCTTGAGATGGTTCTTATTCTTTTTCTTGTTCCTCTTCACAATCTATGTAGAATAATTTCTTCTCACCACACTTATGTCCCTTACTGTACTTGCTATCACAATTAAATCATAAACCTTTTGATTTTATTTCCTCCAATTTTTGAGGTGTCAACCTTGTAGGTTGAGGTGTTTTAGAAGAAGGAATATTATTCTCTCGATGTATGTTAGGAGTGTTCTTTCTAGTAGCCATAGCCATATTTTTAGTTTCAACATATCTCGCCACCCTGAACACATTCTCCAATGATTTGGGATCCCAAAGGAGAACCTCATGTTGAATGTTATCCTTTAAAGTTCCTATGAATACACCAATCATGTGCTCATCTGGAATATCCATTACCTTTATATTCAATCTTTAGAAGTTCTCAATGTGCTCCATGACTGAACCATTTTGCTTGAGATTTATCAATTGGCTAAAGAAGGTATTTCTCCTTGTATCCTCATAGTGTGCTATCATTTCTTCCGTGAAAATTTTCCAAGTGACAAGTGATTTGCGAGAACAAAGTCATTGATACCACACAAATTGATTGGGTTCTAAATATAAAGAAGAAATCCGTACCTTTTATGTGTGTGGCACATCATGTAGATCAAATAATTGCTCCATCTGAAGTATCCATGTGACTAGATCCTTTCCATCAAACTTCCTCATATCGATCTTAGGAAAGTGGTTGGTCTTCAACCCAAAGTTGGAGTTTCTCCAGTCTTGGTTCATCTTCCTTGTGTCCTCATCGTGAATTTCATGGGATACATTTTCACTTTCAGGTGGCCTCTCTATTAGGAAATTTTTCAATCCTTCCATGATCTCCCTTTTTAAACCATTCATATTAGTATCCATTATTTCCTCCAACTTAGCTTCAATTGAATCCATCATCCCTTGTAGTTCTTCTTTTGTTAATGTCTTCTTTTGTAAATCATTTATGTACCTGCGCATTTATTCACCTTCATCAAGAGTCCAAGTAGGACTATATCAAGGATTATTTGGTGTAGTAATTCCTTTTTTTGGTGGAAGTATCACTTTTAAACCTTGGTTTCGAGGTGGTTCTGCTAGACGATATTTCTTCTGTTGTATCTCCAAAATTTCTGCCCTTTTGGGTCTGAAACTTTTGTTATGTAGTTCTCTAATACGTCTTCTCTGCAATTCCATAGGTCTGATCAAATTTGGATGTGCCAAGTGTAATTTACGGTAACTTCCCCACACCTTGCTGATATGTTTTCCCTTCTAGGAGAGCATACTTGTAAAGCATGCCAAGACCATAATATCTGATATTTGATTCTGAATGTTGCACCAGAAATACTACAGACTGTCCACTATCCAATGAAACTGGTCTCACTTAATTTGGATACTCACTAAAGAATATATCATTTTTTTACTTGGAACACCTATTTGAGACTAGTTAACTACCCTATCTTACACAGGGTGTATATACAAAAATAGGATGACCCAGAAGCTAAACATTTTATCACATATACCTTGATAGTTTCTATGAATAGCCTCCGAGTTTCAGGGTCTGAAAAGTCATAGAAACAACTCTGTAGTGAAAATTTTGTGATGACTAAATTCAGGATGATTCTAGAACCCTATCGTACACAGACTATATCTCCGAAATTATAAGGCTTCAGGAGCTGAAATTTGAACCCCATGTACCTTGATTAGTCTACTAAATATCCTCCAAGGGGTTCCATCGAAAACATCGTAGAAAAAATTTATAGTGAAAATTTCAAGGTGTCTCAGATGCAGCAGAGAAACCTCAAGACCTTCAGCTTTGATACCAAATGCTAAGAACCAAATATCAAAATAACATAAAAAAACCTCAGAGTAAGTAATCAATGCCTTGACAAAGAGATAATTTTAGATAATAAGCCTCTTCGAGGGGGAAAACTCCTTATACACCACATAAATGTACAAATACAAGATTATTACAAATGAAAAGGTCTTCTTGGTATATATATAGGAGACTAGGAGGTACAATTACAACTAATGGACCTAAGACGACATAACTAAAAATAACAATACTAATGTAATATGCCCCAATTATCCCAAAGGGGTTGGATCCAATGGTGGAAAGCGATAAGTTTTTCACCATTGGAAAAGGTTCAATTCCCATGAGGGATTTACCTGGAGCCATGGGGGCACCTTGAGATAGTGGTTGAACGTGTGGTTTCACCCAAAGATATTATATTAAATGGTATCATGACCCGTGCACACATAAGTGGATCAAAGCCCATCCCCATGTCCTTCAACTTAAAAAACCCCAAATTTCACATAGTAATACAAAAATTCTATAAATAAAAAATATATATTCCAAAAGCTAATTCAATTTCCTACATTTTATGTGTTTACACCATATCCAAATTCACTCTAAAAGCACCTCAAATCATCCCTCCAAGTTAACAAATTATCATTCTTCCATGTTTGAGTTGCAACTAACACATCATGAAAGACCATCATTAACTTGAACTCATCAATCTCTCAACATTTAACAAAATCCATAATTAAAATAAAATATATTTTTAACATTTACTTAAATTTTGACTTATTCAACTTGTTAGTAATCATTTTATTAATCATTGAAACATATAAATAAATTAAATATTAAAACATAGAAATATAAATAATTTGAAGAAAATGTGTAGTAATTATTTGAAATCTAGATTTAAAACAACTATATACAGGCATGACTATCTATTTTGTATTTTGTATTTTTAATGTTTTAATAAAATAAAATAAATTATTTGAAATTTTTAATTACTATAATATATAAAATAAATTACAATGGCAAAGTTACATAATAAAACAAATTTTAAAAATTTATAAAGGATAGTTTTCTATTTTTTTTATATTACAAGATTATAATATAAATTATAACATTTTAGAAGTTTATGATATAGTCTTCTATTTTGTATTTTATATTAGAAAAATTATAATATAAATTAAAACATTTTAGAAATTTATCATAGAGATATTATAGTTTTCTATAATCTCTTACATTATGTTTCTGCCTTTTTTTTTTCTATTAGTATCTCTTCAACAATCCTTTTTATATAATAATCCAGAATCTCTACAAAACTTTTAAACCTTTTAAACATTTTTAGTGAATTTTCACATGTTCATAATTTCCCATATTCTAATTATAATGAAATGACTATATCATCACATAAATGTGTTTTGAAAATATTTAAATCCTTAACTTTTCAAAGCTATAACTTTGCAATGATATAGTCATCACATAAATGTGTTTTGAAAATATTTAAATCCTTAACTTTTCAAAGCTATAACTTTGCAATGATATAGTCATCACATAAATGTGCTTTGAAAATATTTCAATCCTTAACTTTTCAAAGCTATAACTTTGACTTGCAAATTTTGGATGCACAATAATGAGTATCTTAATAAAACTAAGCTTAGGTGGAGCAAAACATGTCGCAACTCATATAAAAAAAATATTATTTAAAATTTTAAACCCTTAAATAAAATTAATAATACAATAAATATAGAATACAAAATCTCTATATCCCAAATCCTAATCACCATAGTATGAGACTAAAATAATCATGTAATACTATTCCTCAATTCCCACTCACAGATGGCAATATCCATTTTAGATGAGATAAAAAGTACTCAACCTAAATGAGTTGGTCAATTTGGACAACTCACAAGTCACGTGCCATATTGCAATCCAAGGAGCCAAGTCATTGCCTTGTTTCATGCGTCTTACAGATAACTAAAAGTGAGGAGGAAATGAAGTGGTGGTTGCAAAAATTGAGGATTCAAAGGAGAGTGTTGCACTGCCACCCTGCAAATTTATTCTGATAAATGTGAAGGCATTTCCAAAGATCTTTCATGTAGTGACACAGGCCACCTTAAATAACGATTCACTTAAACGAGACAGAGAAGAAATGATTATTTATATATCCAAGCCTTTAATACCCAAAAGGCATTTAGCGCTCCAATGATCTTTAGGTCTCCAATGTTTACGTCAATGATCTATATAAGTTTCCAGCGCAACCGGGGAATATGAAAATGTAAAGTAAACATCGAAGTCCTCGCCTGTTCTCTTGTTCCTTCTTTCTTGCAGATATTGCGCAGCATTTTGTGTGAGGGCGAGCAGCAAATTTGCAGATGAGATGAGAGGCTCAGACAAACAATCTTAGAATTATCTAAACAGTCATGGGCAATACAGTCTCTCTGATATTCATATAGTCTCTCTGATATTCTTTCAGTTTCTCTGAATTCTCAGATCGATATAGTTTCTTCGAAGTATTGGGTAACTGAATTCAAATATTTACAGTGCAGATCATACGTATTTATGTTTGGGTTGAATTTCAAAATGAAGAAGAAATC
>ML778716.1:1121091-1133936 GCA_009831015.1 Picea engelmannii
TAGACTGTTCATGTATTTCTGAAATTGTTTCTGCGTTGTATAAACAAAGCGTTTTTTCTTTCAGTGCATACATCTATGAATGAATCAATACGTTTACACCTATAAAAGAATCTCATGCCTTCTTTAAATGCAAACGTTATTAAGAGGCTAGAAAACTAATTTGGGCAATAGAATGATGGGCTCACACGTTGAAAAGCTCAATTCTGATTTGTTTTCCTCTGCTATAATTAGGTTGAATGAATGAATATAAACTGTGAACTTAATTTAACAATAATGGAAGCCTGAAAACTCTGAAATTAGAGAAACTGCAAAAAATTCTACTGTCTAGCATGTGTTGGATGTTTCCTTGAATGTCATTAGATAATCAAGATTTGAGTGGATGTTTCATTGCCATCAATTAGTGCTTGGGGAATCCTTGAGAAGGTGGTGAAGTACAAATATGGAACTGGTAACCAGTGTTGCATTGGCGTAGAATCCTGCCATGGATCTGTGATATGCYGTTTTTTTTTTTCTTTGTATCTTGTACTTTYAACAGAAACATGGGATCCAAATTCTTAAAACTWATWTACAGTGGTTCCGTAATATGCTGCCTTTTCCTTATCTTTTTTTAAAGAGAAACAGGCCATGGGATCGAAATTCTTAAAACTTGTGGCAGAACCATATAAGATATGGATTTGGTCTCTGCGAAAGAATATTAGTTGTTGTATTATTCTTTTAGATACAAAAATTCACATTATAAGGGTAAGACATCGTAGCACGTATTACTAAAATGTCAATGACCATACAATGCTGTTATCGATGACTCGTGGAAATAATTGATGATATTAATATGAGAAGGAAAGACCGACGGAAATTGTTTACAAGGTTAGTAGTGAAGGGAGACAAAGAAATTGGTGAGTTGAGAATTTTGGAAATGGTTAGACGAGATTAGTATGGGAGGAATAGCTCATTGTATCACATTAATATGGTAAAACTGTTTCTGTTTAATAAATGCTATCCATGGAAGACAATTATAATAAACATATATAATTATTTCTGTTTAATAAATATTATACAGAGAAAAAATTATAATAAGTATATATTATTATATAAAGTAGCTTCATAACTTATGATGTATACTTTATTATATAAAGTAACTTCATAACTTATGATTTTTTTTAGTATGTACATCAATGTATATGGTATTATTTACAACACCTCCTGAATTAACTAGTTTTAAAGTAAAAATAAAATAAAAAATTATTGATATTTATGGAGATTATGTTAATAAATATATATGAGATTACTTTAAAAAACATATCTTGAATTAATATGATAAATTTTTTAATTAATATGATATAATATAATTTGTTTTAAAGTAAAATTATTTTTGTTTAAGTGGTTGATATAAGTTATTTTCCATTTTTATAATTAATGTAATTATAGATTGAGATAGAACTACATGAAAATATGTTTTATTATTATGCTAATATATATATTAGCAATTTTCACATTTTACAATTAATGCAACTATAGATTGAGGTAGAACTACATGAAAATATGTTTTATTATTATGCTAGTATATACTAGCAACAACCACATTTATGTAAAAAATAGTTGATGTACCTCATTTTCCACCTTTTACAATTAATGTAATTATAGATTGAGATAGAACTACATAAACATATTTTTAAAGGTTTATATTATTCATAAAATTAACAATTTTTAATAAAATGGTTAAACAGGTTTATCTAGTATATGTTAGTAAGAACCACATTTATGTAAAAAGTGGTTGATATAGATCATTTTCCACCTTTTACAATTACAATTAATGCAATTATAAATTGAGATAATACTACACGAAAATATGTTTTATTATTAATATATATAAGATTACTTATGTTTTATTATTAATATATATAAGATTATTTTTGTTTTATAATTAATATGTATGGATATTATTATAGTAAATAAAGCATGACATTAAATAGTATATGAGATTATTTACAACATATCTTGAATTAATATGATATAATATAATTTATTTTAAAGTAAAATATATATATATATATTAATATTTATGAATATTATTATAGTAAAATAGTATTATAATATAATTTATTTTAAAGTAAAAAAAATAAATTTATATTAATATTTATGAATATTATTATAGTAAAATAATATTATAAAGCATAACATTTTACTATCTCAATAAATATTTGGAATTATTTACAACCCGTGACATTTGACTATTTTAATAAATATTTAAAATTATTTATAATACATTTTAATTAAAGATGTGTGAACAATGTTATAAACATGCACATAAAAATATGATATGATATTAATATAAAACAAAATTCTGTCGTGTTAATAATGTTATGATACATGCATAATGCATACATAATAATATTTGGAATTATTTATAATACATTTTAATTAAAGATGTTTGAACAATGTTATAAACATGCATATAAAGATATGATATGATATTAATATAAAACAAAATTTAATATATATATATTAATGTCTACAAAATATATATTTATATATATATATATATATATATATATATATATATATATATATATATATATATATATATATATAAAATAAAAAATGTATTAATAAGAAAAATTGGTAAATAGTCCTAGAGGTGTAGGACAGTTGGTAAAGAAGTGTGTTGTTAAGCCACTCTGTGTTGAAAAGTCACCTGTTCGAAACCTGCGGGGACAAAAAATCTAACCATGTTAAGGGTTGGTGTGGCTCAGGCTGACTCAGGTCAGGTGTGAACCTCGAATGATTTTGATGGCTTAGATGCCCCTGAATCGTGGTTTCTCTCCTGATGCCAACAGGTTCGACCACATTAACAAACAAACAAAAAAAGAAAAAATGATAAATAATGTTACCACTTATACATAATGTTATTTAGAATTATTTATAATACATTTTAATTAAAGATATTTGAACAATGTTATAAACATGCATATAAAGATATGATATGATATTAATATAAAACAAAATTCTATCACAAGTATTAATAATGTTATTATACATGCATAATGCCTACAAAATTTAAAAAAAAATGTATTAATAAGGAAAATTGATAAATAATGTTACCACTTATACATAATACAAACTAAATTTGAAATGACATATTAATGTAAAAGTTCAAATTTTAACTATTTATCTATTTTCTAATTTTAATACAATAAGAAATAAATAAATAGATTTGTTATGTATTATCTTGTTCTTAATTGATTTCTATTTTTATATTTATTAAATTATTGAAAAAATATATAAATTTTAAAAAATAAAGAATCAAAATATTTATCTCTTTAAGTTAAAATAAATTTGAAAATAATTTAATTAACAATTTAGGAATCTAATTTAACAAAATTTGGTATTTATTTTCAAAAAAGATTTCCACACTAATTACAAATTTTTATTTAAATTCTTTGTCAAACGTAAAGAAAACATCATGAAAAATAATTACCACTTCAATTGTTTACCAAATCTCAAGGTAAAGTTCACCTATATGTTTTGTAATAGGGCTTGGAGAAAATTCTAAAGAAGAGGATGTTCTCCTCGCAACAAAATGATCGAGGAGGATCTGGGTGGTCACCCACCTTTTCCAACTGGTTCAAAACATTTTTTGCAACTTATTATTTTTAGCAATTTTTCGGTTCCTGAACTTCCGGGGCCATTTTGAGGGCCTAAACATCATTTTTCGCAATCAGGCACCTCAATGATAGTCTAAGTATTAGATTGAGCCCCCTAAATGAATCTCCTCGTCAATACCTTTCCAATGAGCTATCGTGCGCTCAAAACAAAAATTGTATGCAAAAGTTACGACCCCGGGAAGTTGATGTACTAACTTACCCCAACGGGGCCCACATGAGTTTTGGCGCTCCATCTCCTAGGGTTAGGTTTTTTTTATGTCTAGGTTTTTAGAATTCATGTTTTGTTGTAAAAAGGCCTTCAAATCCTCATTGTACTTATCTTCTTGTGAATGAGCGTAGCCGTCACATCTCTTCTCATAGATAAGTTGCCACCATTCTAGCAAGCTTGTTTTCAGTCTGCATTTTACAGTTTCAGCATATTTCTTATTTAATAGAAGTCAATTTTTAATGTATATTTGTTATTGTTCACCGTGTCTCTATGTTAATGTTATAAATATGTGGTTTCATTTCATTTCTCTCTTAAATTCGAATCAGTGGTATCAGAGCGGTCTGCTCCTTGTTGTTTTTTTTAATGCATGTCCCCGATGCGGTTAGGATATAGAGAGTTGGGTCTCGAGCTTGTTTCTCTTGAGGAGAACTGCTCTTGCATGCCCAAGAAATCGCCTATGTTGGGCGAAAAGAAAGATGATGGGACAGGAGATCCTTTCAAATGTTGCTTGAGGAATCCCTTGAGCGAAAAATGAACGAGATGATGGACAACTTTGCACAAATCGCTCAACGGTTGTCGACAAGCGATGCATCCACCTCAAGCGGAGGTGCCACCCCCTTCAAGGTACAAATCAATTTTGATATTCCTATATTTGAAGTTCAAATAGATGTGGATGCCGTAGATAAATGGTTAAATCTTCTAGAAGGGTTTTTTTTGTCCATAACTTTTTCGATAGAGAAAATATTACATTTATGCTCCTCAAGGCCACCCCCCATGTCAAATATTGGTGGGAGACTTTCTGTGAGAAAAAGGAAATAAAGAGATCCACATTATTTATAGTTGCACCCACTTGGGGTTCCTTCAGGGATGTTATTAAGGAACAATACTACCTTATTGGAAGTTATGACGAATTGTATATAAGATGGACCACACTGTGGAAGGAAAGAGACAAAACAGTGCCAGAGTTCACTATTGTCTTCTATACCTTGCACACCAAGCTGGGTATCAAATATTCTGAGTGACATCTAGTGCTCAAGTATCATGATGGTATGCATAGATACATCCAGATGTCAATGGAGTTTTTGGACATCTCATCCTTGGGCATGACCTATCAATATGTCGTCAAAATCGAGTAGAAGCTTAAACAAAAGACGCAATAGTTTGGTTCTGGGAACCCCTCACAATAGAAGCAGGGCAAGGGAAGCCCCAACCTGCATAATAAAGTACATAAAAAAGATGGGAAACCTCAAGACAACCATTCCAAGCCGCAAGAAAAGAAGGAAAATGGGAAGAGGAAGAAAGATACTAGGAAGTGGTGTGACTTCCATAAGAGCCCCTGGCATAACATTGTTGATTGTCGTTCAAAGCAGTCATTAGTGGCTGAGGTAAAAGACTATGAATCAAATGCGGGTTCTGACTCTGATTCAAAACCAGGAAAGAGGAGATGAATCATTGACGTGGAACCCAGTGCCACCATTGCTACCACCAAGATCCATCCCGATGAACCTGATGAGCAAGAGGAAGGAGAGTGCCTCTTTAATTCACAGATGTGTGTGAAAGTAACTTTTTCACACTTCATCGTTGATACCAGTATCCATAAGAACCTCATCTCAGCATAGGTCGCCAAGCGGCTAGCCCTGCCGACAATGCCACACCCACAAACCTACACTATTGAATGGCTTCATCAAGGGATTGATCTTCATGTCAGTCAACAATTTCATCTGTCGTATGACATCAAGACATTCAAAGATGAGGTATTTGTGATGTTTATTCCCTTGAAGTTTGTGATGTTATTTTGGGCAAACCTTATTTATGGAAAGTTCATGCTATATATGAGTCTAGGCCTCGCAGTGTTATTATTACTTTGAAGAGGAAATTGTATAGGATACCCGAGGTAGTCCCACCTAGTGTTATCTCCTTGATCTATGCCAAGCAATACAGGAAGGCCATTTCTCAAACTGGGAAGTTTGTCTTCTTCATGATTCGCTCTCAGAATGAGTGAAAGGTTCCAGCCACATCCATGACCTTCATGGTCGATCTCTCCATGTAGCAGAAGAAAGTGGATAAGGTCATGGAAGAATAGAAAGAAATCTTCTCATCACCTATTGGGGTACCTCTACACTATCAGGTCAAGCATCCCATCTATATGAACCCCAAAACACCGCTACCCAATGGGACAATCTATCACCGCTCTCTGCTAGAAAATGAGGAGATCAAGAGTCATATCCAAGAACTACTCCACAAAGGGGCACATCCAACCCAACTCATCACCTTGTGGAAGCCCAATCATGCTAGTGCAGAAGAAAGACGGGACCTAGTGACTCTGCATTGATTATCAGGCCCTAAATAAAATCACATTCAGGAATTGATACCTGATTCCTTAAATCGACGATCTTCTTTATCAACTCAAGGGGGGGAAATACTTCAGTTAGATTGATCTAAAGTCTAACTACCATCAGGTCCTAATAGAACAGACAGTATCTGTATGGAAAATTGCCTTCAAGTCAAAATAAGGCCTTTTTGAATGGTTGGTCATGCCCTTTGGTTTGAAAAATGCCCCAACAACTTCCATGAGGATGATGGATGATATCTTGTGGAATTTCACTAATTATTTTTTGGTGGTGTATCTAGATGACATCCTCATATACAACAAGACTTGGGAAAAACACTTGCAGCATATTCAGTAGGTTATGCACACTCTCTAGTAGCACAAGCTATATGCCAACTTGGAAAAATGTTCCTTCGGCATGGACAGGGTCTAGTACCTAGGCTACAATGTTGATGTGCATGATGTGCATGATGATCCAACAAAGATCCAAGTCATTCATGATTGGCCAGCCCCAACCACGCTCACTAATATTCTGAGCTTCTTAGGCCTTGCCAATTTCTATTACAGGTTCGTGTCGGGATTCTCCCATATCACATGGGCCCTCAGCCAAATAACTAGGGGTGGCGGCAAAGAAAAATTTGTGTGGGGCTTGTAGGGGAGAAAGACCCTAAGAAGGGTACATGGTTCCTATCTGAGATAGAGCTAGAACATAGAGATGACCTCCTTCATTCAGAGAGTTGAGAAGAACTCCATATGATTATCATGTGGGAAAGGCGATCTATTGAGTTGGGCGTGCTTGTGGATGAGCACAAGGTGAACGTGTAAAATCCAAAAGTGTTGGGTGCATCGTCATGAGAACAAAAATGAAGATGATGTATTATCCTCCTCTGAGCAGAAGAGTTTACGAGAAACTCCAGATGACTCTCATGTGTGATACAGTGGGAAAGAAGATTTGTTGAGTGGACGTGTCTGTGGACGAGCATAGGCGAATATGTGAAGAATTGGTTCTTCTATATAATGCAGTGAGACAGAGATATGGACATCCCTATGGATGTGCCCATAGTGGATGATCACTAGTGGGTGTATCATATTCCTTGCTATATTGTTTAAGATTCATACCTTCTTGTAACCCTAATTGTAATGTAAAGGGTACAGGTCGACCCCACCTTAATGTGATTAGTAATAAATGTAAAAGATAATTAATATGGCTAATTTTAATTATAATGTGACTTAGAGAGGTCGGCCCTATTGTGCCAATAGACACTTCTATTGATAGGACAAGTCTAATATAAGTAGAGGAAGATTCCCCATTGTGGAATCATATCCTTCACACAAGTTTGGAAATTTCAGCAAGTACATCTTCTTGGGAAAAGTGCACACCTCTCTTGGGCACTAGTCTTATAGGGTTTGAGCACCCTCTTGTGTGCTAAGTCTTATTGGTGGTGAAGTTATTTCTCTTGAAGAATATAGCAAAGGATTTGGTTGGGTTTTATTCCCTTGTTCTGAAGGGTTTCCCAGGATACTTCTTGAGTTCTTGTGCATGGTCTTTATTCTTGTGATCTTGGTTGCTGCAACATTCTTGTTTATGGTTAAGATAAATGCAAAATTGAAATGAACTACATGTTTAACCTAGATTATTGAAAAATCAACAATCTGGTCCATCTCTGCATTCCATCAAGCGAGCGAGCGAAGCTTATTTGGGAATCCCACTACAGTCAGGTGGTAGGACACTTCGGCATGGAAAATACAATGGCAGTGTTGCAACAACATTTCTACTAGTCAAAACTATGACAGGATGTCAGCAACTATATCCGGTCTTGCACAGCTTGCACTATTTCCAAACCAGTCACTAAGAAAAAATGTATGTACACTCCTCTTCCTACTCCCGATAGGCCCTAAGAATCTGTCTCAATGGAATACATGTCAGGCTTTCCATCCACCAAGTGGGGAAATGACTGTGTTTTTTGGTTTTTGATTGATTTTACAAGATGGAAATTCTAGCCTCCTGCAAAAAGAGCATCACAATGGAGGCCACTTCCAAGCTCTTCTTTGAATGAGTGTGGGTACACTTTGGGATCCCATAAACCATTATCTCAGATCGATACAGTCATTTCCTTAGCACATTCTGGTCGAGCCTCTGTTCACTGTTGGACACCAAGCTCACCAATTCCACTGCCTTCCACCCCCAAATAGATGGCCAAACCAAGGTCGTCAACCAGATGATCATGCACATCCTACGCATGTACACTTCCAAGCACCCCCACACCTGGGATGAGAGTCTTCCCTATGTTCATCACAACAACAATAGAGCCATACATAGCTCAACTGGCCACAACCCCTTTCATGTGGGGTTGGGATTTCAACAATTGGGTCCCATGGATGTTGCACTACCCCTTACGGCCACCCAGGTAGACTCGTCGCATGCTCCAACTGGAGTTGAAAAAACCACCTAGTTCATTGATCAAATCTAGCACATCTTCCAACAGGTTGAGGATATTTTACAGAAGTCCAATGCCAAGTATAAGAAACACCATGATCAACATCGGGTGCCACACCAGTTTCAAGTGGGAGACAAAGTCTGGCTGCACTTGCAAAAAGAACGCCTTACAGGGCCTCTTCGGAAGCTTCGTCCACCATGTTATGGACCTTACACCATCACCAAGGTTGTGGGTAACAATTATTTCGAGCTCAACCTTCCCTCTTTCCTTGGCTTGCACCCAATTTTCAATGTGGACCTCCTTCAGCCTTATTTTCCACCATTGTTGGACACCTCGGAGATAAAAGAATAGTTGACACCAACAGAGCTCAACCCTGACTACATGAAAAATGCATCCATTGATCAAATCATGGAAACAAAGGTCAAGGGAACTTTCCACATAGGATCCATGTTTATCAGGTTGTCAAAGCAGGGCATCTCCTGCACCAAGGAAAGTGGCTCACTCATGGCCAAATTTAGCAGAAATTTCCTCATCTGATGGGGGAAATCAAAAAAATGGAAGCCATTTATTCCTGGGGGGGGGGATTGATTCAGGAGGATCTCGGTGGCCACCCACCTTTTCCAACTAGATCAAAACAGGTTTTTGGCAACTTACTATTTTTAGCATTTTTTCGATTCCTGAACTTCTGGGGCCATTTTGAGGGCCTAAACATCGATTTTTCACAAAAAAATAACCTCAATGATAGCTAAAGGGTTTTATTGAGCCCCCTAAATGAATATCCTCATCAACACCTTTCCAACGAGCTATCGTGCGCTCAAAACATAGATCGTATGCAAAAGTTATGACCCCGGGAAGTTGATGTACTAACTAACCCCAACAGATACCACATGACTTCTGGCGCTTCATCTCCTAGGGTTAGGTTTTTGGATGTCTAGGGTTTTGGAATTCATATTTTATTGTGAAAAGGCCTTCAGAGTCTCATTATACTAATATTCTTGTGAGTGAGCGTAGTCATCACATCTCTTCTTAGAGATAAGCTCCCATCATTCTAGCAAGCTTGTTTTCAAACTACATTTTACAGTTTCAACATATTTCTTATTTAATAGAAGTCAAGTTTTATCGTATCTATGTTATTTTTCACTGTGTCTCTATGTTAATGTTATAAATATGTGGTTTCATTTCATTCTTCTCCTAAATCCGGATCACCAACACCTCAACCTACTAGTTGAAGGCCCCTAAGCTCAGTTTGGTCTTACTAAAAGTGTAGTGTTCACTCTCTCTTGAATTCTCAATTCATGATAAGATATTATTCAAAATTTCTCCTCATGACTTCTCCATCTAGTCTTTAACCATTTTCATTAGAATTCACCCAATTCCAACATACCTCCAATACAAATTATACATTTATTCAAATATGAACAAATGTGTAGACAGATTAGTCAAATTAATTCTAGAAGATCCTAGAAGAAGTTGACTAGTCAAGTGGGTGAAACTAGGATTTAGTCATGGGTTAAGTTGTTGCAATAAGAAAATAATTAAAAAAAAATATTTGCAACTAGAAGTAGAGAATTTAATATTTGTAGCAACGTGAGTTAGAAGTGGAAAAGTGGTTAGAAGTGGGTTAGCCCTAAAATAAGGAAAGTGGGTTAAGTTGGTTAGAAGGTAACCCTTGAGGAAGCTACATGGATGTATAAATAAGAGAGAAAGGATCTCCCATTAGAACCTATTGAATATCTATATTGTGAAAGGTTATTTGGACAGGTATTATTGATAGAGAAAAGTGCGGCAGAAAAAATGTGATAGAAAAAGTGTGGCAGCAAAATCACGGCAGGAAAATTGCGGCAAAAAAATTGTGGCAAAAAACATGCGGCAGAAAAATCGCGGTAGGAAAAGTGCGGCAGGAAAATCATGGTAGGAAAAGTACAACAGAAAAATCACAACAGGAAAAGTGCAGCAGAAAAATCGTGGCAGAAAAAGTGCGGAAGAAAAATCGCGACAGAAAAAATGCGACAGGAAAGTGCGGCAAGAAAATCACGACAGAAGAACGCTACAAAAAGAAAAAAGGTATGGTTTCCATATGTGTAGTGTTGAATTTATGAATCTGGTTGAGGATTTGCCTTTTAAATCTGTTGGACTCTCTTGGAAGTTTAGGGCTCGTTGTATAGTTGATCTGAGGTAGATCTATTGAAGTTTAGTATTGGTTCATGTTTGAGGGCTTTTGGTTGAGGTATATTGTTGAAGTTATTGGTATAGATAGAGGTTTTGTAACAGTGAGGTTCTAGGACATGGTTTGAGGTACATACTTGTGGTATAGTATTTGAGGTATATGTGATCATATCAAATTGGTTGATGAGTATACATTAACAGATTTGACAGAACAGGTTGTGGCAATGACATATTTAGTTTCTACATTTGGCACTTATATTTCAGGGTGGTTGAATGGGGCAAGGATAGGTGGTTTTAGCCACCTTCCAATTGTAGTCGGATAACATAGGGGGTTGTAGCCTTCTTCTGGTTGTAGCCAAAGAATTGGGGAGTTGGAACTTCCCTCAGGTTGTAGCCTGAAAATAAGGGGTTGGAGCCTCCTTCCAGTTGCAGCTGGAAAACAAAGGAAGTTGGTGCTTCCAATGAATCTAATTCTTAAAGGAAAATAAGAAAAAACATTATGTGATTTTATCCTGCATTGGGTTTCCACGTAAAAAATATTGGTGTACTGTGTATGTGTATGATTGTTCATTTGTCCATGGTTTATTTACTCTAGACTTATGATCCAGATTATTTTCGACACGAAATGAGAGCAGAGATATAATAAAGAAATGTACAAAGATATCTCAGATATCTAATAATATAACAGAAATGTATCAGATATGAAACCATAAAGACATAGATACAATAATACACAATTTTCTATTAATGAGTGAAAATGTACAAACACTGTAAAAATAAAGAGTGAAAGACTCGCTAGAATGGTGGCATCTTATCTCTGAGAAGATATGTATCTGCTACCCGCATTCGCAAGAAGATGATTTTACAATGAGGCAACAAAGGCATTTTTATCATAAATAAAATCCAAAACCCTAACCCCGGAAGATGAAAATCCAACAGTTTTGTGAACCCCGTTTTGGGTAGTTTGGTGTATCAACTTCCCGGGGGCGTAACTTTGGCATACGATCTTCATTTGGGGCACACGATAGCTCGTTGGAAATGTATCGTCAAGGAGATTCACTTTTGGGGCTCAATCAGAGACTTTTTCTATCATTGAAAATATATATACTGAAAAACCTTCATTTAGGCCCTCAAAATGGCCCCGGAATTTAAAAACTGCTAAAAATAGTAAATTGTCAAAATTGTCAGAAAATTGTTTTGAGCCAGTTGGAAGAGGTGGGTGGCCACCAATATCCACCTGGATCAATCCTCCCTCCTTAGAAATAAATGGTCCCCATTTCGTTGAGTTCTCGGGGGAGAGGGGAAAGCGATTCAATCTCAGTGCGTTGCTTTCCTTGTTGGAGATGTTGCACTTTGGAAGGTTGTCATGAACCTGTTGTTGGAGGGGTTGAATCTATTCAACTAGTCAGGCTACATGAGATATCTGGGTGTAGAAGTAATCTTTGCGCTTTTCTTCATTCTTTTTGACCTGCTTCTATTGGATAGAAGGTGCTTGGGCCGAGGTTGTAGTGGTTGTAGTATCCTTTTGTTCACATTTTGAACATATTATGAAGAAGTTGAATTTTGTAGTATGAGATGCTACCTTATGACATTGTTTAGGTGGGATAGTAGTTGGAACTACCTCTGGTATCTTGTAGAGATGACCCCCCAGAGTAACAATGAAACTACGGGGTCAAGACTCATAGATAGCATGTCGCTTCCACATATATGGTTGGCCCAAAATAACATCACAAACATCCAGCAGGGAAACGTCACATAATACCTCATTGTTGTATCATTTTCATCACTTGAATGAGAAAAACAGGGACACTTGCAAATCCAGTTGGGTCAGATGGACAGGACAACAGTTAGTGCAAGAGATAGAAACATCAAGCACAATAAATAAACAAAGAACTAAGATAACAACAATTAAAGAAACTAAACTAAAGTGCATAAGGGAATTAGAACCAAAATCAACCAAATAATTGACCAATATTCATGCCACCAATGGATAGATTGTATTAGTGGGAAAACACCAAAGAGAAAGGGAGACTTATGGGTCC
>ML778716.1:1146949-1168363 GCA_009831015.1 Picea engelmannii
AATAAGGCCTTTCAATAAAATAGAATAAGGCGGATGTAAGAAGACCTAATAGAAGCTTCCGCTTCTAGAAGGATCTTCCTCTAGATGCTTCTCTTAATAGACATATTTAGTATAAATAAGGGGCGAGGGTATGAGAACCCTAGTTTGGAGATTATTGTAACAGAGCATTGCTCGACTGGAGGTTTCCCCCTCGAAGAGGCCTGCGAACATTTCTTTCTGAATCAAAGTGCTTGTTCTATTGCTATTTCGTATATCATTTCTGTGTATTGTGAATATTATGCTGGATATTTTACTGTTATTCTGCCATTTCTAGCATTTTATTTCTGTTCTGCATATTTTATATATCTAGTATCTTGCAGATAGGATTGTTGAACCAATCTATATGCCCTGATGGGATAAAAAATTTGGTTTCAATTTTGTATATGGATTCTTGGCTAGGTGGCTCAAAGGCTTCCTGCAAGAGAAAGAGTGCTCTGTGATGGAGCGCATTCCATGGGCAATCGGGGGTAGTTAACTCTTCAAGGATGTCTTTGTCGTAGTGGAACTGGTGAGAGAATATAGGGGAGTAACATTCGTAATTGTCACCATGTGGTTGTCTTCTGGTGGTGACGATGTAGAGGGGGTGGCGTAAGGAGGTTTCGATGGTTCTCTCGACATAAACCAAATAACGAGATACTTTGGGTTAAAAATTATAGTCGAGCGTAAGATTTCCATGGGGAAATGGCCTGGGGAATTGGGGGAAAATATTCGTATAGGTTATCCATGAACCATGGAGGAGTGGGAAGTGCCTCGAGCTCAGGAGAGATAATATGAACGACATCAAGGGATGGAGTAGGGGTAATCACTGGTATCTCTGGTAGTGGGGAGGTATAGGATTTGGAATAAAGGCCATTTGGTGACGCCTATATTCAATGATCGTAGGACACTAGTATGTGAAATGGTTAAGTGATTCACAGAGAGATCAAGGGTATCTCATTCGTTTGTTCACTATGGGCATGACATAATGGATGTCAGTGACATGAGTGCTTGATGATGTGGATGGAGGGGGTGCCTACTGAAAGCTCTGGCGTATTGTTGTTAACATCTATCAAAACTAAGGTAGCATAGGGAAATGGTGGGTGTAATGGCCATATTCTGAACAAATGGCGCACGCGAATTTGGTTTGCATCCCTTTTCTACGTGTAGTAGCGGACGTGGTTGTAGTACTAGGTTTGCTGGATGAAGCTACGAGCAGTGTGGTTTCTTGAGGGATTTGAATTAAATTGCGTAGCTCGGGGAGAGAGGGACATCTATTGGTGGGGTGTCCTTCTTTCTCGCATAGTGGGCAAGGAGGTTGGACTCGCGGGGGAGTGGAGTGGTGGGCTCTTTCTTCTTCCTTCTGCCCCCAGTTGTAGCAGTGGTGTTGGCTAGTGGGGGGGGTTGGGGTCATTGAGGTTAGGATTGGGATCTGCATTGGGGTTCCCTCGGTTTGGGGTGGGAGGGATGGTTGAGGGACCAACTCAGGTGGGTGTAGATACCAAACCAGAATAGCGAGCACCATGTTAGGAAGGGTAAGTGTTACGGCTACTTGGGAAGCATGTACACCCGTTGGGGGGTAGAAGAAGGGGATTTGGGTAATGGCTTGGGGGACTATCTCCCAAACCAGGATGTGACCCTGGGAGAGAGTGAAATCGGGAACAGGTGGGGTTGGAGAGTCCTCCAGGGGTACCTAAGGTAGGAGTTTTGTGACTAGTGGGACGTTAGGAAGCGAAGAATCCTTGGCGGGTGTTGTAACAGATATTAAATTCGACTCTGCTGCCCAAGATTTGAAACATTGTCAAGGACGCCATGACTGCTAAGATACAGAAGGTGGGTGCTATAAGATGGGTGGCAAATCATTTCCATCAGAACCATCCACTTTGGATTGATTACATCCAAGAAAAGATAAAGGCAAGCTATACAGAAAAACAGTGAAAGGATCTTACCGGCATGATTATGCACTTGTCACTGAGAATGGGTTCCCAGTTTATGATATCTGGATTGTAACGAAGTCACTTGACTATCCAAAGTCTCAACAACAACTTTTGGACATCTATGAAACCATGCAAGAACTACAACCTTGGGCTCCAGCACAACCAAAAGTTACTTGAACTTTCATGGCTCGGTAATTTGTACTTAGCTAAAATGCAAAGTCACATACCTCCTAAAAAATTCTACTCAACTATAAAATAATGGTCTCAAACTCCATACGGACCATTATCAATGCAGGACATATCCTGTTAGGATAGCAGCACAAATGAATCCCTCAGTTGCATGGCAAAGGGAAACAATTCCAATTACAGAATTGATGCCACAAAAACTTTGTTATTTGCAAATAACTGGGGAGCCGAGACAAAGCCAAACTTGGAAATGATCAAGCAGACAAGAAAAATTATTGGCAATGCCAACAAAGGGTATTTCAATGTAACCAAGCTTGTGTATGCATATGGTTATCCATACCGTTTCTTTGAGCAATATCTTCATAGCACAAAGGACCTGCTGACTGTTGTCGGTTTTGCCTTAGTTGGAGTAACAGTTCTCTTATTTCAATGCAGCTTTACCATAGCATTAATGATAGCAGCAGTGCTGCTCATGGTGGATGTAGAAGCGTTTGGTTTTTTACATGTCATCGGTGCCAAATTAAACTCTCTGTCAACCTCGGGATTGTGATCGGCATGTCATCAGAATTCACTTATTTGGCACGCTGCTTCTTGGCAGTAGACTGAACGAAGAATGAACGAGTGGGGAAAGCCCTAGAATTGGTGTTTGAGCCATTACTGCATGGCCTAGGAACTCAAATTTGCTGCGACATTCCCTCTCATTTTCCTCAAATATCATGCGTTCAGGGTGTATTATTTTGCTATGTTCACACTTATGGGAGTGCTAGGGTTTATAAAGGGATTTGTGTTCTTCCCCGTTTTTCTCTCTATGTTGGGACCGGCATCGATATTACAGAGGCAGAAGATGAATCCTATCCAAAAAAAGACAGTGGTGATCTCGTTGCACTCAGAAGTGACGACTCATTCTATATTTTGAAATACAATAGGGAGGCTGTTTCTGCATATCTAGAGAGTGGTCAACCAATTGATGAGTAGGGATTGGAGGATGCATTCGAACTTTTGCACGAGATAAGTGAGCGGATACGTACAGGCCTATGGGTCGGGGATTGTTTTATTTATAATAACTCATCCTGGCGCCTGAACTACTGTGTCGGTGGCGAGGTAACTACCATGTGCCATTTGGATCGGCCGATGTATTTGTTAGGCTATCTATCCAGCCAGAGTCGAGTGTACCTAATTGACAAAGAATCCAATGTGATGAGCTATACATTATTGCTTAGCTTGATAGAGTACAAGACTCTTGTTATGCGTGGAGATCTGCGGAGGGCAAATGATATTTTGCCCACATTTCCGAGGGAGCATCTTAACAGTGTGGCTCGTTTTCTCGAGTCTCGAGGAATGCTGGAGGAATCTCTTGAAGTGGCTACTGATCCTGATTACAAATTTGATTTGTCCCGGCGAAAAAAGAGAACGAGAACGCCGCAGACTGGCAGACAGGAAGATGGCAGAAGCGTTACTGAGTAACAGTAAGGTATCCACGTTGGCTGCAGCCAAGAAAATTTGCATCTACTGATAGCCTCCACGTCCGTTTTCGAGAGCGGCAGCCTCGTCATGATGGGAAGAGTGCGGTTCTCGATCAAGTCAGAGAAATGCATGGCGAGCGGCCACGACGGGTGTAACCGTAGCGACTCTTCCACCACATACCGGAGGTATACCATGCTTGCCAGATCCGACTCGTCTAGTTTACCATGTTGGCCAACTACAGATTCGGTTTCTTCCTGCGATCTGTGGATTGCATGGGGGTGTCTGAGCAGTGCACTAAATTGCCATTCTAACGCATCTGTCGACGTCTCCATGTCGTCGGCAAACGATTTGCTGCAGAAAGGTAAAAACCGTAAACAAAGTATTCGCCAGGGAAGACGATATGGCCTTGGTCCGGATCATTGCAGACACCTCCTCCTGTCGCACGTGTTTGAAAGACCCGATTCTTTTAGCAGTCAACAGTTCTAACACGCATTTTGTTCGCATTTTCCTCCAGTGATCTCCATAAGGAGCGAAGGCAATACCTTTGAGGTTATAGAAGAAATATTTGCCTGCCGATGTTGGTGGTCGGCTGGCAAATATCAAATCGTGAGTTTCAAGAATGAGGATGGCAGCGCAAGACGAAGATGAGAGCAAATTCTCTGATATATTGTGTGATCCACTTCTATGACAGTCTGGACCTGGCGATATTTCTTCTCGAGGTAGGGTTTTTTTTACGGACAGGGATGATTCTGAAGGTGCTACAGGTGAGGACTGTGATCAGCCTAGTCCAGTATCCATATTAGAAGCTTCTTTCTCGAATGGAAGTTGCAACTCAGCAGAGAGCTTGGGTGGTACACATGATGACGAGTTTCAATTCTTATGCTCATCCGTTCAGAGCGGAACTGGCCGACTCTGCATGACACTCGGGTACCAACAACTGGACGCTGATGCAGAACTATAAGATAATGGATGCAATTCTAGATATTTCAAGATTGCACAAGACTGATCCTTCCCTAACTAGTTTGGCAGAAACTCTGCCTACCTGTATAGAGGATCAGGAGCTCAAATTTGTAAGGAAAATTATATGCAATGCAGAACTGATGTCTGAAGATGTAGCCTTGTTGAGTGAAGAAGACGGACCTGATTTCCTTGTAGATCCTAATTTGTTTGACAGACTGGAAGTCCAAGAGGCGTCAACTGATGGCCATTTGCCATATGGTTTGAAGAATAGTTGCTACAATTCGGCTTTTAAAAAATGTACAGTGACATGGTGACTGTTCAAGTTATGGATATCATATTTTATGAAGCACAGAGACAAGGCAGGATTTCGTTCTATTTGACATCCATCGGAGAGGAGGCCGTTGGTGTTGGATCTGCTGCAGGTCTAAGTAGTGAGGATGTGGTGTTTGCCCAGTACAGAGAAACTGGAGTTCCACTTCGGCGAGGCTTTACATTGCAAGAGTTAGCAGATCAATGCTTTTGAAACCGCAGCTTCCAAGTGTCAAGGAAGGAATGACGAGTTATCAAACAATTAGTAACGGTTCCAGTAGCTGGCAGATGTGCTTGGCAGTTTCAGAATGCCATGAAGACGAACCGTTTCAGATTCCCGGAACACCAAGAGTCTTATTTTTTCTTTTTAAAGGACTGATGTATGTAACACAGAGAGGGAGCCCTGGAGCCTTTTCACAGGCTGGGTTTGTAATGCATTTTCTATCAAATATAGAACAGAGTTCAAGAGATTCTATACTTTGTCACTGTCTGATTCCGTTTTCTTCCAGTATTATCGTTTCTGAAGTTTTCATCACTATTTTTTCTGCCTTATGTTCGTTATTTCAGCTTGTAATGGTTACAATTCAGTACAACCTCTTCTGTAGCTATTTTGAAGCATCCTTTAATGTGCAGTTTTTCCTCTGTTTTGCCATGAGTAAAATAAGACCTGCGCTTTAATCGTTTTTGCCTCATTTACAAGTTTTGTTTGTGCACAGCCTTTCCTCTGTCTTTCAGCAAAACAAGACCTGCATTCAGATGTTTGAAGTTTCAGTGTTATTTCTTCTATTGAAAGGAAGACCAGATGCTTGGCTTTTTCTTTCAGTTTTGTTCATCTCTATCTGCTATCCATCCTCATGATTTTTTAATGAATTAGACAAACGAGGTCATGCCTTTTGTTTTTGATCTATAAATGAGTGAATGACTATTTTGGACCTGGTTCTTGAAGCCTCCTATGCTATTCGATCTCTGTTATTGTCTCTTTTTTCTCGGTTTTCATTTTGACTCCATGCCCAATGGACCTTTTTCCCTGGTCTAAGACTCAAACTCAAAAAATCTAAGACCATCTTTTACCCATAAATCTGCCCACCTTTTTCAAGCTACTTAAAATCCTATCGTGACATTGTTCGAGAGATCCCTCTCGGGTTGGAAGGGGCAGCTCCCAATCCAAAGTGGTTCGAGGTTGCCTCGGGATTGATTTGCTGCAGCCCATTTCAGTTCTGAGTGTCAACAGCGGGAAGAATGGTATCTCTAGTGTTAGTTCCATTGGAAGAGATGACGCATACTTGAGATGAGGAGTGTATGAGCGGGTGTGCTCTGTGGTATGTCCCTAGCAATGATGGGTCTTTGAAAATTCTGGGGGCCATCTCGATGAGTGGGTAGGTGTAAAAATTAGTGTGGAAAAAAGTTAGGATTTTATTGATGTTGGAGGAATGGTTCAGCTCGTAATGTGAAACTTGATCGATGGTGATGATCTTCTCGTTGTGAGGGAACATCATCGTTCGAAACACAGAAGAGGATACTCCCTTCATAGCGTACATGTAGCTACACCTGAACAGGATATTGTAATTGAGTGGGGCATTGATAACCTCAATGTCGATAAGGATGGTTTTGCCACTGAGTTCAACGGGGACATTTTGAAAGAGCCCTTCAGGAAAGGATGGTCGTCCATCATAAGATCTTAAATTAATGGCGGATGGTATTAGCTCGGGGGAGTCGAGTTTCTTCAATACAGGTTTGGACATGATGCATGTGGATGCACCTTCATCAATGATACATTGATGAATTGTGATGTTCCAAATTTTGACTGGTATCTGGAAGGCTACCAAAGTGGGGAGACGGGGTTCCCCGCAGTCTAGATCAAATATGATGAGTCTAGTATCAACATGTTCAACTACCCCCAGGGCGGAAATTAGTGACTTCCGTTGAGTGGGAAAGGTTTGAAGGACTTCCAAGACTAACATGGTGGCAGGGGATTGCACCAAGTCATCGACCAAACTGTAATTTTGTGTTGCCCTAGCCTGAGGGTTGTTGACATTCCGTCGTAATGGGATACGAGGAATACGAAGGGGTGGGTCAGTGTTAGGGAGTGGAATCATCAAAGGTGGTCCAATTGTAATTGAAACTGCTTCCAAAGTGATGGGAGTGGATTAAGAGGGTGCGTTGTATTGATGATTGCATGTTTGATGACGAATTTCCTCTTCACTAGTGAGGAAGATAGTGTGATCCGCAGGAGTGCCAGGGTTTTGATAATGTCCCATCTGTGGAGGGGCAGGGTGCATCTCCTGATAGGTATGCATCACCCCTTTGTGTGGAATAGGGCTCTACAACACATCTGGGTGTGGTTGTTGCACATATTGTTGTGGGAGCTAGTAAGGGGCAGGCAATGTTGGGGGATGTGGTTCGTTCACAGATTCTTTCATCTATTTAAAGTCGGAAATTTGGGGAAAATGGTGAGTATAATGGCCATACTCACTCCAAATGGCACAAGGGAAGTTGTTCCAGAGGTTGTTTTTATTCTTTCCTTGGTATTTGTTGTGATTTCCCCCTTGGGGGTTTTGGTTCCCGTGATTCTGGTTGCCCCCAATAGGTTGGTTTTGTGGGGGGTTATTATTGTTTTGGTTTTTCCCTTTCTTTTTGGCATCATTTGATTGATGGGATGGGTTTTCTGTATTCAGCTGTTCAAAATTGTGAAATTGTTGAATGGGAGAGTGTTGAACAAAGTTAACCCCAACGTGTGGCTGTCCTTGTGTTGGAGCCATGGGTTGTGGAGGACCAAGAAATGGAAAGTATGAATTATTTTGTGGCAATGATACATATGGTACATAGGAAGGTGTGGTGCTTTCACTAGTGCTCAAATTGTAAGCTGAGGTAGAGGGGGTACCATAACTTGGTTGAACAGTTGGGTGCATCCTGGGTGTCAATGTGGGTCCACTCATGGGTGAAGGGAGGACAACAAGATATGGCTATTGGCAAGGGGGGGAGGGTAACCAGGGGTTATCCCATATATCGGTGGATATTGGGGTGTGTCATACATAGGTTGTGGTTGGATGTACAGATTGTGATGTGTCGTGGTACTAATCAATCCGTCTGCTGACTAGGATATCCCAGGTTTGTCCTAGCTGAATGGTACGTGTCTCGGGGTGTCAGCTAGTATCGTATATAAGTATCCTGACTGTGCATAGATGAGGTCGTATTGTTGATCCTTGTTGTTGGCTTCTTCTTCAAATTGGGAGAAGGTGGAAGCCACATCTTTGGCAAGGAGGGAGACAAGTGATCTGAGAAACCAATCAAGGCATTGTTACTTAGTGTTTTTTTCTTTGAATACACTACGTCCCCAATGCCATTCATGAATCTGGTTGGTGATATGAGTGGTTGAGGATTGTTTAAACTCAGAGATTAGTTCGAGACCATTTTCATGGCAGATTGATAGTTGAAAGAAGGTCAAAAATGCTTTGGCCAATGGTTCAAAAGTGACATGGGACCCTGAATTTGCGTTTACATATCACTTGGTTGATGGGCCTATGAGTGTGCATTGAAATAACCTTAACTGGATGGAGTCGTCCATGATACTATTTGAATAACACCATAGGTGGAAGGTAATCACATGGTTGGAAGGTTTGTCTCCTGCCTTTCCTTCAAATTTCGGGATGTCTGAAGGTAGTTTGGTAGGCATTGCAGGCCATGTGGGGTCGTGCAATATAGGATCATTCGTGAGCTTGCTCAGATCTGGTATGTTGAGGGAATCCAAGTATGGCATCTGGAGTGGTGGTGGAGGGTTAGTTCTAGCCATGGTGTGAGTGGTTTGTGTACCTAACCCATGAGGGGGGTGAGGTGGGGTTGTACTTCTCCCTTGGGAAGAGGTTTTCCCCTCGTTTCCTTGTAAAGGAGAGCAAGTGGATGGTTGGCCTTGGGAAGTGGACCCAAGTAAAGTGGAACCAAGAAAAGTTGATCCTAAGACAATATCACTCACAGGGGTGTGAGAGGGTTGAGTCGATGAGTTGGCAAGACTAGGAATTCCCCCTAGAATAGAAGGGAGATTTAGCAAGCGTCTGGAATGACAGGGATTCTATGGGTCCCCTATGATGTCCAACTACCAAAGTGGATGTATGAAAATGGTGATGAGAGAAAATAAATGAACAAGAGACTTTGTATAACTTGGACTTTCACAATATATCTTACGATCGCATTTAATCACAAGAGCATCATACATAAATCAAAGAAGTATACATGTGGGTAGGTGGATTTTGTCTGCGTGGGAGAACAAAGAAAAAAAATGCTCATGTCATCTCAAATAGCATTGGACCTTCCAATAGCACTAAACAATGGGGTCTGAAGCCACCGGAAGAGGAACTAGTGAAGGATGAAACAATCAGTTATAATGAGGGGTAGAGGGTGCATATCTCAAAAGAGTTGGCAATATTTCCCATTAGCCACACAAAATCTGATCAAGGTGCAATTGCAGCCCACAATTTCCACCTGGGTAGATGTCCTAAAATTTGGTCACTAGGTACCTCGGTCAAAGTGCAGCATTTAGATTTTCGGCCTTAGAAATGGGTCACATGTTGGATCTCATCCAAGAGGTGGGTGCCTCAAGGGGGGATGCACATAAAAATCAGACCTCAGCCTTCGACCCTTCACAGGTATCTCCCTGCCTTATGGTGTTAGGAACATTTGACTTGGAGGATTTTAAAGTTCCCTACTTGACAACTTCTAATGTTTGAAGATGTGAGAACCAGATAACAGGAAGCTATTTGGATGCATATCCCCAATATCCTACCTAGACTAAAAAAATTCTTTTGGTACCTCCTGTGGAGGAAAACTTAGTGAGTTTTTAGAAAAAAAATTAGATGTGGTTGTTTGTGAGATTGGGGGTGTGAACCAATATCGTTCAAATTTAAGTGGGAGTGGATAGTTCCTTCAAGAAAAGGGTGGGGTGTTTCAGAATCCCTTTGGGGGAAACTTACTTCAACCTCCACAATTCGAGATGAAACTATGTGAGTGAGTAGTGACTTTGTGTGTGAGAAAGTGATAAAATGTGCCAAATTTTTAATAAGTTAGGTGTCACCTTGAAGCATGTGGACTTTGTGTGGTCATTACAAGTCTTGATTACCTATCTTACTAGATGCCATTGGTACAACCTTGCATAATTTTAAAGCCCCTAAAGAACTAGCATATGGGCATGTGGGTCCTTACCAATATTTTAACTCCCTAATGTGATTTAATCTAATAAAGCTTCAAAAGACTATCCTATATTGTGGACATGTGGGAATGTATGGGCCCATTACAATAATCTTTAAACTCCTCTAGTGATGTAAACTAAGAAAGTAGCTTCAAAACTATCCTATCCTTGCAGCATGTGGGCATGTATGGGCCCTTACAAATTTAAGATGTTTGAGAAAAAAACTAAGAGGGGCCCTAGGGGGGATTTTGTCCTCTCCTAAAGATTTTGTCTTTAAGGGAGATGAAATCTTCCCTCAATCATTTTTCTGATTCTCAAGATTGCTCTATGGTGTGAGAGAAGAGCATACTCAATGATTGAAGTTCAATTTTTGGTCCCAATGCAAGTGTTTATATATGTGATATTGAATGATTCCAACTTAATTTTTACAATCAAAGCAAGCCATCCATGTGGGAAAATGAAACAAAACAAGAGGAGAAATATGGATTTTAACCCCTAAGTGCCTATGTTTTGACTAACCATTCATGTGGAGAGGGAATCTAAGTGTGGTGCTTATTAAAAATTGCATAGAATCAATATTTAGAAAGCTAGGGGCCTTCAAAATATCACAACAAATCCTTACAATGTTGAATTTCTGGACAGATGCGCGGGTTGCGGAGTAGACAGAGGAACATGTGGTGCCAATGTGTAAATAAAAAACAACTCGTTGGTGTAGGTGCATAGAATGCATTGAGAAACATAGTTCTTTTGTAACACATGCTCGAAAGACGTGACTCTGGGCTGAAAAACCTGCGCATGTTTTGATACGTGGTCGAGAAGAAAATTTCGAATGGAATTTTCTTATCTCAGCTCCAAATCTGGCTTTTTGTAGGTAGGCTTGGGTCGGTTATGATCCCTGCAAGTTAAACAAATAAAAAATAATTTCTCAAATAACCTAAATGGGGAGGAAATTGATACCTATCCCAGGTGGAGTCACCAATCTGTTGTATCATTTTCATCACTTGAATGAGAAAAAGAGGGACACTTGCAAATCTAGTTGGGTTAGTTGGACATGATAGCAATTAGTGCAAGAGCTAGAAGCATCAAGCACAAGAAAAAAACAAACAATTAAGGAAACTAAACTAAAGTGCATAAGGGAATTAGAACCAAAATCAACCAAAAAATTGACCAATATTCATGCCACCAATGGATAGATTGTATTAGTGGGAAAACACCAAAGAGAAATGGAGACTTATGGGTCCCCTCTTCCTCCAAGGGAGGGCTCGTGAACCCCTAATGAGAGACCTCTTCTTTCAAATAGAAAACTAAAAGGAAATGGTGAAGAAATACAAAGCTCATTCACTCAAGAGGTGATGTGAATGGCCCAATAAAATGGTGCTTGTATGCTCCAATGAGGAAGGAGGTTCCTTGTAGGAGAATAGAGGCAGCATAACAATACAAATAGATTCTTGAAAATATAGTGCACCCATGGCCTCCTTTTATAGAAAATATTTGAGTCATTATCCAACTGGTCTTTAGTGTGAACAAGGTGCCCTTTATTGCACCTTTAGGTCTTTGACCATCCCCCCACTCCAATTCAGCTCGTATTTGGGGGTCAAATCAATTTGGGAGATGAACCAGAAGTGGGTGGGAGGTCGACTAGAATCATTAATGTGTCATTCTGAGGTGTGCGTGGCTTTTTTCATCAACAATCGTGCATCGAGCGCATGTGCACTTTCCCTGCATTTTCGATTGGAGCACATGTGCGTGCTTCCTTTATATTATGAGTGCATGCTGATTTTATAACCAGTTGTATAGTTTGTGCCCTTTGGAAATGCATTTTTGGGCCATGAATGAAACAATATGTGTTTGGATATGTTGTATTCTTGTAACCATTTGCGAACAAAATTTCAGTGATAATACTCATCCTTGAAGGTTTGGATGCCGTATGAAAATAGACACTGCTAGTTGACACGAAGATCTCATCCTTGGTGAAGCCACTCGATGTTGTATGGTTGCTGGTGTGGTGTTGTCGAGAATCCCAACTATTTGACAACCTCTATTGAGATGAGGTTCTTTTGGCTTCCGTTGTCAAAAATAAAATGCAGCGGAGTCCCCTTCACCCACATCTATGAATGAAAAAGGTGTTCCCCCTCTTCAGGATCTGTGGGTTCTTCTCATTGAATTGTTGCGGTCACGAAAATAGCAGTGGGGTCTGCATCAATGATCTATCTTCTATAAATATTTTTTGAATCAGATTCTGAATCAGGGTTCATCTCTTTTTCTTTGATCTCAGCCACCAAAGATTGTTTTGAGTGACATTCATCAGTGTTGTGCCAGGGGATTTTGTGGAAATCGCACCATTTTATAGTGTCCTTTGCCTTTCTGTGACCCTTCTTTTCCTGTGGATTGGATTGGTTTTGGGGAGACTGTTTTTTAGGGTCGTATTTATCATACTTGGGTTGTTGCGGATTTGTAGACTTGAACTCCTATTTGTTCTGGTGCTTAGATTTCTTCTCGATTTTAACAACATATCGATAAGCAACACCAAGTGATGATATGTCCAGAAAATTCATTTCAGTCTGGATGTATATGTGTAGAGCCCCACGGTATTTCATAACCAAATGGCATTCAAATTTTTTGAAACCTATATTGGTGTGCAAGGTATGGAAGGTATTGGTGAACTCTGAAACTTCATGGCCCCTCTCTTTTCACGGTGTGGTCCATCTCATGTACTAGTCCTCATAGTTTTCAAAAGGATAATACTGTTCATTTACCGCATCCACAAAAAAATCCCAAGTGGGCTCTACCCCATATATTCCAGAATCTTCTCTGGAAATTTCTCCCCGTAAGTTTCCCACCAATGTTTGACATGGGGGAGAGACTTAAGGAGTTTTAAGGTGATATTTTCCCTATCGAATAAATTATGAACAGAGAAATAGCCTTCTAGTAGATTTAACCATTTTTCTAAGGCATTTGCATCTATCTGTCCTTCAAATATGGGAATATCAAAATTAACTTGTACCTTGAAAGGAGAGGTACCTGCAAAGTGGTCGCTTAATTAAGATGTACATGTTGTTATCGGTAGGCATTGAAGGATGTGGGAAAAATTCTCCATCATTTCGCCCCTCCGTCGCATGAGAGCTTGCTCAGGCAACATATTAATAGAATCGCCTACTCTGTCATTTTTCTTTTATTTCAACATGGAGATTTTCTTGGGCATGTGAGAGAAATTGTTTTGAATAGAGACAAGATCAAGACCTAACTTGATATACTCAGACCTCGTTGGGGACATGCACTGAAAAATGATCAAGAGTAGTCTGATCTGATACCACTGATCCAAATTATTTTCGGCATGAAATGAGAGTGGAGATATAATAAATAAATGTACAGAGATATCCTGTATATCTAATAATATAATAGAAATGTATCAAATATGAAACCATTAACATAGAGATACAGCAATAAACAATTTTCTATAAATGAGCGAAAATGTACAAAGATTGTAAAAATACAGAGTGAAAGACTCAATAGAATGGTGGCAGCTTATCTCTGAGAAGAGATGTATCCACTACTCGCATTCGTAAGAAGATGATTTTACAATGCGGCTCCAAAGGCGTTTTTATCTTAAAGAAAATCCAAAATCCTAACATCGGAAGATGAAAAGCCAATAGTTTTGTGGACCCTGTTTTGGGTAGTTTGGTGTATCAACTTCACGGGGGCGTAACTTTGGCATATGATCTTTGTTTGAGGTGCACGATAGCTCATTGGAAAGGTATCATCGAGGATATTAATTCCAGGGGATAAATAAGAGCCTTTAACTATCATTGAGAATCTCCATCCTGAAAAAACTTCATTTAGGCCCTCAAAATGGCCCCAGAACTTAAAAACTGCTAAAACTAGTAAATTGCCAAAATTGTCAGAAATTTGTTTTGAGCCAGTTGAAATAGGTGGGTGGCAATTGATATCCACCTGGATAAATAATCCCTCCTTAGGAAGAAATGGTCTCCATTACATTGAGTTACCGAGGGAGAGGGGAAAGTGATTGAATCTTGGTGTGTTGCTTGCCCTATTGGAGACGTTGTGTTATGGAACGTTGTCATGAACCTGTTGTTGGTGGGGTTGAATTTGTTCAACTAGTCGGGCTACATGACAAAGTTATACTTGATTGGAATGTGCTTTGTCTTGGAGTGCATCATCGGGTTCTTTGAGATATTGATGATGCTTGTATTATCACAATAGATTGGAATGGGTTCATCATACTCAACCTGTATATATGTCAAAGTTTGTTTCATCCATAGAACCTATGTACAACATGATGTTGTTGCAATATACTCTGCCTCGGTTGTAGATAAGGATACGAATGATTGTTTCTTTCTTAACCATGATACTAAACACTTGCCCAAGTAGAATGTTGCTCCATTGGTGCTTCATCGGTCATCAATGCAACCTGCCCAATCTGCATCTGTGTAGGAAATAAGTGATAGATCCTTTCCTTTTGGATAGCATAATCCAAACTCTTTTTCTCCTTTGAGATATCTAAAAATCCTCTTCACTACTAATACATGTGATTCCTTTGGTGTTGCTTGAAATCGTGCCACATGTCCAACTACATGCATTACATATGGTCTGGATGTTTTCACATATAGTAAGCTATCGATCATTGACCTATATTTCCTCTGGTCTGTAGAATTTGAATCATCATCTTTGATCAAATTGCAATTGGTTTTCATAGGAGTGGTAACTGGCTTGCAATCTTCCATTCTAAACCTCTTTATCATTTCTCTGATATACTTAGTTTGAAAAATAAAAATTCCTTGGTTTCTTTGACGTATCTGAAGACCCAGAAAGAAGGATAGTTCTCCAAGTAATGATATTTCAAATTCATTCTACATATCCTTTGCAGATTTATGGCTTAACTTGTCATCAGTACTTCCAAAAATAATATCATCAACATAAACTTCAATTAATAAAATACTATCTTGAGTTACCTTGATGTAGAGGTTGTTGTATTCACTTCCTTTTATGAACCCTGCCTGTTGTATATATTTATCCAGTCTAGAGTACCATGCTCTAGGAGCATGTTTTATACCATACAAGGAATTCTTCAATTTACACACATGATCTACGTTCTCTAACAACTAAAATCCTTCTGGTTGTTCAATGTAGACTTCTTCTTCAAGTTCCTCGTTCAAAAAAGTTGATTTCACGTCCATCTGATACAATTTAATATTATTGGAGCATGCATAAGCTAGGAGAAATCGGATTGCTTCCATTCTGGAAACTGGAGAAAATGTCTCTTCAAAGTTGATTCCTTCAACCTGTGTATATCCTTTACATACCAATCTAGATTTGTTCCTTGTAACTTGTCCATATTCATTTAATTTATTTCTGACTATCCACTTTGTGCCAATCACATTCTTATTCTTTGGTCTTGGAACTGATTCCCAAGTGTCATTCTTCTCTATTTGATCCAATTCTTCATCTTCTACTTCTTCTTCGTAAAGTTGTTCCATTGATTCATTTTCTTCTTCCTTTAATTCTCATCCACTTGTTTCATCAATTGTTACATTGATTCTTTCCACAACCGTGTTCAACCTCAAATTGTAACAGTTGTATGTTTTCCTTGTACTTGAGTAACCAACAATTACTCCTTTGTCCACACGAGACTCAAACTTTCCCATTCTTCCATATTCTCTTTTGATGTAGCATTTGATTCCAAATACTCTGAAGTGCTTCACATTTGTTGGTCTTCCTTTCCATAGCTCATAGGGATTTTATCAGTGGTGTTTCTGAGAATTACTTTGTCTTGAATGTGAACCGTTGTATGCACTGCATGTGTCCAAAATATATCTGTCAATTTTGAATCCATTAGCATTGTTCGAGCCATTTCCTGTACGGTCCTATTCTTTATTTCAACAAATCCATTATGTTGAGGTGTCATAGAAATGGAGAATTGCATTTTTATTCCATGCCTACTGCAGTAGTCCATAAATTCCTTTGAAGTGAACTCTCCATTTTACTAGATCTCAAACATTTGATTTTTGAATCCATTTCATTTTCAACCATTTCCTTTTAGACCTTGAAGTTTTCAAAATATTCTGACTTATTCCTGAGAAATAAAACTGCAATCATTCTTGTATAATCATCAACTAATAACATAAAGTATTTCTCACCTTTTAAACCCTTTGTTGTAGTTGGTCTAACTAGATCAGTATGCACAATTTCTAGTATTCCACTAGATTATGAATATTCTTTTCATAATCTAGGGAATTTCTCTAACTGCTTCTTTTTTGTTGACTTTGAAAAGGTTATCAAAGTGTATGTGACCCATTCTTATGTGCCATAGCCAACTTTCATCTTCCTTTCCTAGACAACACTTTTCATGTCCAATTTCACTTAGTACATATATGTTGCTTGAAGTTCTTGCAGTTGTTACAATCAATTTTCCTGAACCTTCTTTTCTTATCTCACACTTTTTTGAATCGAAAGTGACTTTATGACCTTGTCACACATTTGAATCACACTTAGAATATTATGTTTCATATCTTCTACTAGTAGAAATTTTTTTTCCTTGGTATTCTTGTTTCCAATTCTTATTGTGCATTTTCCAATGATTTTAGCTGAATCATCATTATCGAAGGAGACTGATCCATCTCTTTCCTTTCCTAATGTAAGAAATTTTTCTTTATGACCTGTCATGTGTTTTGAACAACCATTGTCAACATACCAACCATGTTTCTTATGCTTATCTTGTAGAGCAAGTGTGCATTCTTCATTTCTATACTGATTATGCTTTCTTATCCATGTTCTCTTTTGAGGTTCTTGTCTGTGATTGTTGTTGTTCCGTTGTGGTTCTCTAGGAGGAACTATCATTCTGCAATCTTTGGTCATGTGTCCAAATTTGTTACACTTGTAGCATTCCACTTTAGTGCTCAATGATTCAAACATGTTGTAACTTATTCTTTGTGTCTCACTAGGCCTTCTTGGATAACCCTTTTGTGTATGGATTTCAAAGTTGTGTATGTTCCTGTTGTTATCTCTGCAATTCATAGATTTATGTACAAAATTATTACATGCATAACATAAATCAAAAAATATAGTTCGATACCTGGGAGTTGAAGATCTTCTAAAAGGATTTTCTCTTTTGAATCCTTCTTCTTCCTGAGTCCTATCTGTCAGTTGTTGATTCTGAAATCTGAATCTTCTTGGTGGAGGAGTGTCCCTGTAATATTCCTTGTAGATATTCCTATCCCCTTTGATTGTTTCTACATAGATTTTTGGATATGTTTCGTGTTCTAGTGTTTTGGAGCTTGATCCCTTTTTTGTTTGATTGTATCCAAGTCTAGACTTGTCATGCTGAGGTTTTTGATCGATGATAATGTCATCCAAAAATTTTGAGTTGTTCTGCATATTTTTCTTTTGAAGATCCTTTCTTAATGTGATAATATTTGCTTCCAAATTTCCAATGATCCTATCTCTGTGTTCTAGTTGTTCTTTGAGTGCTTCTTCAATTATTTTATATTCTTCTATTTGAACCTTCAAATTTATGATCATTTGTTCTAGTTCCTGAGTGTCTTTTTTCTTGTCTAGTTCTGCTTGTAGCTTCTTGTTTTTCTTCTTCTCTCTTCTTATAACTTCTATGGCACACAACAATTCTTCTCGGTAGTCAACTTCTTCCTCTTCATATTCTTCTTCGGTGTATTCTTTGTCAGAGTCTTCTACTGCCATGAATAGAACTCTTTATGTCTCACTGTCACTGACTTCATCTTCATCTAATGAGGAGATGTCTTCTTTGGTGCATAAGATTTTCTTGAAATCTTTCTTTGTGTTTCTTTTGCCTTTGTATGTTTGTTTTCTATTTGAGTAATCTTCATCATTCCTCTTATTTTTATTATGAGGACATTTTTTAGAAAAATGACCAATACAATCACAATTAAAAAAAATCAATGGAAACTTACCTTTATATATGTCGTTGGTTCCCTTATTCAATCTTTTGACAAAGTTGGTCATTTCTTCATCATCTTCCAAGATGCCACTGATGATGCTATGTTCCTTTTCTTTTTTCTTTCCCTTTTTCTTTGGCCTTTTGGATGCTTTGAAAGATGCTTCTTTTATATCTGGATTTTCCTGTTCAATTCTCATTTCATATGCTATGAAGATTCCATGTAGTTCATCCATGCTTATTGAATCTAGATATTCTCTTTCTTCTAGTGTTGATATCTTAGGATCAAATCGCATAGGAAGAGATCTTAGTACCTTTTGAACAATTACAGATTCTTTAATTTCTTCTCCCAATCCTATGATTGCATTTGTTGTTTCATCGACTTGTAAGAAGTAAGCTGCAATATTCTCATCTTCCTTCATCTTTAGTTGTTCGAACTGACCTATGTAAGTTTGAAGCTTTGTTGCTTTGACTTTTGAATCTCCTTCATAAATATTTTGGATCTTGTCCCAAATATCTTTAGAGGATTTAAAATGTATAACTTTGGTGTATACTAATTCACAAAGACCATTCAGAAGTGAATTTGTGGATTTGGAATTATTTTTCTTGAGTTTCAATGCTCTTTCATTTGTCGATGGAATTGTTGGTTCTTTGTATCCATCTACAATTGATTTCCAAATTTCAAATCCATGTGCATGTATATATGTTTTCATCCTTCTTCTCCAAAATGCATACTTTTGTCCATCAAATTGTGGTATTCCATTTTTATGCATGTTGTTTCTCTCCATGATCTACCTTTCAGTGGTTAAACTGATTTCTGAAGGAACCTAGCTATGATACCAATTGTTGGATTACTGAGAGGGGGGCTGAATCAATAATAGAGCAATTTAAACCTTTTCAACCATATAATGCAAATGTTATATCAGTGTAGCATTATCATCCAATAATTTCAAAGTAAAAAAATAATGAACAAATGAGCATTCATACAGATACACAGTACACCAGTGTTTTTATGTGGAAACCCAAAGCGGGAGAAAACTACATAATGTTTTTTCTTATACGTATTTAAGAATTACATTCATTGGAAGCACCAAATTCCTTTGTTTTCCAGCTACAACTGGAAGGAGGCTCCAAACCCCTAGTTTCTCAGGCTACAACATGAGGGAAGCTCCAACTCCCCAATTCTATGGCTACAACCAAAAGGAGGCTATGACACCCTATGTTCTCTGGCTACAACTAGAAGGTGGCTACAACCACTTGTCCTTTCCCCGTCCAACCGCCCTAACGTAGAAGTAGAATGATGGAACCATTGTCACACTATCAATGTGAGATATATTGATGTAAACCTATACCAATCAACCTATAATCAACCTATAACTGTTGGAAAATGTTTACCAAGTAGTGTATGCTTGTCATTGATGGCAAGTACAACAGTGGAGATGGTAGGATAAGAAGGATAAAAATCCCTTGGGGATTTAGACGTGAAAGCTCAGGAGGAACAGCGTTGAAGAAAATGCGCGCAGCAACGGCAAAGCTCAAGATACAGGAATTTGCAGAAGAGAAGGAAGACAGAGATCCACAACCACAGGATCTCATTCAAATTTCCTGAAAGAACGAGGGCCGTCAGATCAGACAGAAGCTGCGAGGGAGATATACCATCGGGAAAAGCCAAGGTGAAATCCTGACATAATCAGGACCGTCTATTTGGAAGGACGTGTGGCAACGATTGGGTGCCACCGGGAGAAGCTCGATAGGAGGACAGGTCTCAGCCGTCAGATCCGAGCGCAGGGACCCGACCACCGTTGGATCAATGAGAACCTGCAAGGTCTTTAATCGGAGTGAAGGTTTGGCTACGGTCATGAGGATAATGGTCATATGGACTAGGAGCATAGTCATCGGAGAATCGGGGATCGCGATTTCAATATGCAAAGAACACTTGACAACGAAAACCCCAAAATCGCGATATGTGATTTCACGAGTTAATCACAGCCGTTGGATAACAAGTGATCTAGACCGTCGATCCAACACACGTCAACATACCACATCAGATAGGGACACGTGGCACATCCAGGTAATGACAGGTGTCAGGCAGATTCAACACTTCAGGCTTATGTAAGTCACGAATTAGAGTGACACGTGGCAGGATCTAACACGTGGCAAACCACCTGTGACGTCAGCAGAGGCATCGGCGATTGGGACTTTGATATGTCAATAACACACTGCAACAGAAACTCCGAAATCGCGATATGTGATTTTGCGATGTAATCTGAGCCATCGAGATAGAAGTGATATGGACAGTTGATTCTCCTCATCGGAGTATTGGGGATCGGGAATTGGCACTTCGCAATGTCAAAACCTCTTGACAACGAGAAACCCGAAATCGCGATTTGATCTCAGCTGCTAAAGAAAACAAGAGATGTGGACCGTTGATCAAACTCTACATCGGAAGTTTCGTGAATTGGGATATGGTAAGGATTGCAACATGAATTGCGATTTCGCGATATGCGATATCATGACTCAATCGTAGCCGTTGAGCTAAGATTATACCTGGACCGTTGATCATAGCCTGTGTCAGAGTTTCGCGAATCGCGATTTGGAAGTGACAAGAACCTTGAACATTAGAAATGTCGAAATGCCGATGGAGTGATAAGACCAAGGTCACACAGAGACAGGTCACATGGACCAGGGCTCAACCAGGAGGGCTGAAGCACATCGCGAATCGGGAAATCGCGACTCCCGTGGACATAAACTTTATGTCATCGAAAGTGCCGAAATCACGATATATGAAATCCCAATTTGATCTGAACCGTTGGATCAAGAAATGATCAGAGGGCTACTGAGGCACGACACAGTGAGTTCGACTGTTAGACAAAAGACGAAGAGTCTCAACTGGCACAGAGGCTGAGGAATCTCAGCATAACAACCAGTGATGCTGAACGCGTGGTGAAACGGTCAGAGAAGCTGAAGAGTTACCATGAGTGTCAGGCAGAGCACTCGAGAGGTGGAGGATATGGGCACGGGGTGATCATACAGAGAAGAGGCACACATTGCATGCACAAGGTGCACAGAAACTATAAGTACAGAGTGCAGAGAAGAAACAGGAGGGTTGCCATTTCTATTAGAATTGTTGTGGTCGTTGTGAAGAAGAATTGAAGGGTGAGCAAGGAGGGAGAGAACAGAAGTAGAAATACACAGTAGAGGAAGGTTGCATGAAAGGGACATGATGCAGAGAGTATAAATGGAGAAGAACAGAAAGTGCAAGGAGGGTGCAGAAGACACTGATGCTGACAGGGTAGAGTAGTGCAACAGAAAAGAGACAAGACTGGTAAGCCATTGAATAACTTTATTGCGCTGTAATGAGTTTAAGTTATGAAGATTAATATTATAGGGTGGTTGGGAGGTGCTCGGGAGGACTGTTGTCCTCAGAGGTTCAAGTGGGT